>CM039679.1:297672697-298272697 GCA_022537955.1 Schmidtea mediterranea | reverse complement strand
AGAAAAGAAAAATTTCTAAATCAATCTTATTATTGAAAAGACAAAGATTCGGAAGAATTATGAGTATATCACGGTTTGTTTCAGTAGATTTTCTAATGGAATATGAATTTATATCTAACTAATTTTGTTAAATTTTAAATTATTTTTTTAATTTTTTTATTTCTTTTACTGATTATTTTTTATTATCTCTATTCATTATCGAGAGAAGGCAATGCTAATAACGACTAGGAGTCACGAAAACAAGCCCAATAAAATAACTGGAGAAATATCTATGTAAATCACCAACTTATTTGTTATAAAAATAAATAAATTTAAGCACTTTTACTATTTAATTCATTTTTCACAAATTATCAAATAACAAAATATTGTGAAACATTTTGGTTCTAAATACAGAAATGACAGTAAAAAACCCTAAGGAAATCGACACAGTTTCGTAAATGAACTAGGCAGCTAATCTTATCTAAAAATAAATTCTTCTAAATAATGAAATTTTGTTATTTAAAGTTTTAATAAAATTATGTTGAGGTACAAGCTGGGAGAAGGCAAACAAAAAACATGTAGATGCCAAGAAAAGAAAATACATTTGCAATCCCAAGTAATCCAAAAAGATTCTCTGCAGAAAACGAAAAATCTCTATTTTTCATTTTTACAATTAGAAATAAAATTATGTTATGTTTGTTTATTATATTATTTACCTGTTAAAGTTAAAATTACTCAATGTTATTTTATAAAAGGAAGGATGACGATGAGTTAACATATGAAAGAGAAGTCGGGGAATTTAAATATAAGAATTAATAATGATATAAACGTACCTGTGATGAAATTCAGAGATAAATCCTATTAAATTCCTCCAAACAATTGGGAAATTCCCTGAAAATATCTGAGAAAATCTAAAAACCGAAATCAATAATCGATGTCGGAATAAATTAGTTCTCACCCTGAGTAGTGGTGTAAAAGTAAGAAATTCCGTTTCTATTTTTAGAAAGGAATTAATTACTTAAATCAATAAAATTTAAAACTCTGAATTTTGGATTTAAAAGGGAAGGTTGACCTTTTACTTATGCCATTTGACCACAAAATTTGCAAAATCCATAAAATTAACAAAACTCCATCAAATATTGATGAAACTATTACTATTTCACGAGTATATTTTTATAATAATATCAAAAATAATAATAGTCAATGTTCTAAACCGATTATCAATTTAATTTAAATACATCTATCAAATTTCAATGATCAGTCGATGCCTCAGAATGTAAGAAACTTGGACGCGGCCGGAACAAGCGAAGAAACTAACTCAACATAATAACCTACTGAAATTTCAGCATTCCGAAATGCCCATAGAATTAGACAGGATAAAGAAGGAAAACCAACAATTAAAACTAAAAGAGACCATTCGGAATGAGATTGGCTACCACCCGTCTACCGCTACTACCACTTGCATCGATTGAACATTTATCCCTTCATGTTCAAGTCAAGCCATCAATGTGGACCGCAATATTGACAAACTCAAATCTAATTAAAATCGTCGTAAAATGGCCGCGAAAACATTATATCTTTTACCCATCAGGTGCCCAGCAATATGCATACAGTGTACTTAAATAATATAAAAATAAGTTGTTGTTTTATTACATGATAATTAATACAAGTTTACATTTAAAAAATTCAGATAAATGTAACAAAAAAATAAGAAATTTAATGAGATTTCTATTTTTGGATTTCGTTACAAATAATCAATTTTTTGCAATTATGAGCATGACTAGAGACTCATTATTCAGTTGGCTTCTTAATTTGCTTTTATATAATTCATATTGGAAAATTGTTCTCAAAAATATGATGATTCAAAAATTGAGAGAAGCCCACATGCAAATTTCTTCAGCTGAAAGTAGTTGTCGGGTAAACAGTTCCAAACATCAAAGATAATTTGATTTTGCTTTTAGAGCTCACTAATTTTTTAGAAACTAAAATTGAATGTGAACATTTTTAAATAAAAAAAATATTATCTAAGAGCCACATGATGAAATTATTTCGTCGACATGCCCAAGAGCCATGGGATATACAAAATACAAGAAATAAAAATATAAAATATTGAAATTATAAAAATCATTAAAAATTTGAAAAATGTAAAAATTGATATTTTGGGGGAAAAGTGGTAACCTGTCGCAAATTTGATTGTGAAGACAAATAAAATAATATTAAATTGATAAGCGGTCTATAGAATAGTTGGGAGCACAAAAGTAATTTATTAAATTTAAAGTGAGCTTATTAAAAATCAGATATCCAGTCCAATGTCAGGATAATGTGTTGCCATGAACTAAGTCAATTGGCAATAAATTACCACCCGGCTTAAAAAATTTTTTTTTGTTTTCCTTAGGCATAATTAATGGCCAAGAAATTTCTATAACACCAAAGAGATAGGTATGACAAGAACAAGTTTGTTGAAAAAGAAATTTGAAACAATTTTTAGTTTAATCGAAAAGAGAAAGAGATAGTATTGAGGAAGGTGTAAGTGTGTTTTATTTCAATAAGGTGATACTCATCGAGTGTTTACCAAAGGTGTGACCATTGTGATTAATAGAAAATTGTATCTGATTAAAATTTGTGCAAATAAATATTTTTTGTTGGGAGTTTTCTATTATTGAAATGATTTAATGAACAAGAGGATTCGTATCGAGTTTCAGTTCCATCGACATACTTCTCACTATCCCAACCAATTTGGTGAGTTAGACTTGATCTGAATCATCATTATTACGTAAATTAGATAATATTATTTTACGGAAAGGTTTATTTTGTTTTAATGAACGATTACATATTACAAAAATTTATTTAAATCGATGGTTATATAATTTAAAAATCATTAATTACATCACAAATTTTAAAATTAATGATTCCTATGTGTCAAATTTAATCCTTGTTTTAATGCACTTTTTCCGTTACCATCATTTAGAACTTTGTGAAAAACGTTTTCTACGGTACAACTATACTCTTTATATAGTTTTAAAAAACTAAACGAATTTTTAGTATAACAATTGATATATATATATAATTTTATTGGACTATTGGAAAGATTCAGTGGAACCCTAATTAACATGATATCGTTATACGTGAAAAGAAAAGAAAAAGATTGGGGTGTATTCATTAAACCGTGTTTCTTTGCTTATCGGAAATCAATAAATGGAAGTACTGGAGAAGCGCCTTTCTACCTGATGTACATAAGACGTAATAATATGCCAATTGATTTTAAATTTCAAGCACCGATATCACAAAATATGGATGTAACAGACTATAAAGTAATTATGCAAGATTGCAGCCTGCGAGGATGCAAGCAGGACTTAGAATACGGCATGGCCAAGAAATGTATAAAGAGTCCTATGGTAAATGTGTACATTCACATGATATTAAAATTGGAGATTTAGTGTATATCAATAAACCAGAACCAGAAAAAGAACTGTCACCAAAATTGCAAAGACCATTTAAAGGATCTTATTTGGTGTATGATGCTACAGAAACGAATCTAAAATTACATTCTTTTAATAAATAAGAAAGCGGGAATAATAATAGTTCATGCAAATTGATGTAAAAACGTACATGCTGAAGAGAGAAAACAATATTTATTGAGGTCAAGAGAAAATAAAATAAACGAAGGAGCGGTAACCAAATAAAAGCTTTTAAAGAATCCTACCCAAATGAATTATACCAACAAAATTTTATTGATAACGACAGTTATGCTCATGGATGTCTCGTGTATAAATGCAAAACGAATTGCTCCATCGTTTTGTGTCGATATATCATTGTGAGAAAAATGAGGATATAGAAATTAATAATTTACTAAATTATTTTGATCCGCCAATGAAGTTACATTATGGTACAAATATGTATGTAGTTCGATGATTGACAATGAACTATGAATACCCTTGGACAATAAAACAATGGGAATCCCAAAACAATGATACAAAGATATATAATCTAATACAATTGAATATTTGGAAAAATCTAATAACAGTTGAATCGATAATAAATGTGATCAATGTCTTTTGGAGATCCCAGGAATCCCAAAAAGTCAAAGTAGTTTTCCAAAATTTTGCAATCGACAAACTAAATGTCAGGAAATCATCTATAAATTATATTAATTTAAAATTAAATCAAACTTTTAATATTGTAGCTTATTATTATAAAAAAGCCCTTCGAAAAAATGGAACTTATATTGACTATCAATGGATCGAAATTCATTCTCATAAACATTTTGTGTATTTAATCAATGAAACTAATCGCGTTATTTTCCACTACGACAACCAAACAATTACAGTTGCTCGAAAAACAGATTCAAACCAAAAAGCAGTTATCTTCTATTGTTGGAAAATACAGGCTATCCTCAATAATAAAAATGATACCCAAGTTTTAAAATTCTACTCGCTACGTTCAAAGTCAACATCAAAAATGATATTAATTAAAATTCAGTATTATCGTCATTTTAGACCCATGACGTCTTACCCTGGTAGATCGCAATTTCGTTCGTGTGTATAATGAAAACATTTACGATGGGCACCGAAACAAAGTTGAATTAGCCATCCAAACAAATCATATCTAACATTCCAAAATAGTACAATGGGAACTTCTTCAGATAACAATACCCATAGCATCATGTCTTCTCAAAATCGTAAAAAATCATTAATGATAAGCGGAACTCTATAAGTATTGGATAACAATGACATCTCATGTATTTTTGTGATAACCAGCCTCATCATCATCATAATCATTCTCATTCTTATCATTATCTCGCCAAAAATTCGGAAAACCGACAATTCTTCTGTAATTTGATCCAAGGAATCTAGACCCTGGATAACTTACGAAGAAACATTTGTATAGTGACATACATTTATTTACTTTGCATGAAAATTCTAGTGTATAGTATTCATACATTTTTATGTTTTATTTGTAAAAAATTTTCTTGACCGAGTCTGATTGATTACTAAAAATAAGGGGTGCAAAAGGGAAAGGGAAATTTTGTTTGGAAAAGAAATTAAATTTTTTAGGGTAAAAAAAAATTTTAAATTAAAATTTCATAAATTAAAAAAAAAATTTTACCGTCTATTCAAAATTTTTAAACTAGTAATTTTTTATTATTATTATTATTTATAGTTACTGATTGAGGCGGTGCCCTTCGGGTGCTTTATCTCAATCGGTATATCAATCACATTTTTAAAATAATCTAAATCAATTTTAATTATAAATAATTTTAGAAAAATGAATAAAATATCAGTGTCCAGATCAATATATGATGGATACCTCAAGATTCAGAGGAATCAAGTAGGACAATCCAAAATAATAATGAAAAGTAACCAGCAAGTACCAAATTACTTCAGGATTGTTGACAGAAAAATGAATATATACATTTTTAAATTAACCAAAAGATCTAGAATTAGGTTGGAAGAGGAAATTTCCATGAAAAACGATGAAGAATATCACCTGCACGTAGTGAAAGGGAAATTGAAAATGTTGAATATTTATGGAAATGTAGGGAATGAAATTGACAAATTAACCTCGTGGAAAATTGAAAAAGAAATAATGGCTAAAGGATTAAGAGCAGCCAACGATGACGTATTAATTTCCGTAGAAGCGAGAAGATCAAATTTGGAAGGAGAAGTTCCATGTGCACATTCAGCGGAAGATTCTGATCCAAGACTACTCTCAATTTTGGAAGAAATGCTCAAGAAGAAAATGTCATTTATCCGAAAACAGCTGACTATTGATGAATTTCGAGAGAAAATAATGTTTATGGACGCATACTAGAGTGTCTCAGAAGCACATGAGATGATCCCATTGTCCATAGCAATAATGGATCATCACGGAAAAGTAAGTAAGGATGTTTACACTACACCAAGAATGAAACAGTTTGATGATCCGTTTGATCGGTAGCTTGATGATCGATTTGAAGAGCAGACAATAAACACCTGTATGATTATTCTGTAAATTATTCTGTATAATTTTGTATATAAAGTATGTGTAAAATAAATAAAAATAATAATAATAAAAATAATAATACTAATAATAATAAAAATAATGATAATAATAATAATAATAATAATAATAAAACTTGAAGATTCTTCGTCTTGATTGAAATTGCGATATATAATCTGATCGAATTTTCGTAAATTTTGAACGAAATAAATTTTTAATATTTTTAGTTATTGACTCGCAAAATTGTACAAAGCAAAAAAATATTTTAAAAATGAAAAATATGAGACAGTTGTCTCATTTCAAAAGGAAGCAAAAAAAGGAAAGAGCCAATGAGATGACAGGAGAAGAACATTGTCTCATCATTGACTAGTATGGAAAATGTTGCTTATATCAGAAAAAATGAAAAATAAATTTAATTTCTCCCAGAGAAAGGGAAAATTATTAAAGAGCAAAGCTTCATCTAAAATTATTAGATTAAGAAAATTCAATTTCTCCGAGATACTTTCAAAATGAAATCGGGGAAAATACCAAGAAAATTATTATTATTTTTATAGTTATATGTTTTTCAATTGCTGACATAATATAAATCTAAATCCAAATGTATTTATTCAAAACAAATGATATTTAAACAACTTAAATATCAAATTAACTACATGTTATTTTATGTTACTCTCCCCTTCTTTAAGAAACATGCCACTTTTTGAGCCACTCTATTCTTCGTATTTTAATGGTATCTGTGTTCTGTAGTTCCACTTGATGGAAAAAAGACTAATTTCCTGATTTTATATGGCCCTTTGTATTGCATTCCATTTGCATTCTCTCCAATTTCAAAATGTCGCATATTTGTTTAAGTCTGTGTTTCTCATCTTTTCTGCAGCTTTTTGTGCATTTTCTTGAACCTATTCTGCAATATCTTGACTTGTTCTAAATGGTGCTGCAAAGCTAGAATGCAGATCTATTTCCGTCCATAAATTATCTTGAACTGTTGTACTTTGCTGCGTTGTATTAATACAAAACTCAACCTTCGTTAGGATTTCCAACTAAGTTTTCTCTTCACTTACTTCAGCCAAGTATATCGTTATGAGGTCCCTCATCGTTCTCATTATGCGCTCAACTAAGCCATTTGACTGATGTTTGATAAGGTGAACCAAACTCTTAGTTAATCCCAATTACACCTAATTTTTATTTCAGAAACGCACTTTCAAAACACTTTTCTCTATCTGAAAGTATACTCCTTGGCTTTCTAAATTTCTAAATGCATTGATGTAACAAGACTCGATATATAGCTTTATCATTTTGTTTTGAAATAGCTTTTAAACTGACTAATTTTGTAAATCTGTCAATTATAACTACAACATATTTCTTTGCCACTATCGGTTTCATATAAGCAATGTCTATTACAATTGTATCCAAAAATTCTGAACTTACACGAACTATTAGGATTTCCTTTGTTTGTTCTTGGTTTACTTTTTGCCTTGCACATTCTTGACATTTTTTAAACATTCTTTAATCGTAGATTGTATGTTTGGCCAATAGAATATATTGTTTATATAATGCACTAGTTTTTTTACTCTGTCATGGCACATTTCTTCGTGAATTTTAGTGACAAGCTGTTGAGTGAATTCGATGGAGACCAATAATAAATCCATCCCATCTTTATTTACAATCAAAAGACCATCATTCATTTTCAAATTATCCTTTAGCTTAACAAGGAAATCTTTTTTATCAAACTCTTTCTGATCAAAATTTCTATTATTTAAACTTTTCTTCATCTTTTGAAATTGCTCATTGTTTTCTTGAGCTTCAAAAACTTGGTGCATTTCTTCTGTCTTTTGAGTCAGACAAATGTGTTTTACTCTGGCTTCAGCTTCATTAGCATTTTCAAGTCTTGTTTGACACTACGAGAACAACATTCTGCTAATCATAGACAATCTATCAGCATTTGAATAATCTTCACCTTTATGGTATTTTTATTCAAAATCGTATTCTGATAAATTCGCCATTCAAGTTTGAAATTGTGGACTTATTGCTTTCTTCGTAGTATTGAGATATATCAATGCCTTGTGATCTGTTCGCACCATGAATTTTTTCATATATAAATATTGTTTGAAGTAACTAACGTATTCATGCATGGCGAGTAATTCTTTTCTCGTGACACAGTATCCTTTTTCATGAGCGGATAATTGTCTAGACCCATATGCTACGACTGTCTCGGTACCGTCTTCTTTTAGCTGACTTAGCACTGATCCGATTGCTCCAAAACTGGCATCTGTGTCGAGAATGAAAATCTTATTTTCCCTTGGATAATCTAAAATTGGGACTTCACACATTACCTTTTTTAGAATCTGAAAAACATCATCGCATTCTTTTGACCAGGTAATCTTTTCGCATCCTGTTATCGTTGCAAAAAGAGGAGAATCTTCTATAATAATTTGTCATACCTAAAAAGGATCTTAATTGTTTTACACATTTTCGATTTTCCACATTTTTAATATCTTCTCTCTTTTTATCATTTGTATGATTCCCTTCTTCACTTGTGGTATGACCAAGAAATACCAATTTCTTTCTGTAAAACTCACATTTCTCATGATTGATCTTTAAACCTGCATTCTGAATTCTTGTTAGCACAGCTTCAAGTATTCTATTATGTTCTTCTATTGTTTTTCCGTAAATAAATATATCGTCCAAATATGATATAACTCCTTTAAAAATAATACCTTCCAAGAGAGTATGCATCAGTTTTTGAAAAGTAGCTGGAGCTGTTGCTAACCTAAATGGTAGCCTGTTAAAACAAAATTGTCCTTCCTTAGTACTGAAGGCAGTCAATTGTTGTATTTTTGGAACTATCCCAACTTGGTAATATACCTGTCCTAAGTTTACTGAGGAAAAATATTTTGAATCTGCTAAGTAATCTAACAGGAATCGAGTGTCTGGCATTGGAAATGATTCTTGTTCTGTGATTGAGTTGAGGCCCTCTGTAGTCAACGCACATTCTGATACATCCATCTTTCTTAGCTACAAAAACTAACGGGGCACTCCAAGCACTTTTACACTTACGAATCACTCCAGCTTTTATTAGGTATTTTACCACAACTTCTATTTTACCTTCCATATGCATAATTGGTCATCCATTTATTCTCATTTCTTGACTAACTAGGTCTGTGAACCCGAGATCAAATTTTGATGCCATAAAAATATTCCCAAATTTTATTAACATATTTTCAATCTTTTGATTTTTTCCATGTTTATAAAACGACATTGCTTTCTTTATCCTTTCTAAATCTGAATAATTTTGATTAACTAAAGTTGCTTCAATATTATTTATTTCTAAAAGTTTGATTCCAAATAACTTCATTGTGTCCACTCCTAAAAAAGAGGCTCTGGTTTAATTTTTTCAACTATGATTATGCGAAAATAATTCCCGAACAGTAATTCCACTCTCGTCGACGCTTGGTTTCCCTACTTTTTTTCACACATTGATCTGCTCATTACTGTTACAGAAGCACCTGAATCCAACGACATTTCAACATCCACTCCATTTACTGTCATTAAACTCCATTTCCTTCTATCTATCGTCTTATGCATCACATTCCTCTTTATATCATTTCGTTTTTCTTTCTAAATTCAATTGCTCAAGTCCACTGACGAAATGAAACCAATGAGATCCGCCATGTTTTTTCTATGTTTTCTTTCCGGCTTAATTGATATCTCTTCACTAGCATATGAATTATTATCATCAAACTTTTCATCATTGTTTTTTTCTTCATAAATACATGCAACAGTTCGTCTCATTTGTGGTCTGTGGTTACCCAGCAAATGATATCTTCAAAGGGTATATTTTTCCTTACCACAAATTAAACATTTATTTTTCATTGTACACTAATAACGTCTATGTCGACTTTCTTCACAATTGAAACAATTACCTGGATTTAGAATCTCTGGTTGGCGTGGTTTTATTCCTCGGCTTTCTTCGTAAAGTTTTCTAGCTATACTTTTTAATGAAAAGCTTGGTTGCTTTCTTGGCAAAGTTTTATTATAATTTTTGTTAGCTATCGCTGTATATTTGTTGTCGTCTTGAACATATTGGGAACGTTTCAAAAAATTACTCTGTTGATACCTGTTTGTATAATTTTTTGACTTGATTATTATTTTCTCTCCTTACCACATTAACGTAACGGTTTTCTTGGATTTCATTAGTATTTCTATTCTCGGATATTGATAGTGTCATATTTTCATATATTTTAGCAGTTGATCTAACTTCATCCATCTGTATGCTTGACTTTGTCAATAGAATTTCTTTGACTCGATTATACCGTACTTTATTTGCAATAATGTCTCACACATTTCGGACTCTAATCTCAAATGTTGCGAATCTCTCATTTGCTTTTTGTTTCACGGCATTTAAATCAAAGATGTCTTGTAATAGTTTTTTTAATTGTAAAACAATCGACAAATCAGCTTTTTGCTTTTTCTATTATTGAACAGCTGTTTCGAGTATACTTCCATAACACTGCAGATTCATCTTTCAATACTATATCGAAAGCACTAATTAAACTTTGACTTTAGATTTACAACCATTCAAAAATATCTTTTATCCATTTTTTAGCTTCAGTAGAGTTTCGACCATCGAACTTCTGTATATTAAAATCAAGCATGCTGCAAGCCTGCTTTGATAACGATTTCAAAAATCCTTTTTTCGGCGTGATCACTAGTTATATGTTTTTCAATTGCTGTCATAATATAAACATAAATCCAAATATATTTATTCAAAAAAAATGATATTTAAACAACTTAAATATCATATTAACTAAATCTTATTTTAATATTAAAATAAGATATTATTTTACTATTATTATTATTATTATAATTATTATTATTATTATTATTATTATTATTATTATTATTATTATTATTATTATTATTATTATTATTATTATTATTATTATTATTATTATCATTATAACTACTACTATTATTATTATTATTATTGAATATTTCCAGTACAATCAGTAGCTATATTAATTCACAATCATAGACAATTCATTAATATTAATTAACTATTCAATTAATATTAATTACTGCTATCATTTTCCTAAACTTCCAATTATATACTAAAAGCTTTATATAAATAAAATTGAACAAAATTTGAGAAAGATGTTTAGTTTTATTACTTTTTTATTAGAAATACAATAATTGTTGCAAGATTTCAAGTATTGATTGTCAAACTAATTTTACATTGTTTTTTATTTATTAACTGAATGAGTTATAAAGTTTGTTTTTTTGCTTGGAATTTCCTAACAAAATAATTTTCATTTTCAATTCAACAAAATTTTTTTTCAAACAAACTTCATTGTAAACCTAGTTTCAGATATGATCTGAAATTCGATATAGCCGAAGCGGCCAAAATATAAAAGTAAATTGTTCAACCAGTTTCTCGGCAGTCCGTCAATCAGATTAGTTGTTGAGGAGAGATTCCGTGTATAAAGGAATCTCAAATCAACAAAAAAGGGACGCAAATATTTCAGGAAAAATGGCGAGAAATAAAAAAGTTAAAAGATTTATTGGGAAACAGAAAGAGTTCGTGAGATTGAAAAAGAAAACTAGTCAGACTTGTGACGAGGATATTTTTGTAGAATAAAAGTTTTCCTGTGTTGAGTTATTTCATTATTATTTAAAGAGCACGAAGAGTCAGAGCAAACAGTTCCTACCGAACCAAATAAAATTATAACTCAACAAATTATTGGCCGACTCACCCATTAATCAAGGGCTGCCAAGCTGAACGTCAGCGTAATTGGTTTCCCAGGATTAGAAAAATGGGCAATAAATTGTCCGACCAGTAAAAAATTGTTTTCTAAACTAATTCTAAATTAATGACAACCCAGAAGTATAAAAGAGACAAACAACAAAATAAGTTGCCAGTTGCTCGAAGAGAAAAAATTGATTATTTTGGGAGCGAAGTGAACATGAGAAATAAATAAAGAATCTAATCAGATTGAAATTCGACTTATTAAGTGATACCCCTAGGGTGTTTACTAATCTATTAAAGAATTGTATCCTGTGGTGAATATTTGTGAATAAAGATTTTTTGTTGGGATTTTGTCTTATTGATTATTGAACACCAGGAGTCGGATCGAGAGATTTATTCGTCGACGAATTTTTAATATCTCAACACATTTACTAATTTTAGCACATTGTTGGTGTACGGGGAAACTTTCCGGGTGGGAATTCATAACCCTCATTAAAAACTTGCCTCTTCTATTCTAGGGATTACTCACACGCACACACCACATAATTTAATGCTTACTGCCATACACCCATGGTTGGAACCATGTTGGTACTGTGTATAACAGCCGAATGCCATTCGAGCAGGTGAGCATTGTCACCAATACTACTCCCCGAACGACCTTCGTTTTCCGGTTCACAGCGGCTAGAAGGTCTTACGCATTTCATTCTGATACTAAAACCATTAAGGAGAACCTGGTTCGCTGCGTTTGTGAATTTGATATGAATTGTGAGAATATCGATTACTCGCAACCCTCTTTTAAATATCTAATCTTAACTATGGGGTTTGCGAATTTACAACAGAACTTCAATTATTGAATTATGGCGACGCCGATTATTACTACAGCATTGTACAAGTTACCTAGTAAGTTGTCCCTCATTACTACTATAATTCCGTAAGATCTTATTATACATTATATTGAATTAAGTGCCATAGGTTAATTGATTCTTACAATTTAATAATATCCGATTTACTATTCCATTAATATTAATTGTAACAACAGGTTAGGAAACAAGCGACATAACCAAACTGTGTAATTTCCACTACCTTTTATTTAACATCACAGAAATAATATAATAGTGCGATACAAAAGAAAAATACGATTAACATAAAACATGGAGAATACAATGGTAGATAACACGTAGGGTCCTATTCATCAGAGATAAAACACTGGATAGAGTTAGGATCACAATTCCATGCACTTGACTTGTGTGCTAATCCTCTCCGTCGATGTCAACGGGAAAACGTCGACGTTTTGGATAACGGGTGGAAGGAGTTGGAGCATCTTGACTTGATTCTGTTTGAGACGAGTTAGCCGGCACGATACTGGGTTGGGTAATTTGGGAGGCTCGTTCGCCTAGGATGCCTATTTCGATAGGAGGGAGATTTAGCATCGTAGAGATGCAGATTTGACTGGGTTGTTCGCTCTCTACCATATTGAGGTTTATCTGGGCAGAGGATGGGCGAAGGAAGAACGGCGATGACGGAGCATAGATCACATCCGGAGCCATCGAGAGTAATTCCACTTCCTCATAGGTGGGAGGTAAGTCGACCATCTCCATTTGTTCTCCTGCTCTCAAGTTGGTCTGAATTAGGGCATTCTCTGCCAGTTGCCTTTTTCTGCGACGGCGGTTCCGGTTGGGCCGACGCCTTTGACTTCCTGTTATAATCTCGACGCTTCCGCTCGGGGGAAGTTCGTTATGCGATTGGGTTGTAGGATGGAAGGGGAGATGATGCGCAGGAATGATATCCAATTCCTGTGACAATCTTCGACTCGGTAGTCGAGTCATAAGTTCGTGTTCTGTAAAAATCTGCCGGAGCGCAGCGCTTTGCTCGGATATGGTAATCCGCTGGCTCCGGTTTTCGACGATTAAATCATCTCTGACCCGAGAAAGGCGAGATATTTTTTGATAGAGGCCATGGGTAATCTCGGGCGAGCTCCATGTTCCCTTAATTTTTCGATATTTGGCCTGAAGGGTGGCGAACTCCCTCTCGAGTTTATCTAGCTTCTACGTCATGGCCATGACAGAGGCTGAGATCCTCGGAATATGGGGTAAACTGGATACGGTTGCCATCCGAAAAAGATGAGATAATTGATCGAGTTTATTGGAGTTTTCTGGCCGAAGAAGGCTTGGAGTTTCTCTTACAATTGTCGATTTGGGTGGTTAACGATTCAAAATAATCTTCGATGATTTGGAAGGAAACAGAAATTACTTATTCAACATCTAAATAGAAGGAGAAGATATATAATAACAATTTTAATTATTTAGAAAATTTATACTACACTATGGTCTTTAAAGAGTAATTACACGGGTAGCTTAGTCACTTGGTTAGTTAAAAACATCTTTCTCTCTGTCGCTATTGCACATCAGGCTAATTCGGGCCTTCGACCCGCGGATGTACTCTCGGTTCCGCGTCGAAGGTAACGGGATACTTGCCGGTGACGACCTCGTTCACAAATGACTATTGGGAAGCCTAACTAGTCGGTCTCGAATTGGTATAACTCACCTAGTCGTAGATTTCGACGTACCCATGCTGACCTTGTTGTTTTGGAATTGGTGGTTGACACAATGATTTTTTATTAATAGGGAATTGTCCAAAAATTCACGAGTTAAACATTTACAGTGTAAAAGGAGGAATCTCGTTTATTGTTCCTCAGTAACGGCTCCTTCCATCGTCTCCTCATCCATTGTCCTAATTTGTATTGTGGTGGCGGAATTACGATTTTGTACGATAGTCATAATAATAATGATACTTAGAAGTAATATTGATAATAATTAATTAGGTTAATCCGGGAAACAACTAACTGTATCATTTCGGGTAGACTTTCTTCGCGAAGAGAATTTAAAAACCCCAATCGTCGTTAATAATAAATTTATACTTATTGGTTTTCCGGCGTGTTTCTACTACGTTATAATTCCAATTGCGATGAAATCGCTGAACCAAATCGCCTAATATTGCTTTTGATGGCAGAAAAATGATGGAGGCGTGGATGATATTGTTTTGGAGGTTATTATCAAAATCGATTAAATAATGTTTCAATTTACTATGCCGATTTTGGTACAGTGGTTCTCAACTTACGTTTCAGTACATCGGTGGTCATGCGGACTTAGCACTGGAGACTTTAGTTATCATATAGTTTTACTGGGGTAGTCAGTCGGGTAGAGTCATGCGTCTTTCGACCAGACCTCGCAGCGGACGACCAAGTTTTCAGGAGTTCTCGGCCCGCGATCTCAACTAACGGAACTTAATCCGTCAGCCGAACCACCGACCTGCCCTCCCGACAGCTATTACAATACGTACAGATATATATGCATTTATGGGGACCTCGATATAAAATATTAATAATAATATAAATGAAATAAGTTAACATTACGAACATCTAATTACAAAAATTCATCGTTATAAAGTACATGAATAAATAAAATCCAAATCCTTACTTAAAATCGAAATTGCAAATTCAGTAGTAAATCGATTAAAGTGATAATAGTTGTAGTGGTAGTTGTGGTTAGTGTAATTGTTGTAAGGTCAAATAATGAATTTGATCACTGCTTTTATAGTAGTTTTATGCCTGTGTGCGACCAATAGGCGATTTTTCGCCATTTAAAGGGCTTTTTATTCTTTTTATTGATTTGAAATTATTTTTATAATTTTTTTTATATTTGTCCTCATTTTTTGATATTTATATTTTATGCTGTTGAATTATTATTTTTTATTATTATTTTTCTGTAATATTCTTTTTAACCCTTAGCATTTTGTTTCTTGGCCGCCGCTTCTGCCTATGTTTTTTCTAAACCTTATTTTGCAAGGTTTTGGCAGTTTATTTTATTTCATATATGTTTTTTCCTGTCTCTGCATGCGTTGATCGATTTTATTAATATGTTTTAATTAATTTTGTTATGTTTTAATTTGTTTACTTGATGTTTTTATTTTATTTTTGGTTTCTGCTTGTGGTGCATGTTTATGTACAGTGATCATTTTCATTATTTTTATTTTATTTTTTTTGTTTTAATTTGATTTACCGCTTTTAGTTTTAATTTTGGCTCTAAGCCCAACAACATGCAGCTGTAATTCTTGAAAAACTTTTACAATTTCTTGAAATTTATCAGATCCTATTGTATTTTCCACTATAATAGAAATTGCTACTAAATCCTCCGTTATATTCATATCAGCATTTATTCCCCTTATGAAAATTAAAAACTGTACGGTATCAATAATATCAATACTTTCATATAGAACAATGGAGAAATATTCAAATATTTTAATTTTCTCCATAATTTGGTTGGAAATATTTTTGCTAATATTTCCTGTACGACGAGTTATTGTATTTCGAGGCAACAAAATATTTTTATATAGTTCAATTTTCTTAAGCAATATCTCTTCGACAACATCTAGTACACAATTTTTTATTAACTTCCCATCACTAAAAAATTTCCCCTTCAATCCCATAGTATAGGCAACTAGATAACTTACTCTTTCTATAGCATAATTTTCATTTGTTTATCTCTTAAAAATGTTCTGTTCTGATATTAAATTTGTTTTAAAGCGCGATTTTTTTTCTTTTTGTAAGAAACCAGTTAAATTGTAAAAATCTTAGTGTTTTGCATCGCCATGTCATTTATATTATATACTTTAAGAACTGCAATAGTTTTACGACATATTAAACATGTTGGGCTCAGAGCCAAAATTAAAACAAACTGTAAAAAAACAAATGATAAAAATAAGAATAAGGAAAATGGTCACTTCACATACACGCGCACCGCAAGCAGAGATCAAAAATAAAATAAAAGTATATTAAATAAAACAAAATAAAAATATAACAAAATTAATTAAAACAAATATTAATTAAAATTCTTGAAAAAGCCTACAACTGCAGAAAGAAGCATACGTGAAATGAAATAAACTGCCAAAGCCTTGCAAAATAAGGTTTAGAAAAAACATAGGCAGAAGCGGCGACCAAGAGATAAAATATCAAGGGTAAAAAGAGCACTATAGAAAAAATAATAATGAAAATAAAATTCAACAACGTAATATTAATATATCAAAAAATAAGAAAAATTATACAAAAAATTATAAAAATAATTTGAAGTTAATAAAAATAATTAAAAACCCTTAAAATGGCGAAAAATCGCCTATTGGTCGCACACAAGCACAAAACTACTATATAAACAGTGACCAAATTCATTATTTCAATCACTTTTACAACTAAAACTCTTATAACAACTTTACAAAAACTTTTAAAACTACTTATTAACTGTTTGAATCGATTTTACGAAGTAAGGATTTTGTTTATTTTGTATCAAGTTTTTCTTTAATGTTAATAAAAGTCTTAAATGTTCGTAACGTTTAAATCATTTCAATGCTATTTCATTTAACTTTAATGATATCATTATATATATCGAGGTTCCCATAACTATTATATTATGTATTGCAATAGCCATCAAGAAGGTAGGTCGGTGATTCGGCTGGTGGATTAAGTTCCCTAGTTGTAATCGCAGGCCGAGCCTTCCTGAAATCTCGGTCTGTCCGCGACGGGGCTTGATCGAAAGACACAGGACCCTACCCGTAGGGCACTGTTAAACAAATCGCAACGGCTGATGGAAACGTCGGTCGAGGCGAGCAGTGAATGCAAACTCATGGGAAGAGCGTTATTAGTTAGGGGCACTCAGGATGATCATCAATGATCAGTAAGAAATATTTTTTTTAAAAACCTCGAAACCGAGTTGAAACCGGGTAGTAATGATAGGCTAATGACGGAAAAATCGACTAAGTAATATCAGAACGAGAATACAAATTTTCGGAGATGTCAGGCACTGTATTCAATCATGTTAGGACAACCTGATAGCAGTAATCACGTCATCAGGGATAATTAAAATAGAATTTAAATGTGTCACGATAGTATTTGATCATCACCAATATCTCAGAGTGCTCAACAATAACCTAAATTATCGACGCGTCACGCACCAATAAATAAACACGCACATAATGGTGTAATAACAACCAATAAATCAATGAGCACACCACCACCACATAGGCCTTGCAAACCGCGTATCGATATTCATCTCTGCAGTAATTCAGTCGATATTGAGTACATAACAGTGGTGGGCTTCTGGGTGTTGATATTTTGAAACTATATGGTTGTTACCCAGACAACCCCATACAAATATCTTTCGCTTACCACTCGGCACCCGTTGCTAAGAAACGTTGGAACTGTGTTCGAGTGGGTAGATCGTCCGCAAAAAGTGAGCGCTAATGCTATAATTGACCGAACGATCCTTGGGTCCAACGAGCTGCCGATAGAAGGCCTATGCTCGATTTCGATTTTTAGGTCCCATTATTCTTCTATCTCTTTCACAGGTCAACCTATACTCTCATGCCATCTATCATTCCGTCTATTCCCATAGTCCGTTTTATCGTTGTCCGTATTACCGACTTTTGCCATGGCCTGTACACCCTTCATTATGTTAAACATACTCAGTATCTCTTTTACCCTCATCCCTATTAAACTACTATGTCTACTATTGTTATCACTAGCGTTATCATTGTTACTATTATATGTATTAACTCTATTAATTGTTACTACTATTACCTTTATTATTATTCTTATTACTATAATTACCATTATATTTATTATTATTATTACTATTATTATTATTACTGTTATTATAATTATTATTATAATTATTATTATAATTATTATTATTATTATTATTATTATAATTATTATTATTATTATTACTATTATTATAATTACCATTATCCTTACCATTATCATTATTATTATTAAGTTTTTGGTGGGGATCCGTCCTTATTCCTCAGCTTTATAAAAATAAATTTCTTATATAAAAATTTAGCCGTAATCCATCCTTTCGACAATGTATTTTCCTTGAATCGAAAAATTTTAGCAGCGTACCGCCCTTATTTTACGGTTTCATAATAATCTTATGCCAGCAGTTGAGCTGCATTCCGCTTTTACTATTTTCGATAAGTATTTTAATGGATTCGGAAAATTTGAGCAGCGTTCCGCTCTTATTTTACTGTTTTATGATAAATGTTTTAACTATTTCCGAAAATTTGCGCTGCGTTCTGCCCATATTTTCCGTTTTAATTCAACATAACTTATTTAATTCTTTAAACATTATTTTACATGATTTTAGTCGTTCGGATTAATCTTTTTCCGATGGCTATTCATTTTAACTGTTGCAACGATTTCGCAATTTTCCCCGCTACCCATTCCCTCTCTTTGTCCTTAAAATCTATGTATGTTCATGTTATATTTAATGAGTGCCCACTGGACTACTCGGTGTTAGAGATTTTGAGCCGAATGTTGTTAAAATATTTATGTCTAATTTACAGGAAATGAGTTGAGGAGGAGCAGCTAAAACACTGCTTCCACTCCTCCCAGTTTCCCCTATAACGGTAATATTGACGTTTAGGCCCTGCGTTATTCACGCCGGAACCTTCACGAGCACAGGCTATTGGCAGGTAAACTGCTCCTACACAGCCTGAGTTGTATGTCGATTTTGCTTTTTTGTGGTGATGTGGTGGCTGTGGGCCGAAAAAGAACTAGAATAAATTTTACCATATCAATTGAGTAAAAGTTTCGAGCACAAAATTGTTGACTTTAAAATATCTATTTGGCATACATAAATTCATCCCTTCGTAGGTTCGCATAGTAGCAATCATCAATTGGCATAAAATCATCTTGTCAATAATTCATAACACTTCGCCGTATCAATCAAATACATTGGCATAAAATCATTTTGTCATTAATTCATAACATCATATAAATCGATACCCGTGCACTACCTGAGAGTTAACGTGTTCAGTCAAAACACTTATCAGTGTTGATTGGCTGAATGCACGGCTCTTAGCTCGTTATGCACACCAACTCGAAGTACACTAGAAAATTTTTCTCTGAAAAATAAGACTGAAAATTTGTGAAAACACATCGGTATATATACCTATAATTTGACCTTAACCTTGCGTGTTAATTTTATTGCGATTAAACAAAATTCGACCTTGAAATTATTTGTGTTATCTAAATTAAATTTTTATTTATTTCTTAATTTAAATCGGTAATTTATTTTTAACATTTTTAAATAAATTTATTCAGCTAAAAATATTTTATTTTTATTCATTTAATTCATTAATTTTTACTTTTATATAAATGGTCATTTTACGGTCAAATTTTCTTGTTATTATGTTATTTTTTAGGTAAATTTCGTGTGGTTCTTGATGCATTTTGTATTTATTTTATTTTACTTTTATGTTTTTGATTTTATATTTATTTATATTCTCTCAGATTTTAAAATGTTTAGTTGGTGTTGTATGTTATATTTTAAGTTATCTTGGTGCTGGGTTTTCGTCCTGTATTACTGATGCATTTAAACAATTCTCAAGGCTATTTGTGTGCTGGCCCAACAACAGATAGGAATTTTACGACCTATTGGAATTTTCTACTGTGAAACCGCCTGGAAAACCTGTGAGTAAAATTTAGATTGTTGTTTTTTTTTCTAAATAATATAAACTTTTGTCACATCCATTTTTCCGAGACGACCCCAAGTGGTTTACGTATAGAATGAACCGCCAAATCAATATTGAAGTTTACACAAATTAAGTTGATTCAATTACTATTGTGTTATTGTCTTATTTTGGAGTGAGACTGTGGCGACCAATAAAACTTCAGGACGAAAGTATGAATAAGTTAGGAGATGTAGACAGGGAATCGCCGTGGTTTAGCGACGCTTAAACTCTATTCCCTGTAGTGACCCTAAGATGACCCATCAAATTAACATAATTATGATAAAATTATAATTATTAATATTATAATAACTAAAATCGTTACTATTATTGTTAGCGTTATGATTATTATTACTAACATTATTATTATTATAGTTACTATTATTGTTATCGTTATTATTATTATTAACGTTATTATTGGTATTATTAATAATAGGAGTTCATAAACTTTACTTTATTGTGTTTGTTTTCCCTTGGATATATTTTTCCTTGCGAATGGACCAAGTCGAAAAATCAAATATTAATACACCCCAATCATAGTCTAAGTATTTACTCGTACGAGCAAGCTCTATTGACAATTATACTCACCTCTCTTTTTAGTTCTATACCAAGAGAACCATACCAATCTCGAGAAAAATGTTGAACTTGCCAAATCTTCCGCGGATACCCCAACTTTCCCCATCGGCGATAGCCACTAGACAGAAACTTGATCAACTAGAGAGGGATCACGCCATTCTACAGGCGAAATATTAGAAAATAAACGGCACATGGAGTTCGCCCGATGCAACCCGCAGTTTGTATCAAAATATCTCTCGCCTTTCTCGGGCCAGAGATGACCTTATAATCGAAACTCGAAGTCAGCGAATCACGATCGCTGATCAAAGTGCCGCGCTTCGACGGATATTTACTGAAAACGAGCTCAGGACTCGTCAACCGAGTTGCAGCTGGGCACAAGATATCAACATCATCCCAGCCCAACATTTCATCCTCAACCAAGTGTCACAGCAACATAACAGACCTCCCCCGAGTGGGACAGTCGAAATTAGAGCTGGAATACACAGGCGAAGACCCAATCGAAACCGTCGTCGTCGTGAGAGGCGCCGCGCCGAAGCAAACCTTCTACTGATGAATGGAAGAACCGGAGAACAAGCAGAAGTAAATGTCCCGCCCCCTGCTTATACAGAATTCGAATTCCCTGAACTAGATCCGGATGTGGTATATGCACCGTCCATGGCAATCTATCCACCGCCTCCC
Organism: Schmidtea mediterranea; assembly: GCA_022537955.1. NCBI lineage: Eukaryota > Metazoa > Platyhelminthes > Tricladida > Dugesiidae > Schmidtea > Schmidtea mediterranea. The sequence continues at coordinate 298,251,180 of CM039679.1, read as the reverse complement.
CCGATCTATATCGACTTGGAAGCGGACGAACCTGAATCACCCAGCCTAAATCTCACCTTGGAGCGACTAGATCTCGCACCGGACGAAATAGCCGTTCTGAGTGGACAAGTGCCGTCAAGCACCCACTCCGCGGTAGAATATTAAACCTCGACTCAGGAATAGCCGAATCATTCAACCTCAACTCCAACTCATAGACCCCCAAAACGTCGACGTTTGCCGGACGACATCAACTGTGAAAATTGACTCAGACTCAAGTGCAACAACCTTAGTTCTATGTGAATCCAGTGTAGAGATGTGACAGATGTGTTTTTCTGTGAATTATCCATCACTTCACACCTTCTGTACCTCCTTTGTCAACTGCTACTCCTATCTTGTGACTTTATTATCGTAGTGTCTATTTTATGCATAAGTGTAGTAAATGATTAAATGATTAAATGTTACCTTGTCTTCTAATTATTTTAAATACATTATTAATCCATGTAGAAATAGATTCATATATGGTATAATTATATTGCTAATTTAATAATCAGTATTTAATTAAATAATAAATAACAAAATAGTGAAGGTTTAAAGTGGGGATAGTAGATAATCTCCTCGATAACTCAGGAAATATGGTAACAACCGTTAGCATTGACAACAATCGAATAGTTAGAGTTATGCGATAAACGCTCTCACAATTCATCCCGCATCAATCAACGCGATAAATTAGATTTAACGTAAAAATCACAGAGTTAAGATAGTAAGCGTAAGACCTTCTAGCGGCCGCAGTGAACAAGGAAACGAAGGTCGTTCGGGGAGTAGTATTGGAAAGAATGCTCACCTGCTCGAATGGCATTCGGCCGTTATGCACAGTACCAACATGGTTTCGATCATGGGTGCATATCGGTAAGCGATGATCGTGTGGTGTGCGCGGAGAATAAGCCCTTGATTGTGAATAGGAGAGTTGCTAACCAGGAACACTAATTCTACTGATTAAGTTTTCCCCTTACACCAACAAACATATTATTTTACTTTAGATTCCATACAAAAATAATCTAATAACCATCTTTCTTAGTAATGCGTTTTTCATTTTCAATTTAACGCTTCTTGTTCATTGGGTCATTTCAATTCAATTTAATTAAGTTAAAAATATTAACACATCAGACCTCTATGTTAAATTATAAGAAAACTTTTATTTTAAAATTTTTTTAAACTCTTCACAAGAGAGAGTATAAGAAAGTTTTATTAATGTGAAAGATACTTTATAAAAAATTTGTAGTGGATGTATTAATAATAAAATTCAAAACAGACCAGTTAAAAACTCTGAGCGCGTTTTATATGGTCGGCGGGCCGAAGGTTGGTCTATATAATGCATTGTAATTACCGTTTTGAAAATTTTGATTTCATTTATTTTTTAATTTAGTCTTAGAGATATTTTAATATAAGCTAATAAACATAAAATAAGAATATATTTATTATATTTTAGAATTCGAAAGAACGGAATGGATGCGTGCAACCGGGGTAAATTATACCAGGTTTAACAAGCTTCAGAATTAAATATGATTAATTTTTGTTAATGAAAGTTCCTCTGAAAAACATAATATCTGTGTATAGACATGATAAATTCGAGCGTTGTATTATATCATCCACACAATCAAAATGCTGTCAATTGTTCAACTGTAGTTTCATATTTATATTTGTCTCTTCTCTCTTGGGTTTTCTGAAAATTAAATTATATTAAATATTTTTAATTAGTTTTTTAATTAATAAATCTATTATAGATAAGTAATGTAGCATTTATTTCAATTTTTTATTTTATTAATTAAATTTTAAAACTTTTTTGAAAATTTATAATCGTAGTTTTCCACATAATTTACCATTCTTATTTTATATTCATACTTTTGCCACTTCCATGCCGGGGCCTGATTAATCTAATGATAAATACGGCACTGGTTCAATCACTTTTAATAATAAACACCAATTGATTTATTGGATGAAATTTGAAAATATTTTAATAAATTATCATGAAATAATTAAAAATAATTTTAATCGAATATTAATTTATTATTAAATTTCCAAAAACAATTAATATTGTACTACACAGATTATTCAAAAACTAATTATTATAACAAATGTTCAAATCAATTCCGACATTTCATTTAAAACAAAATAATTGAAATAATTAGTATAACGATTAAAGTATAAATTAATTTATTTTTACAAAAATTCAGTAATTTTGAACATAATGACAAAATAACAAAAAATTATAAATTGATGTCTTGATATTTTTTTATTACATTTAGTAGACATTGATAAATATTTTCATTTTAAATTACAAAATGAAAAAATGCTCAAACTTCAATAATGAACATACCTCAAAATGTCACAACTGTCTCTGCTGTGATTCGTCAATTTTATCTGTGTGTATGTACTTGTGCATTTGAAATGCATGTCAAAATATCAATCAAAATTTCCCTTTTTTCAAAATATGAATCAACAGAATATTTTTTCAAAATCTTTAATTATTTATAATATAAATATAAATTTTATATTAACATTTTCTATGATTATTTTCTAAATTTTAACATTCTTATATTTTTAATCTCCATTCTTTTAAAGAAACCCAAGATGGTGTACAGAACCACTAATGGCATTTGTAAATTTGAATCAATTTATATAAACAATTACAATATGTTGGAAGTTACGTTATACCAAATTTTGGTTATTTTATCAAATCAGTTAATATGAAATAAATACTTAGGTAACCTACTAACTTTGTTACGATTATAACATTTTTTTATTTCGCTGAAATTTTACACTAGTTATAATTATGCCCCATATCTCTCAACTATTATTTTGATCAGTGCTGTCGTAATACTAAGTGACAGTTATTTCTATAATAATAGAAATTTAGTTTACTTAATTAGCTTTATTATATTCTGTTACTATGTTTGTATTGTATTATAATTGTGTCGCGGAAGTAAAAGTCATTGAAGTTTAATTTCGCGTAACTTACTATCACGGAAATTCATGCCAACGTAGATCTGGTTATTGATAATGTCGATTGAAATATTATTCGAACTATAAAAATACAAAACGTAATTTCAAGGTCTTTTATTTTAATTTTGATAAAATATAAATGAATCGTTATTATTCATTAAATATATGTATATTTGGTCGTCTTAATATTCTTTAAAACCTTAAAGACAAGATTTATTAATAGTATGCCATTTAATGGTTAACCTATACCAGGGACGGATCCAGACCATCTAGTAAGTATGGCGATTTAGGTAATGACGTCATATATTGGTAATCCAATAGTCTGATTTAAACTTTGCACCAGTCAATTTTATTAAATTTCATATCACTTTTAAACAGTTTACTTAATAAGCCTAATTTACTTCCATTTTCAAAACAACAATTTATAGTAAATACAAATTTTAAAATTAAAACTTTTAAATAATTTAATCAGTTTATTATAAAGAAATATTATAGATTGTTGCTATAATCAATATTATTATCAATTAAACATTATTAATATTTTTTGAGACCCTATGAAGAGAACAAATGCTTTTCGGTCACAGAGTAGTTTGGATTCATTTTTTGTGGTAATATAAGAAAGAAATGTGTTGAAACACCTACAACTAATCTTACTGCTACTATTGACGTTACTACTGAACTCTAAACCAAATCAACGGCAAAATTAGCAAATAATAGTATTGCTACTCAACATGTTGGACATAAGAAAACAGAACCACGTGACGGACACACAGACAGCGAAAAACAGAACAGGAATGACAGCTCAATAGACATAGTCAGGGCCGGTAATAGCCACTTGAAGGCCCGAGTCAAGTAACATTTCAAATAAGTCTTTTAAATTCTCGCACGATTTCATGCAGCCTTTAAAATCGTATTTATATATTCTTTTTAGAAATTTAAATTCATCTACAATTTCTTCATTAATTTGATTTTTATATTTTTTTCTGCAAAATAATTACAGGTGTATGGAGATCTAACAATGCACGAAAAAGCAACATATCACAAGAAAGCTGTTACAACAGGAAGGTATTTTTTAAAAACTACAATGAACCAGCAATGGATATTGTAAACAGAGTAAATTCTCAACGGATGAAGGAAAGAGGATGAGGAAGAGAAATCACTGCCTACTGATCTTTCTGTTGTTTTTGATTTATGTGACCAGGTGCAATATCCAATCACTCACAAGTTGTTCTAAATCATTAAAAACATGTTCTGTAAGTGTTGCCAGTGCTGAACGTAGCTTCTCAATTGCGAAGAATTTAAACCTAGCTGAGAACAAGAATGACAAAAAACAGACTAGTCTGATTGGCCCTACTTTATGTACACACAGACATTCCAGTAAATTTTGAAACCGTGATTAATCGTTTTGTGAAGTCGAGAAATTGTAAACGAGATTTTGAGCTATAAACTGTTAAAATAATCAACAAATCAAGGTTTTAAATACGTTATTAGTCTAACAACTAAATTCTCTAGTCTCCGTCAAATAATTGTATTTCAATAATTTTAAATCACTTCAAAATATAATTTACAACATTATATTTATGCATTAAATTTGAGCATTTTTATTGACATCTTTATAAAGGGCTGCAAATACCAAGTAAAAGCCTCAAAAAAATTTCTTTTCAAATAATCTATGGGGGGTGGCGATCGCCCCCAATCTACCCCTATGGATCCATCACTGACCTATACTACTTGAGTGTGAGTACCTGCATCTTATGTTACAGAGCTCCTTCTTCAACTCTTGTTTGGGTTACTTGAAGTCAATCTATAACAGTGATGGCGAACCTTTGGGACGTATGCGCAAAGTGGCGCATAAATAAATTTTCATTGTATAATCACATTATATATCATTTTTCGATAATTATTTTTTATTGGCACGCAGTCTAAAAAAGGTTCGCTGTCCCTCATCTATAATATACAACCAAAAATTTGAATTATTTAGAGTCATTTAATTTATATTAATATTTGTAAAACTCTTAACTTATAGATTAGTAATTTGTCTTTCACTGTAAATAGACAATTGGCTAATTCTATAAATATAAATAATTTTGGAAAAATAATTCTATAAATTCATTTTTATTTTTGTTTTTATATGGATTCAATTGGATTAATTTAGCAAATGAAGTTTTACTTAACAATTTTCAAAATAATTAGTAATCAATGAATGAAAAGATTAATTAAATTTTATTTTGTTACTTCAAAGTATAAATATTTTTTGCACACATTAAGAAAGCGTAATGGTCCGTCCATAAATGACGTACGCACAAATGTGTGACCGCCCCCTTAGGTGCGTGACGTCATTTATGGACGGCCCTTAAGTATGTTGTCTGCATCTAATGTAAAATACAAGCAGTGAGAAATTTTTGAAGTTTTTGAAAAAGATAAATTTGAAAAATTAAGTAGCATATTATTAAAGAAATTCTATCAGATATATTTCCACGAATAGCTAATTTAGTCAAAGGCATATCCACTTTTTGGATTAATACTTCATCATTTGGTGACACACCTTAATGAATTGTTGCAATCACTAACGACTTTAACTTGAGAAGAATTCAATGTACCAAATCAGGATTTTTATGTGACAAAAGTGGTTGTTGGCATAGTTTATAATTAAGTCCCATTTTACCAATGTTTAATCTTGTTCCTATAAGAAATTCTGTGATTCTATTAATTTCAGTAATTCACGAGGAAATTTATTGGCGGTATTTACATTTGTAGATAATATTTTTTCGTTTATTTTCAAATAACTTACCTAATGTCTTTTTCTCAAAAGACTAAACCAACGACCATTAACATAAAAATATTACTGAAATCTTTTGAATTGGAAACGTTGCAATCTTGGCACAAACTCAGGAAAAGAGACTTACTATCTGATTCATTGGTTTTATTTAAAAGACTGTTTAAAAGTTTGCTTGTTAAAGTTGAGTAATGTTTGATTTTTTTTAGAAAAAAAATCAAAATTTGGGCAAATTTATTGTACATATAATTCTGGTTCTCCTTGTGTTTAATCGATTTTAATTATTTATTTTGCTTTGTTTTTGTTTAAAGTCAGAGTAAATGTATAATCTTAAAATTGAAGTAATTATTAAAAGCTTTTTCATGTATGCTTTGAATAAATGATAGAAATAGTAAATCATTAGTTGATGGTTTTCATTTATATAAATGTCATTTTAGGAAAGTTCAGTTCCGAACATTTGTGAATTTACTATATTACTTTATGAACACAATTACTAATGTTCATTAATGTGGTTTGTAAGATAAGAGTAAGTAATAGATACTCTAAATTATATAATATGTATGTATGTGTATGTTGAATTTGTATGACTGAAGATATGTAATATGTCTGAATGTCAAAGGTGTGATTTATGTGATTTATGTATGCATGTGTGTATCTTGCTCAAGATACTTACAATATAATAATTTCCTCCTGAGAGTTTCTCACTTGTTTTAGATAATAAATATTATGTCTCCAAAGTCTTTTAACATGACGACCACGACAGGACTAACTACAAATAATTAATTGAATACGTTTATTTCAACACCAAAAATATTTACGGTTGGAGACAATCTGGAAATTTTCTTAGAAGAAATTAGAAGATTTTATGATTTAACTCAAACCCCAACCCAATTGCAAAAACGTTCATAAGAGCATTCATGTCAACGGAAACGGCTAAATTATATGAAGAAGTAAATGAAAAAATTGACAGTTATGAAGAAAGATGTAGAAAAGCCTTCGAAGAGCCTTTAAATTTATGAAAAGATTTGAATTAAGCTATTCGATAAAAAAAGGAAATGAATCGATTCAAGACTTCTTTAGAACAATTGATCGATTAGCAGAAAATGTCTTAAGACACGAATTATCAAAAGAGAAATTAATTTCCTTTTTGTTGCAAAATGTAATAGATAAAGATATAAGAAGAGAAATAAAGATGAGAAATATTTCCAATTTCAAAGAGATTAAGGAGATTATTACAAAGATAGAAGAAATTTATAAAGAAATTAAAAACGAAGATATTGCTACTATGAAGTCATTCAAAAAAAGTTATGCAAATATGGTCCACAATCAATATTTAGTTCAACAATATCGAAAATCACAACCAAGACCACAACATCAAAGATTTCGAGAAAACATCCTACCACAAAGAGAACCATTTAGAAATAATAACAGATTTCTAGATCAAAGAAATTTACCTAGTCGACCTTTAGTTCTACCGACACAAAACAGATCGGATTTTTCATATTCTTATGAGCGGTCAAATAGAAGATACGAACAACTACGATCAAAGCAATGTTGGGGATGCAAAGAAGTATGACACAAGAGCTCAATGTCCGAATATAAAATGTTCTCATTGCAAGAAGGCAGGCCATCTAAAATTCCAATGCTTCTAAGAGAAACTCTGAGCTACAGATGTCAACAGAATATGGCAGCAATTACAAATCAAGGAGATGATGAGAACATGATGTCTGAAAGCGAATACCGAAATGGCAACTCTCCAACACATGAAGAAGTGATTTGGGCGATAAACTAAATGTAAGTAATATCTTAAGCAATAATTGTATGTATGATAATGTTTGTAATTGTTTGCATGAAATTGAATTTTTTGATAATATTTGGTATTATGATGTTGGTATGCTTGATGTTATATGTATAGAAACTGAAGATAAAATAGATAAAGGAATGGACAATAAATTAGTTACTTTAAATAATGGTTATGATACTATAGTAAAATATGATAAAATGGGGGTAGGCCCAGTCAATAATAAGAAATTTAATTGCCTTTTGGATACGGGAGCTAAAAAAGACTATGAAAACATATTTATGAAACATAAATGGGATGTAGGCAAAACCAATTTAGAATTGGAGCAGTTTTATTGCAGTTGAGTGAAAATGGTAAAGAAAGAGTAATTGCATATGGTTCGCACGCAATGAATAAAGACAAAGTAGGGTATTGTATCACTCGGAAAGAATTTTTAGCCATAATTTATTTTACCGAACATTTCAAACACTATCTATATGGCAAAAGGTTTAATTTGAGAACAGATCATGAGGCAATAACGTTTATGTTGAAGACCAAGAAACCAATCACATCTCAATTTCAAACATGAATCAATCAATTAAGTGGTCTAAATATTGAAATGGAATACCCTGAAGGAGAAACGCATTCTAATGCAGATGCACTGCGATTCACGAGGAACCAAAAACAGGAAAACTAAAAAAAAGGTTCTAGCACTCATGTGTCAAGAAGGTGAAAAACTTTGGCAACAAGATTCTAAGGAAATAGAAAATATCAATAAACATACTAATGGGGAAGGAAACAAAATTTATAAAAAGTAATGACATTATTCATTCAGATAAAGGTAAAATATGGATTTGTTTTGTACCATCATAGAATTCTGTGTCATGCTGGAGTGAATAAAGTTCACGAAGATATTTCTAAGAAATTTGATACGAGAAACAGATAAGAATTTATTAAAGTAGTCGGATCGTGCTAAAATTCTCAAAAAAGAAAAGCTATGACTACGCGAACAGCAGAGAAACAATTTTTCATTTATTAAAAAAGAGATAAAATTTTTAGGAGTATATTTATTTGAATCAATTTTCATCGACTTTTGTGGCCCAATGAAAACTTCTAGGAGTGGAAAGAGATATATTTTGGCAATTATAGACCAATTTAGTAAATATATTTCCTTGAGTGCAGCTTCTGGTCAAGATGAATATACAATTGAGCAATAATTAATGAAAAATGGATTTAGAAATTCGGAGCTCCAAAGATTATTCATTATGAGAGAGGAAAATCATTTGAGTCAGCTTTAATCAAAGCATTTGCAGATAAACATGATATCAATCTAATATATTCAATTCCGTAACATCATTCTGCTAATGAACAAATTGAACGTCGATTTAGAACTATTAGAGATGATATTGTAAATAAAATACCTCGAAAGAATATTGAAAGATTTAAATCATTATTATTCTTTAAAGAACTTTTAATATTCATAACTATATTTAATAAATCATGATAAATTTCATATACTTATACTAATATATTATTTAAATAATCGACGTAACTGAAATAAATTCAATAATAAAGTTAAAACATCGAATTGATGCATGTTTTTTTATTTTATATTGATATAATAATTTTTAAACCATGTAAAAAACTAAAATTATTAAAAGTTTTCATAAAATAAATGAAAAGTAAATTTCTAACCAAGACACAGAGACGAATTAATTTTTCAATAACAGCCAGAATCATTGCAGCAACCCCACCAACGACAACGATAACAAAAACTCCTATCATAATGTTTATATCAAATGAAGTTGGCAAAGGATATTTTATTATTGATGACAACCATTGAGCAATGATATTGGGCACATCAGAACCATTGCAACTTTGAAATTGATTAGGCCAATACCTAATTTAAGATTATATATATATATATATATATATATATATATACTTTTCAATTAATACAGATGTGTTTCCTTGTGCTCTATATTGTCTTAATTTTGTTCTAATAACAAGAGTCTTTTCTGAAAATTTTGGTAAAACAACTCCATAATCAAAATATACAGATTTCCCGAACATTGTTAAACAATTTTTAGTACTTTGATAATATAAAGTTCGATCATCATAAAGAATGATATAATTTAGTGGAATCATGGATATAGCATCCTCTAATGTGTTAACTGTTCCATTTGGAGTCTCTTCATTCATTATTCGATAAATTGTCTGTGGGTCCGGATAAGCATTATTCTTCAAAAACGAATATAATAAATCATCATTGACGGTTGTATATTTGTAATCATTTTGATTGAGTATATCCTGAATTGTGAAAATAAGTTAACTCATTTGATTTTTCAGCTCATATTTACCGAAAATGATGTTAATTGTGTAGTTGTGAATGTTTTGGCCAAGAGAGCTGCATAATTCGAAACCCAAATGATAACCACAAATAGACAATAAAGCCACCAAAAACACATGAGTACTCTTCCGCCAACTCGTCTTGGTGGATCAAAATAGGCTCCATGAGTCAATGAACTGAACGAAAAAAATACACTCATGAGTAATTTGTATCTGGCATATTTGTCGGGGTACATATAATCTGTTATTGCAAGTCCTATTGCAGTCGCTGCTGAACTACATAGCAGCGTTGCCCATATGGGCCATTCAAATGGGTTTATGTAGTAGGACAGAGCATCCATTCCAACCTTTTTTGAACTTTTATAAGCACCTACAATGTTTCCAGATAAGGCATTTGTTGCAAAATCAAAATAAGTCAGTCTGTTTATTGTCAGTATGATAGGAGCGGAAACTGTATCAATAGTCTAAAATAATTAAAATGCATCATTATCAAAGATTTTCATATGACTAACCCCATTTTGTACATATCCTAAAACTCCAGAAAAACTATAATTTGATGATATATAATTTCCAATGTTTTTTATCGGTAACGGTACGTATGTGGGAATAATGTTGAAATCTTTTAGTACACTATTCAATAATTCTACAGTAAAACCTGTATAAGATCCATTTGAGATAAAGGAAAACGGAGGATACTTCAAAAATATTATTCAAATACTATGTTAAAAAATACATCATACTTCTATATAACCTATTCTGAACCCAGTTGCAAGCAAATTTGATGCACTCAAATTATAAGAATAAATTAAATTAATATAGGAAAGCTTAGCTTGTGAAGTAACACTTTTCGCTAGCCTATCAAACTTCATGTATCCCATGCTTTTATTCTGGATACCGGGATTCTGAATTATGTTGAATAGAAAGGTTGTACGATTACTTCCGTTAAAGTCTCCAATAAGAGTATTTTTTATTCCCTAAATAGAAATGAATGTTAATGATGATTACTTTTTGACTGATGCTATTATTTATTTTTATTCTTACTTATATCGTGTCTTTTGGTATCAAAATAAATAAAGAATTTATATATTCATATATATATATATATACATGTGTGTGTTACACAAAGTAAGCAAAATGCTATCCTTCGAGGTTAGAGGTAATCTCGTTAAGTTTGAACTATACTTTGATTCTTTTTAAGAATAAAAATAATCTTTTTTCTTTTAAATTTCAGCATATTTTCCCGTCTTTCATCTATATGTCATTTATATTTCAAATTTATCAGTATGTGGAAAGTTAATATAGCTAAAAATTAATTGACATAATTTTTATAATATTTACGTGAAATATTATTGACGTTATTAGGTTATTTAGTTTAATTATTCGTTAATATAATAAATTTTTATAATTGAATATTTTTATAGATCGCATAATTTTGTAATTAAATAAATTTTGCTACTACAATTATTTTGTATCAAATAAGCTTTTTTCGAATTTATTATTTCTACCCGCGGTAGATTTTAAATAGCCACAATAATATGCATTTAAATAGAAAATTATGAATTCTTGGTAGCATCATAGAATAAATGTTAAAAAAAGTAAATGAAACAATAAACATTTACTGCACAATTTTCTCACTTAAATATTTTGCAGCAAATGATTATCGTGTCATCACTAGTTCATTATACAATTACATAATAATAATTTTACAATTTCTCAACCAATATTTGATCTTATTTTCTATAAATACTGAATTTATTTATTTCAATATTAAGTTAAAATTATAAATTAAATATATTAAAGTCAAAAATTTTTCAATATTCAGAATTAAATATAAGTTTTTGATTTTAATAAAATTTTCAATCAGTGTGATGAGTGAGAAATGTTGGAGATTGATTTTCAGTCCAATATTGATGGACATCCGATTACAGTTTAGTGGAGTATTTTTAAAAGAAGATGAGAAATCTCTCGGAAGCGTTAAAGCCATTGCAAAATGGAACAAACAATTTTGAGAATTGAATTATTATTAGGAAAATTCCTCCAGATTTCATAGCAGGAGTAGACACCATGAAAATATTTGGTATGGAGCTTAAGGAAGTCAATAATATTGAATCTTCGTTAGTTAACAAGAGAATTACAGATTCCGATCGGTTAAAGATTACATTATTGACACTCAAGTTGGACAAGAATTCTAAGTTGGGTACTTTAATATCTAAGTTTAGCCACATTTTTATTGCATCCAGCTTTAACTTAGGTCATACAAAAGTAATAACACATGAAATAAAGACTTCATGAGAAGGTAGATGTGTGCCACCTGGCCCACTTTTTGGTACCCCCCTCTAACAAAAACAAAACAAACTAAAATATAATGTAAACACAAAAAATTACAAAATAATGAATAAGAACAAGAACATATATAGGTATACATTTATTAATTCAATGAACAGTTGGCTGAGTTGTTGGATGATCTGTTTGATAGGCTGTTGGATGTACTGTTGGATGTGCTGTTGGATAATCACGTGGAAAATTATTATCTTTATTCATTGTCAGTCTCAATCATATAATGACCATATGCCAGGCTTACATTCTTTTCTACCCAAACCCTTTTATCCTCTTTGTTTGTTAGTGCAGCTTTACTATTTTTAAAACTATAAAGTTGATGATTGTTTGTACCAATACGAAATTGAGGTACAGAAAAGGTGAAGTTTTTCTCATAACACTCTTTATAAGATTTATGAGTTAGATCGGTATCCTTTAATGTGACTCCCTTAGCTTTTAGACAAGAAGATTTACCTAACAAACTGTAACATTTCGGTCGAAGGAAAACCCATTCGTCATAACCTTCTCCCTTACTTTCGTCTTTAAATTTTCCAATGACCGAATTAAGTTTTTTAGAATAAAGTGGATGAGTAGAAGGGTAATTAGATGTATCCAAGAGATTATCCTTAACCATTTCAGGCAAAAGAACATCTAGTTTACAATTTTTAATCTCCAAGAAGAAAGAGTCTGTATCTCCAGCAACTATATTAATATCACAATTAAATTGTTGTCGATATTTTTCCAAGTCTTTATACTGAAGCTCATACATTCGAAGTTTCGACAAGTCAAGCACTGATTGTCCTATATAACTTTGTCGATCTAAACATACTGAGTCAGGATTTAACAACGCAGCAATTAGATCATCAGCAATTTTGATACTTCTTTGAAAAGTTGGTTTAGAAGCATATGTAATCATCTTCTTTTCTGTATTACATAATCTTAAATTCATTCTTTTTTTTAGGTTTTCAACAGTTTTACCATACAAACTATTGTTTAACAACTTATAATAATTTTTATCTAGCGTGTTTGTACTTTTTGCTCTTAAATCTGTATTGGTATCAATGTAGTTTTTAAAAATAGGAGACTGTTTGAATCTTACAGCTCGATTCACATGAGTAACCTTAACACCAAGAGACAAGTATAATTTTAGTAAACGCCAATGAATCACATAATTCTTTTTTGGGTAATGAGTCAATAACAATTTTTCAACCTTAGATCCCTCAGGTTTCATTTTCTCAGCAGCAATAGGAAAGTCGTCTAACTTATCGTGAAGATCAGAAGGAATTTCAAGATTTACTTCAAGAGTATACCCATACGACAAAGATTCAAGATTTAAAGAAAAACAATCTGACAATATTGAATCAAAACCATCAAGTATCCAACTGAATTTGCCACAAGGTAAAGGTTGGCTTAAAGCCCAACCGTATAAATTATTAATATCTATATAAAGCAACTCAGTGGTTTCATCAGTTTTTACAAAGTTTTTATTAACAAAAGTAAGACCTCCACGAATACCACCCTCATAAAAATTATAAATTTCCATGTCTTGCAATAGTTCAATGGGTTTATCTAAAGTTATTAACGCAGAACTCCAAGACATTCCAGGAATACCAAAATAATTTAAAGGCTCTAAACTATTATGAGCTATAGATTTCGCCCGAAATTGTTGGAAAAAGTCAGCTAAAAGAAAGCAATCGAGTTTCAAGTATATCATCATATAGTCAAGTAAATTTACACATTTAGTTTCAGTCCAAATTAATTGAGCTTTCTCATATTCAACTTCACTCACTCCTTCCCAGATTGGAGGCAGTTCATAAGTATTTTCAAGGACCTCTAAACTAGTGGCAAAGTTGTACGGAAAAATACCTTTTTCATTAACAATGGTACCAGTAAAAACAGATTTTGTTAATGGTAAACTAGTCAAAGTTTTCACAGCCCTAGCTAACGAGTCATTAACAAACTGGTAAGAGTCGATAAAACGTATTCTAAGCTTACCAACATACACCATAAGGGATAAGAATTTTTCACTGCTAATTGGAATACATGATAAGTTCCAATTGGGAAATTGATTTATACCATACTTAAGGATATGATGTAAGTCATACCCACGTAAATTATGAAAAACTACAGGTAAAATTTCTTTGATGCTCCTATTAACATTACAACTTTTACATGCTGGACCAATATATTTTCCTGTAAAATGGTCATGGTCTCTAACCTTATCTACTATGTTCTTATTACACAAATAACAATATTTACAATTATCAAATGAATATTCTTCGTCAAAAGTAAGTGGTAACATTAGCTTTTTCCCATTTTCTTTATAATATGGTAGCACAATGTTTGTTCCTATATCTGAAACCTTCTTCAAAAATTCATAAACGCAGTTTTGACCAATGAAATGATGGTAACTTGTCATACCAGTGAAGTTGTTGATTAATAAGAGTCCAGCAGAAATTGGCAAATGTTTTTGAAAATAAATGTCATCTTTTGGTAAAATAGATTCAAAATCTGCATAGATAACGAAAGGAGGTGTTATCGTTTTTGACCAGTTTTTGAACTCCAAATATTTATCTTTATCTTTTGGTAATGTATAGAGCGTAGTACCCAACTGATTTTTCTTACATAACTCTTGGTGTTTTTCAAAGGATTTTGGCTTACGAAATCCATTTAAACAATTTTCACACCATTTGCAACAAATTCGAACATTACAATCATTGTTTTTATGACAATTCATCAAGGATTGTAAATTAGTTACTGCTGTATAATGATATTTTTCACCCTCCTTTATCAATAATAAATAAATTGGATCCACTCCAGTTATTTTTGTTCTTTGAATTATATTTAAATATGGATGCTTCATTATAAGTTCTTCTCTATCCTCAAAATTTTCGTTATTATAAATCATTATATTAATTGCTAAACCAGGATTTTTCTTTTCAAAAGTTGAAATATCACACAGTTTCATTGGCATATCATTAGGATCGTATACCAAGTCATTCATATACGGTAAATATTTTCTTGGTCTATCTCTATGTTTCTTGATTTTATCAGATTTCAATACAGCCAAAACACTATATATGAAACATAAATTATCGGTATTTTGTACGTTAACTATTGCCTTTTTACCTATTAGAGCTTTAGGTGTTGGAATATAACTATGTTCAGATAACCTAGATATATTCGAAACTTTGGTTACCTTGAAATTTACTTCTAGTATTCGGTTTATTTTCCAACTACTTCCTAATTCTGTTCGTTCAACAATCTTTTCATTTATTTTCTTTATAACCTCATCAAGGAAAGTCGTAGTCACTGAAGCAGCGCGATTTGATATACTAACTATTTTGAGTTCCCCATCTTTTTCAAATTCTACTTGGACTCCAAATTGAACTTTTGAATGTTTCATTTCATTTAATGTAATTTTTAATTTTTTCAAAAGAGAAGATGGAAGAACTATTTCCTTAACATTATATCTTCCGATATTCACTTTTATAATTCGGTGTGAGCGTAGTAAATCATATTCAATTTCTGGTTCAACAATAATGTCACTTAACCCTAATCCAATTTGTAAATCATCTTTAATAAATATTTTTTCAAGTATTTCAGATTTTATGGTGCTTTTTCGTTTCAAACTGTGTTTAAACAATGATTTTTTATCCGTATAAAATTGAGTCAAGTGATTTTTATGGTCATTATAAAATTTAAGGTATGGGTCAGAGGTTTGGGTCTGGCATACAGGACATATATAATAATTATTCACTTGATAATATCGATTCATTTTATTGTGGCAGTTGTTATCATGGCTTGTAGATTGACAATACTTCGGATAAAGATTACCTGAGACATGAAAAAAGTTTAAATAATTCTGATAGTAATAACAAAAAACTCACATTTAACATTTACAGTAGAGATATTTTCAAGTTCGGCATAATTTGTTTCGTAAAATATTCTATCATCTATGTTTTCAATGTGAACATTTAAATCATCTAAATTAAAAATAATTAATAATTTAAATAAAAGTAAAAAATTACCATTTTTATATTCATTTCTTTCATTACTCGATCTTGAATCTTGAATATTAAAAGTATCTAACAGTTAATAATTTAAAAATCATTAAAAATTATCAAAAGATTACTTGTATCATATTTATCAATATGCAAAGTGTCTTGAAGGGTTGTCCTCTTTGACAATACTAAAAAAAAATTAATAGTTAGTTATATTATACATACACGTACTTTTGGCAACAATACTACTTTTCGATTCTCCGAATTGTCTGAGGTGATGCCCGTGTTGTTGTAAAAACATTGACCATCTACCAGATGTTATTGTGAGACATTCTGGACACACATAACCAGGGAAACCAGCATCATTTATCTTGAAATATGATGATGTAACAAGTTCACAGTAGTGAACATCTTCGTGACTGATAGCTACGCAAAATTTATATGTATAGCAATAATTCACTAAAAAACAAATAGTTAATTAAATATACATAAAAAGTAAACTTACTTATGATTATATTTTAATAATAATTTAATTAATAATTGATTGTTTATACCTCAAAATCATTCGTTTGTACTAATTAAAATCGATTGTTTATACTAAAAAATTACATCCAAATTGAAATTTTTAATAAATTTAAATTGAATAAATTATAAATATGATGTTTGAAAATGATATTTAATAACATAGGTTGCTATAGTTTCATGAAAATCATTAATATCAAGAAAATTACAAAATGAAAAAAAACTTATTGATTTATATCACATCGATTAATTTTTCAAAAAAAATATATATATTTATGCAATAAATTATTAGTTAATTCCTCACAGAGAAATAAAATATAACTAATAGGTTTGAAAACCAAATTTTTAAAATCAAATTTAATAACACAGGTTGCTATAGTTACATGTAAAAGATTAATATCAAGATAAATCAATGATATATGATGGTCACATCGGGAAATTAACTTTTTAATAAATTATTTTGAGTAAAGTACAAAATGAAAATACTTATTGATTTATTTCTCATCGATTAATTTTTCAAAAATACATACTTATGCAATAAGTTATTTGTTAATTCCCTACAAAGAAATTAATTGAATAACATGTAACTAAGATATTTGAAAAATGAATTTTTAAAATCAAATTTAATAACATAGGTTGCTATAGTTACGTGGAAAAGATTCATCTCAAGTTAAATCAATAAAATAGGATAGTCACATCATAAAAGTTATAATTATTTTTCATTTTTAATAAATTAGTTTGAGTAAGTTACAAAATGAAAAATATTTTTTTCACGATGTCAATCAAATATTTTTTAATTTTGCCCTATAATTCATGTATTTCTTCACTTAATGGCTTCAATAAATAATAATAATAATTTACGACTTAAGTAAATCAGATTTATATTTGTTGACCCTATATCTATTACCTAATTTTTAATACTTAAAACTCGAAAAAGAAAAAAAATCTTAAATTTAGAAGTCATTGATTTAATTTCATTTTCAAAAGTTATTATTTAATTGTCAAGACTTAAAAATCTACTTTAAAATAAAGTTTCCAGTGTTAAACGTCTGTCAAATTTTAATAAATCTGTTCTAAAAATAAATTATACGAAGAGCTAATTTTAATTTTAAAAATAAATCATTATTTACAAATTATCAAAAAAAAATTCAGCTTAAAGCATTTAATTTATAGTTCACGAAATATTTCTCAATAAATTCTTAGAATAAGTTCCAAAATTTTCTATTAAAAACAATGTTTAAATCAAATTGTTCGTTGGATTATTATTATTTAACAAGTCAGTTAATTTGTGACTCCTCGTGGTTCGCTGTATTAAATAAAGGTACAAACAGGATGAAGTTTATTGATTTTCAACACAAAACTCAAACTATTTACAGTTTTTTCTCGTTAACTAATTATTTGATGGGTGTAAGTAACCCAGAGAGAAATTGCCTTTTCCGAACTCAAATATTTTTTTATTTTAATATGTATGTTCTTTTCTTTTTATTATTACCAACCTTTAGATTGTTTGTTATTTGACTGGTAGTTGTTAACGTTTCTTTGGCACAATGACAATTAGCTTCTACATAGCTCAGTTTTTATATATTATCGAAAAAAAAATATTTCAATTAGTTTACACCAATGATCCCAAAGTTCTGATGTAATCAATACCAAAATAAAACAATTGTTTGGCATCGTACTCGACACTTTTCGAAAATTTAAATAAATTCATTTTAATATTTTCCTGGGCTTCAACCAACTGTTCATTGAATTAATAAATGTATACCTATATATGTTCTTGTTCTTATTCATTATTTTGTAATTTTTTGTGTTTACATTATATTTTAGTTTGTTTTGTTTTTGTTAGAGGGGGGTACCAAAAAGTGGGCCAGGTGGCACACATCTACCTACTTTCAGGTCCTGAAATTTTACAAAACCTTAAAAGACAACCCATGCATTTAGAAGGCAAAGTTGACGAGTTGTACAGAGTTTATTAGAAGCTGGAGTTGTCAAAGTCCGTGGAATCAGATGGCTCTATAAGAATGTGTCTAGATTTTAGGTTATTAAATTCGGTTACAGAAAAGTTTTCATTTCCTATGCTAGACATGAAATTATTATTGTATTGCGCCGGAGTGTCAAAGATATTTTTTATTGACTTAGGACAGGCCTATTATTAAGTAGAGTTGAACGAAAATTTGCAAATCAAGACGGCATTTAGTACAAAAGAAGGACAGTTCTATTTCAATAGGTTACCATTTGGTTTGTCAACAGCTCCTGCCACTTTTCAGAAACTGATGCATCAGACATTGGAAGGATGAGTTTTCAAAGGAGTGGTTGTGTACCTTGAGGACATTTTAATATATGCTGAAAATCAGGAAACTCGCGATAAACTCCTATTTGAAGTATTCACACGCATTAGTGATTCCGGGTTGAAAGTCAAATCAGAGAAATGTGAGTTCAATAAAAGTGTATTAAATTTTATTGGTCATACGGTGAGTGAAAAGGGAAATCAAACAAATAAAATAAAGATTTCAGAAATTGAAAATACAACTGAACCAAAGTCTACTACATAATTGAGATCATTCCTAGGATAAACAAATTATTATCGACGATTTATCAAGAATTATTCAATGATAGCAACACCTTTGTACGACGCAATGACAGGTAATGACAAAATGATTGTTTGAACTGAAGAATGTAGGAGAATTTTTATCAATTTAAAGAAACTCTCATGTGAAGCACCAATATTAGAATATCCAAATACAAATCGACTATTTATTATTGATACGGATGCTAGTTTTGGAGCCCTATGTGCTGTCTTATCTCAGATTAAGGAAGTCGGCACCGAAGGAGTAATAGCGTATGGTTCAAGACATTTGACAATATTTATAAGGGAGAAGATTTGTAGCCAGAACGGATCACAAGGCATTTACATTTATGAATACAACAAAAAACCAATAAGCCCATAATTTCAGACATGGATGGTAAATTTATCAAAATACGATTTTGCGTTACAAAATTGAAAGGGAGAAGAACATGAAATGTTGATGGTATGTCTCGTTTAAATAATACCATATACTCTCATTGTTAGATGAAACACAAAGATGCCAAAGAGGCGAAATGTAGAACTCGGTGCATTAATAGTTTACAAGGAAGTTCAAATATTATGAAAATTATTAAACAGAAGCAAAAATGAAGACAGAGTTACTTCAGAAATCATATCACATCTTAATAGAAATGAGGCTCACATATCTTATGAAACAATCAGTAACAGTATTTTCAAGTATTCGAAGATTTTACAGATACAAGATGACGTATTGATGGTTAATGCAGACGGAAAATTTGCAGTGGTTGTGCCACACTCGTACGTAAAATCTTTAGTAAATTATTTTCATATTGAACTATGCCATCTGGTTATCAAGAAAACCTTATTTTATTTAAAGGATTTTTTTTTGGTCATCCATGAATCTGATTATTACAGAGTGTATTAATAAATGCAAGATTTGTGCTTGTACAAAGATTAATCTTGGAAGAACAAAATAAATCTTATTTCCAAGAACAGGGAAACGATTTTTAGAACAGATAGTAGTGGATATTGCATATATGGAGACAAAAGAAAGTAAGAAATACATGATAGTGATAATAGATCGTTTTAGTAAATTGGTCAGTTTATCAGCAGCAGGTACACATAGAGTAGTAGTACGCAATCAATTTAGCTTACGGCACACATATTTTGCAAAAATGTGAGGGCTCAAAAAAATGATTATTGAAAAATTTTAGAAAAATCAAATTAAATTTGTAGCACTGTTGTAAAATTTGATAAAATAAACTTTTGTTTTTATCAAACGGTATTTTACAAATTCGGAAATAATTTGTTTTATGACTAAAATAAAAAAAGTCGAAAATTTTATAGGTGTACATTTTGAGTTTTATTGAGGCACACCCATGTGTAGTGGCGCATTGTGCACAACTCGCATTGACTTTCACAAAACTCGTTGCATTTGGAAACGCGAGGTAATGGAATTAGAGCAAAAATGAACGAAAAATCACTAATTGAATATAAAATATTTTTAAACCTATAATCGACTGAAGAGATTTATAAATTATAAATTTAATAAAAATAATCCAGTCTTACTGTTTGAGAGGAACATTTTAGTAAAATTGTCAGATTGAAGGCAGCTTGAAGCAAAATTGATCTTCCAGAATATCCATTCTGCCCAAAGGTTATTATTGTAACATTATTTGATAGGACTCCCTGTCCATAGTCAGGAGTGCTTAAATAATTAAATCCACCTAACTTATTAAAATATTGATTATTTATTTTATTTAAAGATATATGTATATATTTACTAGATCAACAATTATCCACTGATATCTCCATACCATCAAATGAGCTAAGTATACCTATTATTATTATTATTATTATTATTATTATTATTATTATTATTATTATTATTATTATTATTATTATTATTATTATTATTATTATTATTATTATTATTATTATTATTATTTTTATTATTATTATTATTATTATTATTATTATTATTATTATTATTATTATTATTATTATTATTATTATTATTATTATTATTATTATTATTATTATTATTATTATTATTATTATTATTATTATTATTATTATTATTATTATTATTATTAATTACCTGATTAATTAGCCTGGCATTAACATCCGGATCATTTAAGATACTAATTATTGTGAAGTAATTGATCTGGCGCAGATTGATGATGACATTTTCTACTGATGTAAAGTGATGAAATATAACATCAATCCATAGCCTATTATTAATCATTCTAACTATATTTTCATCTAAATACTCAGATAATAAGTTTTAATCATTTTAAAGCTCTCACAATTGTTAATTTCTAAATTGTTGAAATCTGAATATTACATATAAAAACACACAAAAATAAATAACCATGTCGTACCCTGAGTTCGGTTTATTATTACTAGAATCTTTTGTTTTGGTACACTGGGATTATATAAAGTGTCAAAAACTTGTAGAACGACGCTCATCAATTCTTCGTCAGTCGGATACATCGGCTGAATTAGAATTGTAGCGCTAGCATTGAGAGGATAAATGAAATTAAGTAAGGCATTTGATTCTCCAATTGTATAATCCATATTTATACCTTTTAAACGAGATGCCTCTATAATATAATTTATTCAAAAACAGTATGTTATATTTTTTTTTAAAATAGACTATTTCTAACTTAAAGTCCGTCAAAAATTTCATGTTAATAGAAATATAGCATATTTTAACTGGCCGATCCATTACATCTGCAACAGTTCAATGTTTCATTTTTAACATAATTATATAAAAGTACGCACTCAAACCCATTCAAGTGTAATTCCAACACCCTCCAGGAGGGGGTTAAAATACATGTGTACTGGTCATACAATTCAAATATAATTATACTTATAATATAGTAGAATTTTATCAATATCTATAATTATTAGCATTTTTGCTAATTTAGCAACATATCAGTTTAAAATATAACTATAAACTATATAAAAAAAACAAAATATTAGAGAAATAGGGAAGACAGATATTGTTTTATTATTCAGAAAAACCACGAGAAGTTTAAAAATACAGAAAATGTCACACAAAGAAACTTCAAAAATTTCAGCAATTTCCAAATATCAACTCAGAAATATGACATGGAAATAAATATTTACATCATGTTTTGTTTTCTAGTTTATACGAAACTTCATAACATGTAATTTGGAAAATGTAAATTGGTATTTTTTTATTTCTGCAAAAATATTTTAATTTTGTTGTTGCAAAAGTTGACTATAGTCAGAGGAGGATAATAATTTCTCACTATAGTCAATATCAATGGTAATATTGATTTTCAGTGAAAATTTGAGCAATAAAGAGATGATGCTTTGAGTTACAGTAATGATGCTGCATTAAAGGTCAAAGACTAAATGTTAAACAGTGCGTGTATATTGCGTAAACTAATAAAATTTGTTATTAAATGGTCAATACTTACTAATATTTAAAAGAATTATCGATCTATGTTATGTTTATAATTATTTAGATGAAATCTAGTGTTCTAACTGATCTTGCTGAAAATTTTCACACAATGACGACCCGAGAAAAATGGAAAATTTTTCAAGAGATGCACTACCAAAACGAGGTCAAGAACACTTTGATATGGCAATTAGATGATACGATAGCATATCTACCAAAAAGCTGAAAATTTGACACAAGCAATTGATGAAAGAAAAAACTGAAGAAATCATGGCAATAAAAAGTACAGTTACACAGAAGTAACAAGAAGAAGGAATCCAGAAATTTTTACAATAGAAACAAATAGAGCTAATACCAATGCATTAAGAAGCCAAGGCAATTACAGAGGAGACATTTTACAGGATAATTCCAATAATATGCCTAATGCAATGAATCATGCAATCAAACTGAATATGCAACTGTGTCGCTTAAAATACATGAGATTTGCGTTTTTCCAAAATACACCCTTATTTTACGCTAGATACAATTTAATATGCTTCGTGCGTAAATATTCGTTTCGTGGCTTTCATAATCAAGCACTCATGGTTGGGTTTATCGTCCGAACTCCTCAGCTAAAGGCTTTACCAGATATCAATATTTAAGTGTCAAATCTAGAATTCTAAATTTGTCAATTACTGATTGATTAAATTGATCACTTTTACTACTAATGAAATTGATATTTATTTTTTATTTATTTGATATAAATTAAAAACTTATTTAAGATGGATATATCGATTGTCAACTGTGATATTCCATGAGTGTCACAGATATTTGGATTCATAATATTTAAACACATGAATAAGATCAACTACTTGCGTATCAATTGTGTACAAAAGACAAAAAAACAAATAGAGGATAAAAAACATGTCAATCGCTGATTTAATTGTTACACTGAGTTTGGCGTAATAGCTGAAAAGTTCATCGAGGTTACTATAGCGTGCTTCCAAAATATTAAGTTTGATAAAACAAACAAAAAAATTCATGATAATTGAGCATCATGGCCACAGTTATTAGTACTTTTACCGTTTTAATAAAAAGCCAAAATAAACAAAAAACTGTAAATTAATATCAATATGAATAAAATATAAATAATTATTATTATCAACATAATTCGAACCTGCATTTAAAGAACTAATTGGTGATAATAACGAAAGTCCACTTGTAACGTAATTTGGAGTAAATTGAAGGTTTTTTACACAATCATTGACATCAATTATTAAGGCCTTAGCCGCTAAAATGTCTGTCGGACCTCCATACCAAGGAGAAGTGTATACTTTTCAAAATAAAATAATAATTAATAACTAACAGCTTACAGAAATTAATAATTGAAACTGTTCCAGGAAAAAAGCATAAATAAGCAGTTGCAAATAACAAAAAGAGCATTATTAAAATAAATTAATCGATATCCGATCAAAAGTTAACAAAATTATCAATGAAGCGTGTCCTGTAGGCAGCGTATGCGAAATTGTTGTATAATTACATTTTTACGCGGATGAATGATTTCATTATTATGACCTTCACTTTGTTTTACTAAATTACATTTCATGGAAATTGAAATTATTTTTTTTTGAATAGAAATTTTTTATTTATGTCTTTACATCCACCTCATTCTCACAAACTAGTAAAACGGATGTCAGCAGTTTCTTTTCAAGAAAACGCAACTGTTTACGAACCGATTTCAGATAACAATGCGCTTAAGTCTAATAATAATATCAATAACTCCATTTCCAATGGCAGCGAACAAACATTTAAATTTAGAACCATTCTTAAGAAAACAATGCCTAAAATAAAATGTATATCAAAATTTTCTGCTCTACATGAAAATGTTCAGCATAATAATTTGGAAAAAGCCGGTAGATTTGTTTTAATTAATTTCTGGCATACATTTTTTATTATTATGGTCATTATGATGGTGATGATTATTATTATTATTATTATTATTATTATTATTATTATTATTATTATTATTATTATTATTATTATTATTATTTAGTTTGAATCTAATTGTTAATGCAATATTTCAGTAATACAGGAAGACTCCAGCTGTCAAACAGAATCGAAAACAAGTTCTTACACAAACAAATTAAGTATTACTTTTACTATTTATAATAATATTTTTCTAATTCTTTAAAGATTCTTTTGATATTTGTTTTATTATTATTGTCGTTCTTCTTCTTCTTCTTTTTCTTCTTCTTCTTCTTCTTCTTCTTCTTCTTCTTCTTATTATTATTATTATTATTATTATTATTATTATTATTATTATTATTATTATTATTATTATTATTATTATTATTATTATTATTATTATTATTATATTTTAATTTGAACCTGATTTTAACTAAATATTTCAGTAATCCAAGAAGACTTCGACTGCCAAACAGAATTGAAAGCAAGTTCTTACAAAAACAAACTAAGTAATACTTTTACTATTTATATTATATTAATTAGGGCTTTCAATGCTCTGATCCCTGGATCCTGGAATACAAGAATATATTTTTAATGCCGAAATACTGATATTGAAAATTTATAATGCTTGGATTACGATGCTTTAATTTCTTAGTGTTTTGTTAAGAATAAACATAACATTGTGGAAATAAAATTCAATATGCCAAACTACTTAATTTAAAGTTAAATGAATTTAATCTGAATGTTAGGAAATATATTATGCCAATCACAACAGGTGGTCCCGCAGTAAAGAGAAAGCCAAGTACATTAATACCTCGTTAACAAAATTTACCTTTAATAAGAAAAACAAAACTTTATCAAATACTAAGGACATTTTTTGTTTTTCACCTCTGATTTCTTTATAATTTACATAATATTTCCACAAAATTTGACTTTGAATCAGATTTATTTAAAGTTTTCACGAATTTTCGGCACAGCGTTTTTCGATTGATTTTAAATAAACTCATTGATGACAATTTGGAAGAAGAAAATTACGTAAGTTCAATCGAAATAAATTAAGATGTCCAAGAATTGGATGTTCTGCTGTGATAAGGGAAATTCGTAAAATTGTGGCAGGATATAAATGATCACCCTCGAAAAAATATATTTTACAGCGATTTGTTGTCAGAACATGGAAAGGAACTGAATTGTATCATTGATTCAAAAACTCGGAGTTCACTGCTGGGAAGATTTTATTTGCTTAAAAATTGCATTGAAAAACCTTAGATTTTCATTGGTTATGAGATCAAATCATATGATCTTAAAATTAATTTCTTCAACGATTTCGGTTCTTTGATCAGTAAAAGCAGCAGTTGAAGCATTATGCAGAAGAGATGAAAATTTACTCATAGCAAATACAAATTTATCGTTTATTATTAATAACTTGGAAGAAAATATTTTGCGGTTTGAACTTAAAGAAAAGCTTAGTCAGTCTCTGAAAGACGCACAAATGTTTCAGCAGTTTTATTATGTTTTCATTATAAAAAGAAAAATTGGAAATCAATATTTTCTCTACATTTTCACAGTAAACACTCACCAAAAAAATAGCAGAACTTTTAGATCAACTTACAAATCATGATGATAGTTGTAATAAATATTCGTCTGAAAGCCATGGCGATATTAGTGGAACTTCCCAACGTATTACCCATTTAAACGAACACTACAACATTAAAATCATATATAAAAACAATGGATAAAATTATTGGATAAAAAGAAACGCGAATTGATCACATTTGAATGATGTGGCAGCAAAGGTTTAATGTTTAAACTAGTGTACTAATTATTGTTAACTCTGATCAAGCATTTTATGCCACTCATACTTATGTTGTAAAGACATTTGTTGGATGAATAAATATAAAATATCTTAGCTTGATTAAGTCAATTTAATTCAAAATTTGTTTATAATTTAAATTTTCAATACCGTTATTAGACGTCCATAAATTATGTCAACAAAAAGGGGGGGGGGTGTTTGAAGAAGTTTGACAAATATTGAAATGGGGAAGGGGAGAGTTCAAAATAAATTTACTTCAACAATGTTACTTTTTACAATAAATTTAATTAAACGTAATCATATTTTTTTATTTCCATAAAGATTATTTTTATATTCCTTTTATAATAGTAATAATTATTATTGTTATTGTCATTATTATTATTATTATTATTATGATAATGATGATGATGATGATGATTTCTTTTTATATTTTATTTTAGAGTGATAAATGTTTTAATAATTAAGCATTACAAGAGAACTATGACTCGCAAACTGAATCAAAGCAAAGTTCTATATCCTCAAAATTGTCGAGACATCGCAGATCAATTAGGCGTTCAAAGAGTGCAGCATCATCACGAGAGTCATTGTTAAGAAATAAAAATTACTTATAATTTCACTACTAAATTTTTAGATCAAGTTGTACTAGAATCAATTATGCGAATATTGAGTTAGTTCAATCGTTTATTAATTCAGTACCTTTCAAAGAAAACAAAAAGAAAGAGAAAAATAAATCTAATAATTCATTCAAAAGAAAAAAGAAGAAAGTTCTTGTCGATCCCATCTTCATTTATACTAAAGATCGTCTGGAGAATGTAAATTGCACTAGTGAAATTTTACTCTATCTTTGGGATTTTATTTTATTTAAGGATTCTTGCAACACTGATGAAGCGCTTGAATGCCAGAAACTGTTTCAAATTCTTCAAGCAAATGGCGTTAGGATTTCTCTGACGACTTTGAAAAGGCATTATTAAATATTAATTTTATTCTATTATTATTTTCAATGGACATTTAATGTTTTCTATTTACGCACACTCATTTAAACAATTAATTATTCTTTTGTTTTCAGAGGTTTGTTGCCTCCTTCTGCTACTAGAATCGAAAGATATGAATTCAATCAATCCACATTGCCTTATAATAGTTGTAGTGGGTAATTTTGAATCTTGGAAACTTTTCAATTTTGATTTCATTTATTAGATTATTAAATCATCCCTCAACCTGGTTACCAAAAGAATATGCGCGACTAAAGTCTGCTAAAAAGAGAATGGAACAATTTGAAGAGGAAACAATTCGGCAATCTACGGTGGTAACAAGTGACGATGAAAGCCTCTCGTCAGAGGAAGGCAGAAATCGACAAAGTCACAGTAAATTATCTCAATATAATGAGTTTGCTCGTAGTATGAGTAAAGCATCAATTTCTCCAGTTGAATTAAAATCTAAAAAGTCTATTATATTTACGAAAGCTAAAGCTGTATACAAATTTCAAAGAGCTATTAGGCCTAAAACTGCCGGGTGAAAAACCGTTTGAATTTCCAACTTTGATTACACATATTTATTTGAATAAATTTATTTAGATTTTCTATTTGTAAAGTGGTTTAATAGGAAATTTAATTTTAAAAATATGAATATTAATATTTAAAAAAATATTTTTAAAAATTTAATTTAAAGTTGATTTGATCCTTTAATCATTATATTCTAATGCAGTCGACCATCAGAAAATAATGGGTGAACGGAGGTTGCGGTTGAATAAGATAAGGAGTTGAATGTTCTAGGATTTGATTTTTGAATAACGGTGTCATGAATAGAAAGTTTAAAGTGAAAACTAAAGAACCGATTTCAAACGAAATGCAGTTGCTATAACAATTAAATAAATGAAATAGAAAATTTTCCATAAAATAAAAGCTTAACGCTGCGCAATAAGGATATAGAAAGGATATGGACTTAACGTATTCAATCAGGAACTCAAAAGTGAAAAGTTCACGAGGAAACGTTTTCGCAATGGAGCTCACCTACTTATAGATTTCTAACCATCAAACAAATGGTATACTAAAATAATCGTGAAAACGTTTATGTTAGCCCGTCAAATATATGTCAAACCCCTTTCTAAAAAAAATTAAGATTAAAATTTTTTTTAAGTAGGTCAAGGTTGTTTTAAGGTCATTTTAAGGTCACTGATATATCAATAACCCTAGTAAAGTAAAATAAATTCGTTTTCTGAAAGAAATGATTTATGATTTATTTATTAATTGATAATTTTGCAATTTCATGATGTGGAAATGTCCCATCGATTGAAAATTAACATTTCGTTTGTTATTCATTTTTCACTCTATCCTTGAGAAAAACATTGATTTGTCTATATTTTCAGAAATTTAATTCATTTTCCTTAAATTTACCATTGCAATGTTTTAAATTGTAATTGATCTTAAGATCAAATTTTATAGAACATCACTTTCTGTGTACTCTCACCGAAGAACTGTGAATGGCCCATACGAAGCAACATTATAAAAGATAACACTGGGATTCTTAGTTTCGTTCTCAACTCAGCATGGATGGCCCACTGAAAAACCGAATACAATTTATATAAAGCAGCTCGGAAGTTGAAATGGCGCACAATTGAAGTGTATTTAGATCTGATTTATTCTGATTTATTTTTAGTTAAATGTTGGAAAATAAAATTTTAAAATGTATTAAAAATTTGTTTAAAACCATTCATGGGAACGATAGGTCAATCAGAGAAGAAGCATGAAGTGACGGTTTTCAAATTGGTCAACAATATCCTCTCGGGAAAAAGAAAACCAAAACTAGTAGCAACTCTGAGATTCTAGTCTAGTGATGACTTAGTACGATTTGAGCATTTAACTTGAATGAAGATAAACCCACCGCTTATCGCCGTAGCTTCTATATATGTAATAAATAAAATACATGACAATCATTACATGGGCATTAACCTAACCATTTACTTGGCCAGAAAACTCGATCGTCAACAATCTACGACATGATGAGGGAAATCGTCAACTATTGCAACAAGTGCCAGAATCCAAACGGGCTACAATAGCGTAGAGAAATTAGTGGTCTCCTATGTGAATGAGGATCTTTATTTATCAGTCGTAGACTATGGGGCAAGTGAAAACTGCTTGCTGAAAATAATCGCTCAATTTCGATAAAAAAACGCTCTAAATGTTGTGTTTTCAGAGAACGGCCTCTTTGAAGAAATATTTTCAGATATTAGACTGAATTTTCGTTTTCTATACTTTAAAAGCTTTATAAGCACGTGGAGCGTGAAGATAATATATCGTCTTGCATAAAGACCCTAGGGTCACTGTATAGTAGAGAGAAATCATAGAACTATTAAAGAAACTGTCGCGGAAAAAGGCTGTGACCCAATAATAACATTTTTATATTATAATATATCTCAATATTCCCGTTTAGACGACGAAACTGTAATATCGAAATTGCATTTCGGCCTGAAATCTGGAAGTCCAAAGTTTCTTTTATGCAACACTGATCTCGATTGTTGTGAGTATCATAATGCCCGACACAAAATGCAACGTACAGTGGGAAATTGGAACAATAACTTTCATGAATTTTACTAACAATATAGAAGTTTATGGCACTTCCAGGCATATCGGTCACTTGCGAATGATCACCAAATTCCCAAATGTTAGCAAGAAACTTGAAGGTACTACGAAACGGATCCAAAGATCTAAAGGGCGTTTGTTGATATTATGTAATACTTTCGCGATATACATGAGACGGCTAATCATGACCCTGTGTTATCTTTCTTCTACGCTATACTCAGGATTCGTAGTGAGGGCGCCTCACATATTACGTTGCAGTATATAAGCGATCATATATGAGTCACATTCAAATAAAGGTTCAGTGGCTTGCAATTCTAATGGATTTACATGAAATAAATTACCTCTGAATTGGGTTTTATTTTATATCAGCGTCAATAATTTTTTTGTTCTTACAGTAGACCTTAATTTGTGGTTAGACCTTTTGCAATGTAAGATAACTGCTATAAGCACAAATGATAGATTTACTGACAAATTCGCATACCTATTTTTACTGAAGCATGTCATAATTGAATAACACATTAAAATGTAAAATTAATTGAAAAAAAATTTATTATTACAAAAACGATTTAATAAAAACATAGATTAACATATTTCATAATTTATTTCATTTTGAAATCGTCCAATTAACGAGCTACGTACTTTCTGGTGGTAATATACAACATTGCAACATGGCTATAGTGAGAAAATAATCTAAACTTAAGAAATATAAAAAATAGGATATTTCAATTTCCAAATAATAAACGGAAAACACATATAAATCTTTTTCTTAAAAAATAGTAATAAATATAAATATTCCAATGATTGATTGATGAAAGCTTGAAATCACAAAATCTTTGTTGCATCTAAATTTAAAAATATATTTTTACGAAAAATATTTTTATACTACTTTTCAGCCGCTCGTCAAGCCTATCGAGTGACATTTTCAGTTTTTCCTCGTCTATTGACAATTGGGATCGTGGAGTATCTAAACAAATTAAGAAAGTTCCAGAGAAAAAAATTCTACTTGATGAATTTAAATTGCGGATTGTCGGTGAAGCTGAAGGCACAAGCAATTTATATTTAATTGGAGGATGATATTTCGGGCGGTTGAGAACGGGTGGCGGGTGTGGAAGAAAGACATTTACATTTGACTGAGATGTAACACATGCTTTTTCAGTTGCTAGAAATTCTTCTAGGCTTTCAGACACTGAATTTATGTTGAATTAATTTTAAGATTAAATTTAATTAAAAATAGACTTAAGCACATGCACATATGGGCAATAAAATGTTACTCGCTTTTTTATATTCAAATTTAGGATAAATATGTATCAGAGAAATATTAATGCAATGGGAAAAGCAAATTAGAGGGCTTGAAACAATTATTTTTTGTATTATCTAGAATGTTACTTTCTGTATGGTGTTAATATAATGCTAAGTAATTTATTATAACTCAAACCTAAATAAAGTTGGAATAAAATGAAGAGTCCAAATAAATGATTCTTAACCACTTAACGTGAGTGACGTGCCCAACAAAAGCATTACTTAATTTACATTTTGCACAAGTTTAGATGAGATACAGGCGGCCATTATATTTTCAAGCCAAATTTTACTTGCTTGCTCCCGATAAGACCGAAAAGCATGGGATTTTAGCATTAAAAATATTTGATAATTAATACAATCTCGCTATATATTTTGGAGTTTTAAAGTTTGTTTTCACCTTCTGAAGCCCTAATTTTTCACAGTGAGGTTTAAAGCACGATATTCTCCCATTAAAATATCAATCTGATTTAGAATTGTTTAAATCAAATTATAATTCAGACGGTGTCGTCTAACATCCTTAATAAACATCTAGGACGCTAGACAGCATTTATTGTCATTTTGATATTTCAAAGAATAATTTTCTACGCAACACAAATTTTCTGCTTCGACTTTATCAAGTGTAGCGTCTGAAATACGCACAATGTTGTTTAAAAACATTTTTTTTAATTTTGTTTTAATAACTTTTGTCTGAGATGTTTTTTAATCTAGCTTCTTCAAAGAAATATTCTAAATCGACATTCTCAATCAAAATTTCCGACAAACCGCAATTGTCTATTCCTTATCAAGCCAAATTTTAGTAATCCAAATATATTTATTATGTTGCTGCATCATGTTTCATAATAACAATATCAAAAAATAAAAGACCAAAAATGATTTTATTCGTAATTTACATTATAATTCAGTTTTAATTTATTAAATTTGAAAGAGTAAAATACAGACATTGAAAACTTAATTGGAAATAATCTCTTGAAATGATCAGTAAGTAGAGTTTTAAACTTGTTAAATCTTACCTTACTACACACGTGGGATTCATATGGCTGTTTTGGATACCCTTTTATTATTAAAAAAAATCAACAGCACCAACTAGACCAATTATTACATTCAGATGCTAATAGTGATATTGAAGGAATATAAAATAATAATAATGATCTAGATCAGAGCTTCTTAAACTTTTGTAATTCACGACCCCATTTATGATTGCGAGTTTCTTGACGACCCCATACAAATATAAAAGAAAAATAAATTTATATTTTTTTAAAATTCCTATAACATCTTCTAATTCATAGTAAATGTTATTCAAGTTATTACAATACTCTTAATAGAAATGCAGGTACAAACAATCTTTCCGAACTAGAAGATTTTATGATATATTTATCTACGATAATTGTTATTTTATCTTTATAACAATAATTTTACAAGTTAAAAAACATTTTCTGTTAAATTGTATTTTTATCTCTCGCGACCCCAGAATTTTGCTACGCGACCCCAAATGGGGTCGCGACCCATGGTTTAAGAAGCCCTGATCTAGATGAAGACAAAAATACGGCATTTGAAGGCATGTCTTATGAACATGATGCAAATATAAGTGACCTTAAATTAAAAGAACCAAACCCTCAAATCCAGTAGGCAATAAAACAAATCTACAAGATAGCATCATTTTTCACGAAATCACCAGTGCGCAAAACAATTCTTCAACAAAATAGTAAATTTGAATGTGGTAAAAAATTAAACTTATCATTAGATATGTTGGAAAGATTTGAGCAAATTAGAATTCTGATTTAAAAAATTCTATGCGAAATTATTGCTACAAATCTACTTGAAAAGGATCAGCGGTTCCAAAAAGTAAGTGCATTAATTACTTGTTTACGTCCAAAAAATTAGCATCCGATGCATCATGTCGACTTCACATTAATTTAATAAAAAGTGAGGGGATTCTATTGTTTCTAATAGAAATGCTAAATGATATCTCGAGACTTACAACAAGATTTTAAATTGCGCATCATAACTTGAAGACCAAAAATTTTAATTTCATTGGTAAAGTACATAAATAATTCAAGTTTATTGCATTCTCAACAAGGTGATATTTTTTAAATGTCGTTGAACTATGAAATGAGTAAATTATCTTAAAATTGTTACACAGCTTATTTCCAGTTAATATCATTGAGGACACCGTTGTATTTGAAAATGAAGAAAGGCGTATTTATTTCCGATAAGAAGCAATATAGAAGCAGAAATTCCAACGAATGTCTTTGAAAACGAAAACTTAAAAGTGCACCAAAATAAGAGCACCAAAAAATAAATAACTGAAGTTTACAGAATAAAAGACTTTATTTATAAAAAAATTTAAATTTATATTAAGCAGTGGAAAGTCAACAAAAAATTGGAAAATGCTCTTAAATGCTCTCCTTTGCATTAAACCAACCTCAGTGGAAAGTGAAACAGTATTTTCAACTGCTGGTCTTTTTTCACCAAAATTAGGACACGACCCAATGACAATTCAGTTAATGCGCTGGTTTCTCTCAGAACTCATTTTAAAAAATCTTCTGATAAATAACTTTTTTTCTTCTACTATTGATTAAATTTTTTGTTTTATTTAAAAAATAAATAAGTTACTTGTTTTTTTAAATTAATAAATTTATTTTAATTACTTGAAAAAGGCTGTGTCGAAAATTTGTGAAAATCAATAAAATATCTGATTCATAGTCAATCAATAAAAAATTCTTTATGCTATTGCAAAATGAAAATCACTCAGAGGTGAAAACTAGAAAAAGTTCTTTTTATTTTAATTAGTAAATATTAAATCCGGTTTTCCCGATTTTCCAGAGAATATCTTTAAAATATTCTCATTTTCCGCGAATCATTATTTAACCGGAAATGAGAAGCCCTACTCTGTACCTTACATGTGCAGAGTTAGTAAAAAGAGTTTGTTTTAAGTAAAATTAATTTCATAGTCTTAATCGTAAATTGGTAAATCAATTTGTTAAGACTTTTTCTGCGTTTTAAGAGTTGAATTATGATTTTAAGAGGGAATTAAATCATTATTCAAACTTATAAGTATAACTTTTGATCTGCAAGCTCATGTATATTATTATTAATAATGATTATAAATATTCGGGAAATGATTTATTTTAAGATAACTTATTTTTCGGAAATTATTCAAAAAAAGTGAGTTAAATTATTTTTGAAGTTATAAAAATTATTAATTACATTAAATAATTATATTTTTTATACATATTTTGAAAAAACTCTTCGAATATGTACACAAAATAATAATTGGGTTTATGATTATTTTTTAAAACTTACCAATATAATTTACAATTTATGCTTTTTTTCGGATTTCAGGTTTTGTTTTTTTTCGACAGAAATGTCTGAAAAATTAAATTAATTTTAGTTTTAAGGGTAAATCTTATAAAAGATACGTCCTCATTTACTCGAAATTTCCTAGCAAAAACCTCAAAATTTAAATTAAAAATTTTCCGCCATTTTTCTTTCTAAAAATATCTCAAGAATATCTATAAATTAATCTATTATAGGGGTTTTTTCAACTTCGGATGGCTAAATGTTAAAAGTTTGCATGCATGTTTTATTATGGGTTTGTTAATGTGCATTATTTTATTTCTCTATCACTTTTCGATTTTCTATAGTGTAGGGTTTGTTTCAGTGACTATTTTGCAAGCAACCTCAAGATGAGTTGGTGTGTTTATGTGATATAAATTTATTGATTTTTGTTTTATATTATACGTGATTTGTCTCAACGTGGCTTGGTGTACATTGTTTGTATGTCTGTGTATACTTTTTTACAACACCGCCATTTATTATTAATTTTCGCTTATTATTTACCACTTACATGTGAAATGGTAGAGGTCAATATTAAGCGGTGGACACTGTATATATATTTGAGCAGTCTTATAATGCATTAAAACTTCATTTAACACTTGGTTTGCCGCCAAATGTGTAGAACGCGTGGTGAACTCACTAGATTGAGACAGACATTACATGTTCATTTTAGTAAAGATATTTATTTTTTACTGGATTTTTTTTATTATTTTTTAAATAATAATAAATTAAACTAATTTATATTTGAATTGAACCTTGTTGAAATTCTTGGTCTTGTTTGGTTAACACAGACAGAGGCTGCTGGATCACACCAGCATTTATGTATGATTCGTGAGGTGTATGAACAATGACCAGATCTTTCATTGGCGGTTCTTGTCCTTGATATACATTTCGTTTAGGAGCAATTGTTCCGTGATGTCTTACTTGGAAAGAAGGAGGCTAAAGCAGTACTGAAAGTTTATCAATTAATTAAAGCATTACTTTTTTAATATTTCTCTGCCATGCAGGAGCTGACCAGACAGACGATTCAGATCCGCTGTCAACAGTTCTGACACTGAGACCAACTGGAGTTCCAGCAGATCCGGTTTTTGATGGAGTTTGAGTTCTTGACAAGCATTCCCGTACTTCTGCCCACAACTGGTCGATTTCTCGTTCCGTTGGAGTTTTGCTCAGTGATATTGTATTGTCATCTTTTTGTCCTAAATCCGATATAAGAGTCTCATTAGACTGACTTTTAGTTGGCTTTTTATGATTCATAATACTTTCGACTTCGTTTTCTAATATTTCAGCGTTAATTTTTTTCGGTTTCGCTGGAGGTATAAATACGGTTGGCTTTTTGAGATTTACTTGTAAATATGAATTTTCTTGAATTGATCTCGGGTGTAATGGAGGTTTTAATTGTGTACTGTTAGGTATTGCAGGTACTTTTTGTATTTTTACGTTTGTGGAGCTTTTAGAGTTCTCTAAAGGGTAAAATAAAACTGAATGTGCATAAAATAGATGGCATTAAATATTATATTATATATATAATGATTAAAAAATGATGTAAAAAGTTTAGTTCACAAAATCATTATGAAGTAAAGAAAATTTCTAGATTGTAAACAATGACTGAAAAATATATATGGATATAAATACCGGGTGACCCAAATGTTTTAATATTATTCTGACAATCAAATTTAAACTAAAATAATTACTTATATATATATATATATATATATATATATATAGCCTGAAAAAGTGATAAACGAAATCTATGTAGTACAGGAATAAATATCGTAGATGCATTAGGCCCCATGCTAATTATGTCTTTAACAGATAAGAATATTAAAAATAGTCTTTTTAAAAATACTTAATTTTGAAAAACCAACAAAACTTATTTATTTACATATTGTATTCTTGTACGTTGCAATCTTGAACTTATCTCTTCCTCGAAGTACAACCTCTTCCGGTTCACCATTGTTGTGATGTCTTTATCTTACGCGTAAATCCTTACTTTCATCCATGTATTGCAACCTCACTGTTCTCGTTTGTATTATTCTACTATTCATCAAATATTTATCTTTGTGATTTTTAAAAATCGAGCAATGATTTTAGAAAATCATCCAGCGATTTAAGTTATATTGTTTTCTTTTGAAATTAATTACCGACTTCATTGATCCGGTCTAGGATTACAGTCCAGAAACCTGCCATGACGACAGTTTCTTTTTTGACAGGTCATTTTAGCAAACAATGGACCTCGTTTTGTTTGACAACGTTTATTGAGTAACGTCTTTATCGACGGTGCTTTACAACTTATGACTGCAATCTATTCCTAACACGTGAAAAATTCTTATCGGGTAGTTAGCTTTTAATAGTCTTGTAACCAGCATTCAATCTATACATATATTTTCACAGGCAGACTAACTAATTGAAGGACGCTTTGTTTCTAGTGTAGCGGTCGGGGAACTTTTTTAGCCATCACCCAATATTTTTTTACATAGGTTTCTGTTACCCCTACATTTTGAAAAGCTAAAATACCAAGATAAGTGTATATTATTTATTCTTTATTGAATTTTAATAAAAACTTGTAAGTAAATAAAAATAGTAAATAATGACATAATTCAATGGCTTCTAAGTTTTAGAATCTAGTGTCGCCTATGGAATAAAAATTTTAAATTTATTAAGTCAAGATGCAAGAATAATGATTTTAGTTTTCACTTTCAATCGAGTAGTCAGTTCCTTTATAAGCATAAATGCCTTACAAAGCTGCTAAAGTTATCGCTCAAGAAAAATCGAAAGAACTCACCAAAACAACTCAACAAAGTACCGAAGACAGAAAATCAACGGCAAATCATGTTATGAATAAATATTTAAATCCAAATTCAAAAAAAACAAATTCATACTTACTCCCCAAATAATATCGATATTTAAGTTCAAAATTTGATTAAGCATTTTTTAATTTATATATATATATATATATATATATATATTATTTATATAGTCATTTATACAGTGGTACCTTGAGATACGAATTTAATGCGTTCCGCGATCATCGTCGTATGTCAAAAAAATCGTATCTCTAAGCAATTTTTTCTAATTTAAAATAATGTAATATAGATTAATGCGTTCTAACAAAATGAAACTAACCCAAAACACAGTTAAATTACATATAATATACACAATTTGTAGATAAATAAACGAGTAATAACACACATAATATTTGTTAATCATCACTTTAACGTCATGCCTTTTTGGCCTCACTTTTCTGACTTTCAGTGCGTGAGACCTTCACAAGGTAACGATCAAGAGAGGTCTGATTCTGTCTCCTTTTTAAAATGTTACGAAAGAATGTGAGACACCTATCATCAAATTAGGCACTCGCTCTCCCTGTAGACAATTTCTCTGGGTGTCTTTTTTCTACAAAATCAGAAACTTCCTGCCTCTTGCCAAGGATATCACTAATTTCACGTAAAGTAAGTTCCTCCTCCGGCTCGACCACCTCCTCACTGCTGACCGATACAATAGGGGTTTTGATTCTCGACGTGGGTCAATGAATTTCTCCATATTCTAGTGCCTGTGAAACCTTCGGAGACGGGAGCGGGGGTGGAGACGTAAACAGCTGACTGAGTCCGAGCTAAGGAACGAGACATTCAAAAAAGTCTTTCCTGGTTGGTTAGGGTGCAGGTCATCGAACCTTACCACAAAGTAGTAGTAGACCTTTATTAGTTGTCATGGCGGCCATACAGAGGACTCTGGTGTCAACAACCAAACAGAACGAGATAGGGCTGGAAGCAGCAGGAGGAAAGCTGAGCGAACGCTCTGCCATCAAGGGATCACCTATGCGATTATCGCACATCGCAAATTCGTATCTCAATGTACCACTGCATAGTTAATTTATTTATATAGTAGTACGTTTGATCCGTTAAAACATGAAATTAGAAATTTAAATCAAGGCGCGGTTTTTTATACGCCTTGTTTATATGCTAGTCTAAATTTAATTAAATTATTGTTTAATCAAGAAAAAAGTAAAACGTTAATGCACTCAATTTGAGATTTACAATATTTTACCTGGGCCACCCAAATTCATAACCATCGAAATTGTCTTATTAGTTGTTGTAGGATCTTTTTGGTGTAAATTAGGATCATCAGCAAACCTTACAAATTTTCTTCCATTTTCGTCATCGACACAATGTTTATCATGAATTGTCGTTTGGTTGACAGTATAATCTACACCTTGAGAGAACGAATTGCATCTTTTCACTCCAGCTGACTTGATCCTTGTAACTTCTACACTATCCCTTAACATTATTCGAAATAGGTCAGGATTAGAATTGAATTTAGAGCTCAGATCTTTTTTCAATATACTTTTGATAGCAGTTGTTGAAGGTTTGACAATGTTATTATTAAGTGGCATTGATTTGACGGTTTCAGTTAAATTTATGCAATTACTGATAGTTTCAGTGGGTTTTTCTTTAATTTCTCTCACATCAATGTCTTCATCACTCGTACTACTGGATGCTTCTTCCATTATGTCCTCTTCACTGTCCTTAGGATTTTCAGCAATTTTATTGCTGTTGTTTAAATGAGTTAAAATTAAAGTAGGAGACGTTTCTTCTTCGTGATTAGTGATATTCCTATTTATACGATATGTTTCGTTGGATTCCACATTTCGTTGATGCACCTAAAAAACAAAGATTTAATCAAAATGACAATAATAAAATGAATAAAGCATTTTAAGTTAAAATAGACACTGTGACTATTACAGTTGTTACAGTTCTTTAACTATTAATAAAAACATTATAATATAATATTTTCTACAAAATTTGACTATGAATACCTTAAATAAATCTGATTCATAGTCAAATTTTTTAAAAAAATATTATTTTATTAATATTTTAAAAATGTTTATAATATTATATTTAATTAAATGCTTATTTATTATATTTAATATTAATATAAAAATGTTTAAAAATATTTAAATATTTATTGAAATATTTATTTATTAAAACATTTAATTAAAAAATAATTTGTTTAAATATATATATATATATATGTGTGTGTGTGTGAATCCATACTATTTTAGTTGGTTTTTCTTGTCTGAAGATGACAGTTAAACTGTAGAAATATATAGTACGACGATTGTTTGATTGGCGTGTTCTTTTAATAAAATCGTTCCCAAACTTATTTAATTATTTAGATTTTAAAAAGTTCATTAATTTTCAATATTTTGAACAATATCTTTTTCCTGATAAACTGTGAATTTAAAATTTATAAATATATTTAGTAAAATCAACTAAATAACACAACATGCTATTCATATTGAGCCAAGGAAAATTTTCCTAAACGTTCCCGTTTGTGAAGTCCTAATAACTAGTAAATATTACTAAGTATTATTAGTTAATAAATTTCTCAGAATAATATTCCATAAAAATTATTGAGTTAATTATCTTAGAGTATTTAAGTTAGATCGAAGGTTATTAATATAATCAAATAATTTGACGAAGTAGTATCATTTTGTCCATATACCATTTTGTCCGGCAACCCTTAATGTTTATTGTTAGATTTGAAATGATTAAAGAATGTGAAAACGTTATATTATTTAGAGTTCATTTAAGGCTCATATAAATGATTCAAATATAACCGCAATGCTTACATTATTCTGCCTTTCGGATCCAACAACTGTTTCATCAAGAATCCTTACAAATTCATTCATGTCGAAATCTTGTTTTTGTTTGAAAGATTGCTCCTGAGCTATTAACTTAGTTTCGAATGTCTTAAGATAAAAATCATTTGTCCTTGTTCTTTTACCTGTATTAGTACCAGAATATTTTGCCATGGGTGATGGGCATCTCTATTAGAAAATTAAAAAACTTTGATTTTATATTTAATTATGTTTTTATAAATAAAATCAATAGAATTGTTTAAAGTTTTTTTCAATTTTTCAAAAAGTAATTAGATCATGAATTTTTTATTAAATTTCATGCAAATAACAATATGATAAATGGAAAATTTTGTTTATTGAAACTACCTGCATTCATTTTTTAAAAAAATTCATGACACTACTAAAGAAAATCAAGAAAAGCTTTATCATAAAGCTCCACTAGTTTTGATATAAACAAAAACGCCTTTAAGGCGGTCAAAAAGGCTGTACCAGAACTTTGTGAATATCAATAAAACATCTGATTCATAGCCAAACCATAAAATTTCTTTATGTCATTGTAAAATAATAATAATAAATTAATTAAAGCACCAAACCCACATAAATATTATACTACAATCTATTTAGACAGACTCACTGTCATCGGCAGGTAAATATAAACTTGAAACTATATTGAATAAATGGCTTTTATTTAACAAATTTATTCTTTTATATTTTAAAATATTTTAATAAAAATTATAAATTCTGTTTTAAAAATATCAAGTTTTAAAAAATTGTCAAATTTTATAAAATCGAAATTTTAACAAAACTTTAATAAATTCTGAATTCAATACTTTAAACTTTTAAACAAGACTATTTTACATTTATTTTCATCCTGTAGCACAAAATTGCGTTTATTAATATCAATCAATTCTTTAAGTCGACTGTGATTGAGAAATTATAAGCATAAATGACTAACAGTCATTCCAATGTATGTGGCATTGCACCCATGGCATATATATTGAAAACCAAGATCCGAAAACAATCTAAGTAGGACTTGAAATTCACCTATAAACACAAATTCAGACAACAATTGTGTTCA
Organism: Schmidtea mediterranea; assembly: GCA_022537955.1. Lineage (NCBI taxonomy): Eukaryota > Metazoa > Platyhelminthes > Tricladida > Dugesiidae > Schmidtea > Schmidtea mediterranea. The sequence continues at coordinate 298,209,793 of CM039679.1, read as the reverse complement.
CTAATATTAATCAATTCTTTCAGTAGACAGTTATCAGAACTTGAGAACGGAGTATACGGGCAGTCATTCCAATGTATGTGGCATTGCACCCATGACATAAATATTCATAACTAAGATCTTTGCCGAAAATTCATGAATACTATAAATAGATCTGATTCATAGTCAAAACTTTTGTATAAAATATAATGTCTTTCACAAATGAAAAGAAATCAGAGGTGAAAATCAAAAAAAGTCAAAAAATAAACCTCACTATTTATATCAAACAAAGCTAATTCAATCATTGATAGTTTTTCATTCATTGAATTTCTACATCTCTTCCTAAATTCCAAAATGGTTCACTTGAACACTGGAACAAACGAACCATAACTATCGAATTGATTAAAACAATCACAAGACATTGGCATTAAATTAATAAATAAAATAAAGCATTATAGGAAGTCGCTTGAAGCAGAAAATCTTTTACACGTATGAATGAAAGCGTAAGTGTAAGCTCAAGCAATGACGAAAGTCAACCAGTGATATATGTAACTAAATAATGGTATCTCAGGACACTAACCCCTTGTACATATACCCGGGCAATAACCCACCGTCGAAAACCGGTATAAGTTACCACCATGAAATAACCGCCGTGAAAATAATCCCTTTGACAATTAACCGCCACGTAATCAATAAGTTGTTAGCATATATAATAAATGGTATTATTTTAATTCATTTATAATTATATTAAAAATAAATATAAAAAATATTTATTCATTTTTATTTTTCTATTTTTTTTATATATTATTTTCAGACTGAGTGTGATAAAAGGCGTAACAATTTCCAATATAAGGCTAAAATTAAACTTCGTGGAGAAGAGCTGGTACAACAGTTAAACTATCATTCTCATTGTCCATATCCACCAAGAAGAGAAGTTCTCAAAGTATATATATATATATAATTAATAAATGTATTAGTTTTATGGATATTTTATAATTTTTATTTGATTAAGATTCTGTATTTTGTTGAGTAAAATAAATTAATATTGATACTGCCCATTTATTATAAATACTATCGACTTATATACAATGCTTAATTTTAAACGTGGTGGGGGTTAATTGTTACGGGGGATTATTTACACGCGGTTATTTACATGGGGGTAATTTATACGGGGGTTAATGTCCAGTGGGGTTATTGTCCGAGGGTTAGTGTCCGGGGGTTATTGTCCGGGGTTATGTCCTGGGGGTTATTGTCCGGGGGTTATTGTCCTGGGGTTATTGTCCGGAGGTTAGTGTCCAGGGGTTATTGTCCGGGGGTTATTGTCCGGGGTTTTTGTCCGGGGGTTATTGTCCTGGGGGTTATTGTCCGGGGGTTATTGTCCGGGGTTATTGTCTGGGGGTTATTGTCCTGGGGTTATTGTCCGGGGTTATTGTCCTGGGGTTATTGTCCTGGGGTTATTGTCCGGGGTTATGTCCGGGGTTTATTGTCCGGGGTTATTGTCCGGGGGTTATTGTCCTTGGGGTTTATTGTTCCTGGGGTTATTGTCCGGGGTTATTGTCCGGGGTTATTTGTCCGGGTTAGTCGGGGTTATTGTCCGGGGTTATTGTCCGGGGTTATTGTCCGGGGGTTATTGTCCGGGGTTATGTCGGTTATTGTCCGGGGGTTATTGTCCGGGGTTATTGTCGGGGGTTATTGTCCGGGGGTTATTGTCCGGGGGTTATTGTCCGGGGTTATTGTCCTGGGGTTATTGTCCGGGGGTTATTGTCCGGGGTTATTGTCCGGGGGTTATTGTCCGGGGTTATTGTCCTGGGGTTATTGTCCGGGGGTTATTGTCCTGGGGGTTATGTCCGTTATGTCCGGGGTTATTGTCCGGGGTTATTGTCTGGGGTTATTGTCCGGGGGTTATTGTCCTGGGGGTTATTGTCCGGGGGTTATTGTCCTGGGGGTTATTGTCCGGGGGTTATTGTCCGGGGTTATTGTCCGGGGGTTATTGTCCTGGGGTTATTGTCCTGGGGGTTATTGTCCGGGGGTATTGTCCGGGGTTATTGTCCGGGGTTATTGTCCGGGGTTATTGTCCGGGGGTTATTGTCCTGGGGGTTATTGTCCGGGGGTTATTGTCTTGGGGTTATTGTCCGGGGTTATTGTCCGGGGGTTATTGTCCGGGGGTTATTGTCCGGGGTTATTGTCCGGGGTTATTGTCCGGGGTTTTGTCCTGGGGTTATTGTCCGGGGTTATTGTCCGGGGGTTATTGTCCTGGGGTTATTGTCCGGGGGTTATTGTCTGGGGGTTATTGTCCTGGGTTTTGTCTTTTTGTTTTTTTTGTCCGGGGGTTATGTCCGGGGTTATTGTCCGGGGGTTATTGTCTGGGGGTTATTGTCCGGGGGTTATTGTCCTGGGGGTTATTGTCCTGGGGTTATTGTCCGGGGGTTATTGTCTTGGGTTATTGTCCGGGTTATTGTGGGGTTATTGTCCGGGGGTTATTGTCCGGGGGTTATTGTCCTGGGGGTTATTGTCCGGGGGTTATTGTCCGGGGGTTATTGTCTGGGGTTATTGTCCTGGGGGTTATTGTCCGGGGGTTATTGTCCGGGGTTTATTGTCCGGGGGTTATTGTCCGGGGGTTATTGTCCGGGGGTTATTGTCCGGGGGTTATTGTCCGGGGGTTATTGTCCGGGGTTATGTCGGGGGTTATTGTCCGGGGGTTATTGTCCGGGGGTTATTGTCCTGGGAGTGTTATTGTCCGGGGGTTATTGTCCGGGGTTATTGTCCTGGGGGTTATTGTCCTGGGGTTATTGTCCGGGGGTTATTGTCCGGGGTTTATTGTCCTGGGGGTTATTGTCCGGGGGTTTATTGTCCTGGGGGTTATTGTCCGGGGGTTATTGTCCTGGGGGTTATTGTCCGGGGGTTATTGTCCTGGGGGTTATTGTCCGGGGGTTATTGTCCGGGGGTTATTGTCCGGGGGTTATTGTCCTGGGGGTTATTGTCCGGGGTTATTGTCCTGGGGGTTATTGTCCGGGGGTTATTGTCCTGGGGGTTATTGTCCGGGGGTTATTGTCCGGGGGTTATTGTCCTGGGGTTATTGTCTTGGGGGTTATTGTCCTGGGGGTTATTGTCCGGGGGTTTTATTTGTTTATTGTCCTGGGGGTTATTGTCCGGGGGTTATTGTCCGGGGTTTATGTCTTGGGGGTTATTGTCCTGGGGTTATTGTCCGGGGGTTATTGTCCTGGGGGTTATTGTCCGGGGGTTATTGTCCGGGGGTTATTGTCCTGGGGGTTATTGTCCGGGGGTTATTGTCCTTGGGGGTTATTGTCCTGGGGTTATTGTCCGGGGGGTTATTGTCCGGGGGTTATTGTCCGGGGGTTATTGTCCTGGGGGTTATTGTCCGGGGGTTATTGTCCTGGGGGTTATTTGTCCGGGGGTTATTGTCCGGGGGTTATTGTCTTGGGGGTTATTGTCCTGGGGTTATTGTCAGGGGGTTATTGTCCTGGGGGTTATTGTCCGGGGGTTATTGTCCGGGGGTTATTGTCCTGGGGTTATTGTCCGGGGGTTATTGTCCTGGGGGTTATTGTCCGGGGGTTATTGTCCGGGGTTATTGTCCGGGGGTTATTGTCCTGGGGGTTATTGTCCTGGGGTTATTGTCGGGGTTATGTCCGGGGGTTATTGTGTCCGGGGGGTTGTGTCCGGGGGTTATTGTCCGGGGGTTATTGTCCGAGGGGTTATTGTCCGGGGGCGGGGTTATTGTCTTGGGGGTTATGTCGGGGGTTATTGTCCGGGTTTTTTTATTGTCCGGGTTTTTTGTTTTGGGGGTTATTGTCCGGGGTTATTGTCCTGGGGGTTATTGTCCGGGGGTTATTGTCCGGGGGTTTATTGTCCGGAGGGTTAGTGTCCGGGGTTATTGTCCGGGGTTTATTGTCCGGGGGTTAGTGTCGGGGGTTATTGTCCGGGGTTATTGTCCTGGGTTATTGTCCGGGGGTTATTGTCCGGGGGTTATTTCCGGGGGTTATTGTCCGGGGGTTATTGTCCGGGGTTATTGTCCGGGGGTTATTGTCCGGGGGTTATTGTCCGGGGGTTATTGTCCGGGGTTATTGTCCGGGGTTATTGTCCTGGGGTTATTGTCCGGGGGTTATTGTCCGGGGGTTATTGTCCGGGGTTATTGTCCGGGGGTTATTGTCCGGGGGTTATTGTCCGGGGGTTATTGTCCTGGGGGTTATTGTCCGGGGGTTATTGTCCTGGGGGTTTATTGTCCGGGGGTTATTGTCCTGGGGGTTATTGTCCGGGGTTATTGTCCGGGGTTTATTGTCCGGGGGTTAGTGTCCGGGGTTTTATTGTCCGGGGGTTATTGTCCGGGGGTTATTGTCCGGGGGTTATTGTCCGGGGGTTATTGTCCGGGGGTTATTGTCCGGGGGGTTATTGTCCGGGGGTTATTGTCCTGGGGTTATTGTCCGGGGGTTAGTGTCCGGGTTTTGTCGGGGGTTATGTCCGGGGGGTTATTGTCTGGGTTATTGTCCGGGGGTTTTTGTCGGGGGTTATTGTCCGGGGGTTATTGTCCTGGGGGTTATTGTCCCGGGGGTTATTGTCTTGGGGTTATTGTCCGGGGTTATTGTCGGGGTTATTGTCCGGGGTTTATTGTCCGGGGTTAGTGTCCGGGGTTATTGTCCTGGGGTTATTGTCGGTTTTTGTCCGGGGTTATTGTGGGGGTTATTGTCCTGGGGGTTTTGTCGGGGGTTTTGTCTTGGGGGTTTTGTCCTGGGTTATTGTCGGGGGTTATTGTCCGGGGTTTATTGTCCGGGGTTAGTGTCGGGGGTTAGCGTCCTGGGGGTTATTGTCCGGGGGTTAGTGTCGGGGTTAGTGTCGGGGGTTATTTCGGGTTAGTTCCGGGGTTGTGTCGGGTTTATTTCCGGGGTTAGTGTCCGGGGGTTAGTGTCCGGGGGGTTATTGTCCGGAGGTTATTGTCCAGTTGGGTTAGTGCCCTAGAACCTTAAATAATATAGAATTTTATTTACAATTAAAATGTACACGTTTATAATAAATCGTTTAAAAAATTATTTTAAACATAATTACTTCGCGAATATCGTTCCAGGCTCCCTCTAAAACTGTTTTATAATTCATGTTCGCACTTTCACGGTCCCCGGAATAATGAGCGAAAGAATTACAGGAATCAGTACGAATCATATTGAGAGTCTGATCAAGGTCCCATTGTTGAGGCTGGTGAAAACCTAAATATGAAAAATAATCAATCAATCAATATATATATATATATATATATATATATTTCCAGGTTTTTCGCAAAAATTTTTAAAATTTATTTAGTGTGCCGTAAGCCAAGAATATTATTGGTGATATGTCTCAACGTGGCTTGGTGTATATATTTCATTTTAATTCGTTATGTGAAACAACTTGTATGGCGATCATAAATAATATTCTAAACATAAGTAACGAAATTTCAGTAATTTTAACCAACGTTGGATCCATATTACAAAAATTATGTATAGACTGCGAGGAAGTCTTAAGAACTACGGGTTTTAAATTTGAAAAAATGTTAAATTTAAATTAATATTTGTTTTCAATAAATTTTAATTGTAATGATTGCAATATTTGATTTATAAATTTAAAATTGATTATTGATTCATGAATTTTAATATTTCAAAATCTGTGTTTGAAAGAAATATTTAAAACTTTTAATTTTAATTTAATTATTAACATCGAAATTAATAACTCTCATAAATTTGTTTGAAAATATTATGTGATGAAAAATATATTTTGACTTGTATTTATTTACTTATCAATTTAAAATGAATAATGAAACAAAATTCATTTAACTTGCAACTAAAAATTTCACCTAATTCAACTCATGTTTACAAAATTTTATTTTAGAGTATAAATTTAAATCAATCGTGATGCAAAATGTATTATGTGGAATTTAAAATTGTATTTTAAATAATTTACCACCTTTGATATTTGGCTGAAATCCTAATGCTTCAGATTATTAGCGTGTTATAATATGAGTAAAATGGTAATTGTATGAGCCCTTTACTAACCTTTTGTAAATCGGATGATGTAGTAGGTAAATGTGTGTCCCATGTTACAGCACATAAAACCCCTTATAATAGAACACCAGTGTTGCGATCTCACGAATGGAGTTTCCAAAGCGGTTGGCCGACAAATTATCCTGCACTGTGTGATATGTGACATATGCAATTTCTTACTATTTTTGGTTTACAGTGTGTAGTCAAGACTTCTGGCGCCATAAAAGGTATAATTATTGATTTAAAAGTGCAAAAAGTGCAATTCAAACTATAGTAAGATATATTGTTTGGTATTTCTTTTTCTAGACACTTATACTTTAGATTAGCATTATGCATTAGATTGTTATTTGTTCATAAATTCCATACAATTAAAATTCTTGTGACTTTGTAAGTATACAGGATAGGAAAAATCTGTAAAAAGGATTAGAAATGTAGATGTATATAGTTTGCAAGATAGGATAACTGATTGATTGCTAGAATTGCTGAAAATCAGCTTGGAAATGTTTTCAGAGAATTATATTTCCCTTTGTATAAGTAATGCTAGTGAGCATGTTGAAATTTAACAGGAACAATAAGAAGTTCTAGTGTTTCTTGTTTTTTTTCTTTTTACAGATTATTTCTATTACATGTTATACAAGAAATTTAATTGCACACGAACTCCGTCTGAAATTGTTTCCCTTTACTTTGGTAAAGTTGAATTCAAGAGAACATCAAGAGAGAGGGGCTAAATATTCCTCGGAAAAAATGTCTGAATTTAAAAGCTTTGTATGTCCTCCAAATTCAAAGTTGTCTGCATCCTATTAAGCGTCACTAATTTTACAATGGAACGCAAAATTGAGACTAAAAAATCTTAACATCGGCATGATAATGGAAAATTTTGACAGCAAATTAAAACCATTGAAATATTTTGCTTTTATACATTTCTTTTATTATTCGATAATAATAATAAGACAATAATTAATAATCAAAAAATTTTGGTACAGCCTTTTAATTGATGTTTTAAATTAAATAATTAAAAATTATTTTTAATAAAATAATAATAAAAATCTAAAAATTAATAATTGATTTTATTATATTTATGAGTTATTAAAGAATGTTTTTAAAGAATTATCTAAAGTCTAAACGCTATTTGATTTCTTAATAAAATATGCAGATAAATATTAAAATCTTAAATTTTTACTATGAATTTTAGATGATTTAGTGCGCCTTGTTTTGTGCAATTTTTTTGACATATTTTCATGATATTCTCGCCGTTCTCGCAAAATTTGTTTTCGTCTTTCTTCTTCTTTTTCAATTTGCCTTTTCACTCGAACTGCCATATCTCTATAAAATTTATTAATTATTATTTTAAAAGTTAATTATTAAGTTTTCAAGAAGTAATTAAAAACCTTCTTCGCCTATTCGTTTCAAGGGATAATAATTTACGCTTCTCATTATCAGAATTTGTATAACCATTTAGATCACTGGTTTGAGAGATTTTGTTATAATTATCACTAAAAAATTATTTAAAATTTGGCAAATGCAACATATTTACCAATAATAAGATTTTTTCATTTTTCATTTTTAAATTACGCTGTATTTGATAAATATCCCTCCTTAGTAATATTAAATGATATATAGTATTTAAACAAATGATTGAATCAAAAAATTGTGAAATTCTATTTAAATCTGTGAATTTTCTGTATTTTAATTAATTATATTTTAAATTTACTAAAAGTTTAGTAATGCCCATAATGGATTATATTGATCAGAATGTGCAAGTATTTGAACAGTTTTATGAAAATCATTCAAATTTTATATTAAATGTGTTGGGCCATGACACGGTTTTGTTTAAATGAATCGGTAACGCAAGCAAATACAACATGCAAATTTAAAGTCAGACCCATCAAACATCAATTAACCATGCTAAAATATGAGAGAAAAACAATTAAATATGAAATCGAGAAAACACAAAGTAAATTAAAATAATAACAAAGTGCAACAAGATCCGCACGAAATAAACATAAAAATAGCATGAGAACATGGAAATTTGACCGAAATTTGACAATTTACCAAAAAAAGCGAAAGCCCATGAAAATAGAACTAAATTTTAAATAATTTGAATTGGAAACAATTCAATTAAAAAATCAAAAGTAAAATTGTCAAATTAAATTACGAAAATAATAAAATTTAAGATTAGAATATACTAGAAAATCACAAGGTCAAATTTTGTTTTGCTACACCAAATTTAACACGCAAGGTTAGGGTCGTACAATAGGTATATATACCGATTCATTTTCACAGAATTTTAATCAGTTTTTGGCAACTTAAATCGGTTTTAATAACCTGAATCAGATTAAAAAACTGGAACTCTCGTCTAACCATTTTTCCCGCAACTTTCATAATTTGATGTAAGTGGAAGAATGTTCGATACTTTCTCCACGTCGTGCACAAACAATCTCGTGTGAGCTCTGTTTGGGTGTCGGCATGGGGAAAGGTTTGTAAGAATGTGGAAATGAAATATTTCAATACTAATTACATCTTGAAATAAAGCTTAATTTTTGTCGAAATTTTTCCGGCTAACAACCACTCACGCACTGCAAGAAAGTAAAATCAACATAACAATTCATGCTGTGTAAATGCCGTTTATCCGCCAATAGCCTGTGTCCGTGAAGGTTCCGTGTGTGAATAACGCAAGGCCTAAACGTCAATACTATCCGTCATAGTGGAAACTGGGAGGAGGGGAAGTATTCTTTTGGCTATTCCTCCACCACCCATTTCCTATAATCTCGACCAAACTAAAATCATTGCACATAACGGCTAAAAATCATAAACATTGAGTAGCTCGGTGGGCACTCTTAAAATCATAATATTAACACAACTATCCTAAGGTCAAATCAAAGGAAAAGGAGTGGGGAAAAATCGGAAATAATTGCTGTGTCTAAACTACTCTAACTGAATCTTAAATTAAAATAACGAAACGAGGCGAAAAAAAACCCCGAGAAACTAATGGTACAAATTAAAGTAACTTAATAACCGTAGATAAAAATTGGATAAATAACGAGCAAATCCCGGTACTAAAACTATCACCACGATGTGCATAGCTTAATGCGATGATCCACAATGTTAACCGCATAAAAGGTAATGATAAATAAAATCATGTAAATAAACCTGTACTGAAAAAATTCACCAAAATCAACCGGAACGCGCATAATTAGTAAAAGGGTAATAAATCAACAACAAAATTGCAGCCACTGAGAATCAAAATGTATTTAAAATTCCTAGAAACATCCAAACTAGTTTTAGACTTTCGAATCATAACGATCCCTGATTTCGGTTAATTTTGTAGACGATTACCCAGAAGAGACTCGTTCCAACCTACCCCAAATAATAATTTAATAAGACCAACAAATATCCAAATGACGCAACATATAAATCACAACAACATGTTAATATAGTAGTAAGTCCTTGCCGACGACCAACGATAAATTAACGAATCAGTCAGAATAATCGAGTTGCGAATCTCTTGAAGTAACAGCGATCGGTAATCTACCAGAACTATGGGAAAAACTTTACATCCATCCCTAATTCAACGCGAATATCTAGTCAAAAAATTATTTACCAAAAATCTAAAGAAAATTCATCTAACCCAGATCCTGATGTTGGGACAATAATCAACGAATTCAGGTGAGGACCACCATGGTATAATCGACGATGACCATTGAAAATTCCAAATTAAATAGAAGTAGATCGGAAATTCGAATTAACCATATTTACAAAAATTGTGAATTAACATAGCGAACGACACACTAAATAAGAATTATCGATCGAGAGAGGAAGTTCCCATCACGAGAAAGGGAAAAATTAATGTTGACATTTCCTAAAAATCATAACTGTGCCTTAAAATTACGCGAGTGTTGACATTTAATGTAATGTCAAATTTTTGGAATTTTTCTTGCCCATTCGTCAGAGAATTTTCACTAGGAAATAAACCGATGACGTGGAAGGCTGGTACAGCAAGTGAAAAGTGTAAAGTACATACATACCAGTGTGTATCGCGATGTAAGATATAAATAGTCAGGTCATCAACTGAATTTTAGTTTTTTTGATTGATTAAATGAATTCGAACCGACAAGGAGATTACAAGACCGGAGGTTGTTCCTCTCGCACGACTGCCCCAGAAGGAATAACGATGGAGCGAAGAACCAACACCCAAGATAGTAAGGGATTAAATTGTATTATTTTACCTCATTGAAATTAAAATTTTGATTTCATGCAACCCACCTGATCAGTTCTCGCTACCCAAATTTTGTTAGAGAATCTTTGCACATGCCACCAATAATCCAAGATAGAAAAGAAAAAGGAATTCCTTACTGGTTATGCAATCACAGTTCAGAAAAAGGAAAATATCAAATTATAATGTTGAATTACCCACACCAGAAATAAATGATTTTTCCATCAATTTCGTGATTTATCGAACGCAAATTATAATGTTGAACTACCCACACCAGAAATAAATGATTTTTTCATCAATTTCGTGATTTATCGAACGCAATTATAATGTTGAACTACCTACACCAGAAATAAATGATTTTTTCATCAATTTCGTGATTTATCGAACGCAATTATGATGTTGAACTACCCACAAATGATTTCCGTTAATTTCGTGACTTGATAAATGAAATTATAGGGTTGAATTGTCCCCTCAGAAAATAAAGATTCTCGTTGACTCCATAACTTAATAAACGAGACTATAAAGGTTTAACCATCCACATCAGGACTTAATTGATTGACATCGACCTTATCGGACAATGACCTCAATTAAACTTACAACGCGTGAAATATCGAACCGCGCCAGAATTGCGAACTGATCGAGACGATCCTCCATCGAGAGCAACCATTATGCTATCACAAAGTTTTCGGATCTAAGTCATCCGCGTAAAGGACAAAATAAATATAAATTTCAAGCAGTAGCGCAAGACCAACATAACTAACTAGCGAGACGCCTGAGGCAAGATAAATTCCACAAGACGATTTTTTTGGCAACTAGCTTCACCCCGTACGAAATCACAACTCACTCGTGCTAGATACGCCCTACAGCTATGAGATGCAGACAACCCGTAAGAATAACCGTAATGAAATTCTATGAACTATAGACCCATTTTGTTCAGATCTACACAGACATCCCGTATGCTGACGAAGACTAATTACTAATTACTGCTCTAAGAGGTAGTCATAACAAACACTACACCCCAATATCTCTGCATTGACTACGATTTATCCCCAAAAAGCTATGTAACTATTTCGAACCAAAGTCCATGTCGACCGCGTATTAAATAATTTATTTTATTTAGTCCTCTACTCACCATATAATAATAAAATCTAATAATTTTACTATTCATTTAATGGACTCATGAGTGGACGAATCTCGGATCACAATGAGATTCCCATCCCACTCCGCTGCCAGATGCAGACAGGCGATGTGGGATGCGGGATTCTCGATTTCTCCGGTAAGGGAATTGAGATTCAGAAGGCAAGGAGAAACTGAGGACATAGAGTTCCCTTACGTAGCGATCAAACGTGAGCCAGGACGGAATCCGGCTTGAGAGCTCCGAGGCCAGGCTGTAGATATTTTAGCACGCTTGGAAGCCCACCAAAGAAAAACCGATAAGCAAGTGGAACAAGCACACCACCAATTAGCCCAGATCAATGAGGGCATCGCAACTGGCCTGATCCCGAGCATGGATGGGTATGCCCCTTCCTATGGCATCTCATTCGAGCTCGACGACCCCAGATTGAATCGGCCAACCCAAGCCATGAATGTGTCCGTGCCGAGGAAGATACTCCCGAGAGAAATGAGGAGAGAAACCTAAACTAGGCAGACTGAGTGGGATCACTCCTACTCGCGAAGGCCATCGACGCGGAATCTGAGGAGCTATTATAAGGATTCTCGATGTTATTAAATGTGACGAAATAAATATTTTTAGTTATTTTTGTTCATTCTTGTACATGAATTTATAATCAAAAAATTAATAAAAGCCCATCAAATAACATTAACTTAGTCAGAATTAATCTTAACATATCTTACCAATAATAATATTTGTTGTGCATCGGATGAATTAACCCTTTTAATGACTGGTTTTTATTATAGAGATGGACCCATGCACCATACTAAACACGGCTCTCAAAAGCGCACGCAAGGAGAACACTGATCTCCATAGGCAGTTATTACAGCTCACTAAGGAAATCCACCAGATAAAATCAACCTGGATAGAGCCGACCAGGCGAAAACCCTGTATCAGCGGGTAACGACCGCTCAACGCGGATGGGCCAAAGAAAGACGACTGGGACAGGCCCTGAAGACTCAGATTCACGGCCTGGAGGTGGGGCTATCGGCCTGCCAGGAAGGCCAAGACGTCACTTACCCCTTGGTCTTTGCAGCTGCGCAATATAACATACAACACCAACTAAACATTTTAAAATCTGAGAGAATATAAATAAATATAAAATCAAAAACATAAAAGTAAAATAAAATAAATACAAAATGCATCAAGAACCGCACGAAATTTACATAAAAAATAACATAATAACAAGAAAATTTAACCGTAAAATGATCATTTATATAAAAGTAAAAATTAATGAATTAAATGAATAAAAATAAAATATTTTTGGCTGAATTAATTTAATTAAAAATGTTAAAAATAAATTGCCAATTTAAATTAAGAAATTAATAAAAATTAAATTTAGATAACACCAATAATTTCAAGGTCATATTTTGTTTAATCGCAGTAAAAATAACACGCAAGGTTAGGGTCAAATTATAGGTATATATACTGATGTGTTTTGAAAAATTTTCAACGTAAATTTGGTGCCAACTTAATTTCAGTCTTATTTGGTAGTCTTATTTTTCAACAGCAGTTCTAGTCTGATTCGACTTAGTGTGCGTAACTAACTGAGGGCCTTGCATTTAGCCAATTAACACTGACAAGTGTTTTGACTGAACACGTTAACTCTCAGATAGTGTACGGGTATTGATTTATATGATTGCTACTATGCGAATTTACGAAGTGTTATGAATTAATGACATGAATTGTGATCAAGATGATTTTATGCAATTTGCCGGATGAATTTATGGACAATGTATGCCAAAAAAACATTTTAAAGCCAACAATTTTGTGCTTTGAAACTTTTACTCATCTGATATGTTAAAATTTATTTATTATTTCTTTTCCGGCCCACAGCCAAAACATACCGCAAGATAGTAAAATAAAACACCCTTTCGAACTGTGTAAGTCCGCCAGTGGTTCGTGCCCGTGAAGGTTCCGGTGTGAGAATGCAGGAACCCAAATGTCAAATCATTGAATTAAATAGCGAAGGAGAGTGGCTTGAAAGTGGGTCTTTTGGCTCAACTTTCTTGCACTTAATTTCGATAAAGTCGACATAAACTTTTTAACAACATTCGGCTCAAAATCATTAACACCGAGTAGTTCAGTGGGCACTCATTAAATATAACATGAACATACATAGATCTTAAGGACAAAGAGAGAGAAATGGCAGTGGGAAAAATTGTGAAATCGTTGCAACAGTAAAAACGAATAGCCATCGGAAAAATATTAATCCGAACGACCAAAATCAGAAAAAATAATGTTTTAAAAATATATAAGAATTAAGATAAATTATGTTGAATTGAGACAGAAAATTTTCGGAAATAATAAAAACATTTATCAAAAACTGTAAAATAAGGGCGGAAAGCTGCTCAAATTTTCCGAATGAATTAAAATACTTATCAACAATAGCAAAGTAAAAATAGAATACGGCTCAATAATTGATAGAATATCCGAATGAGACCGTAAAATAAGGACTGAACGCTGCTCAAATTTCCCGAATCAATTAAAATACTTATCGAAAATAGTAAAGTAAAACTGTAAAATAATGGCGGTACGCTGCTAAAATTTTTCGACTCAAGGAAAATACTTTGTCGAAAACTGAAAAAAATAAGGATGGATTACGGCTAAATTTTTATATAAGAAAAATATTTTTATAAAGCTAAGAAATAAGGACGGATCCCTACAAAAACATAATAATAATAATAATAATAATAATAATAATAATAATAATAATAATAATAATAATAATAATAATTATAATAATAATAATAATAATAATAATGATAATAGTAATAATAAAAATATTAGTAATATAATAAATGTAATGTTAATTATATAGTAATAAGAATAATAACAAATGTAATAGTAACAATTAATAAAGGTAATACATATAATAGTATCAATGATAACGCTAGCAATAATAATAGGGAACATTGTAGTTATAATAAGGATAAGGATAAGAGAGATACTGTGTGGATATTTAACATAACGAAGGGTTTATAAGCCATAGAAAATCATCAATACGCACAACGATGAGAAGGGCTAGGTGAATGGACATAAAGATAAATGATATGAAAGTATAGGTTAACATTTGAAGGAGATAGGAGAATAATGGTACCTAAAAATTGAAATCGAGCACAGGCCTTCTATCGGCAGCTCGTTGGACCCATGGATCGTTCGGTCAATTATAGCATTAGCAATAGCGCTCACTTTTTGCGGGCGATCTACCCACTCGAACACAGTTCCAACGTTGCTTAGCAACAGGTGCCGATTGGTAAGCGAAAGATATTTGTATGGGGTTGTCTGGGTAACAATCATATAGCTTCAAAATCGCAACCCCCCAGAAACCCACCAAAAGGCTAAAAATTTTTAAAGTTTCATTAATGAAACCATTTTTGTTTTGTTTTTTATTAACTAACTGTTTTAATTGTTGTGAATTTTTGAATGTAAATCAACTTGGTGATGGTTTTTAATTCTGTTTAGATGCTGCAGTTAAAAAGTAAAATTCCAATTTCAGTTAATAGTGGTGGGTTACTGGGTTTTGCTAATTGTTTGAATCTTCCTATAGTTACCCCGGTAACGCCATATAAATATTTGCTAGTTACCACTCGGCACCCGTTGCTAGGCAACGTTGGAAATGTGTTCGAGTGGGTGGATTGTCCGCAAAAAGTGAGCACTATTACTAATGCTGTAATTGCTCGGACAACCCCTGGGGTTCAATGAGCCGTCGATAGAAGACTTATGCTCGCTTTACAAGACCCTTGTGTGATGGTTATCAAGATTAGAGATTCGTCATAGGGAGAGCTAAGTTCGGTGATGGCATCCTTAGAGATAAGACAACGACTACCTGACGAAGGGTGAGTACTCATGCGATAGCTACGGGTTTTAATACCCCTCAGGTTTAAGACAACATTCTGAATAATGAAACAACCTTTATAATTTAATTAAATCTACAATGAAACAAGTTTAAATCAATTGAGTTTTGTTCGACATCCGAGCGGCTCTACGTCTGGCACGCTCTTTTCACCCCGGCCTGTAACTGTTGGACAGCGTGGTAGTAGGAGTTACGGCGGGCGTTGGTTTGGATATTGAGTCCCGATAAGCCAATTGGGATGGTGCGAAGACAAGAGGGTAAGTCACTGCCTCTCCTTCCCGACTGGCGGACAAGGCAACTTCCAACCCCCTTATCTGCGTTCGTAGATTTTGATTTAATTGCCGTTCATCGGCCCAGCCCTTTTGAGCGGCGGTGAGCCGGTGGCGTAGGGGCTTAAGCTTGGCTGGATCCACCCACGTGGCTTTCACTTGTTGAACCTCTTTGGTGAGCTGTATGATTTGCTCATACAGTGCTTTGTTAGCTTGCTGGGTACGGGTCAGCTCTTTCTGCAGTAGTTGGATGGGTTCCATGGCTATTAATAGAGACATTTAAACGATTAGTTATTGACAACAACAAAATTTTATGCAATAAACAAAAAGAATTCTCCTAGTAAAACATTCACACAAATAAGAATAATTATCTAAAATAACAAGCTATTTATTCAATCAAAATTCAATTAAATCAGGAGTTACATTGAGTCACAGGAAGTCTATGGTGGGGCTGGCAATTCAGGAGGTAGGAAATCCTTTTTCTACCCATTCTTCCGGAGAATAACCGGTTATGGTCATTACGGGCTGCATAGTGTTGCGGGTCCGCGTGGTTTTCGGCCGGTTGCCTAGTAAGCCCTCGCATTGTAGCGGATGTTGATAACTGCTGGCGATCCGACCAGCTAGTAGATCTTCTTCGACATTTGCCAGGTATTGGCGAGCTCGAACCACTTGCAAATCCACCTGCCGTTGGTGGCCTTCGAGCTGCTCGAGAAGATGACGGGCCTGCTAGCGGATCTCCCAGGCCGGACTCCATTCCTCCAATGGACTATCAGCTAGCCACAAGCCATGGTCACTTTCCGATTGCCAGTCGATTTGTTGAGGCTCCGGTTGAGGAAACTCGGGGCATTTCTCCTGCCGGAATCGTTCCCATGCCCATCTCCATCGATCCGCTAGGTGGGCTGAAACACAGGTCATCGAGCTGGATCTCTCTGCATTATGAAGCATATTTAATGTTATCCTATATTTATGTTAATTTCATAACCTTCACGGTAAAATTAAAGGTGAATAAATCGAAGGTATACCCCGTAACCAGCCCTCACAATAAAAGATGTACGCAGAAAAAAACCAACATTATGAGTAGTCATCATTTGTCAGAAATTTCGGTAAAGATGTCAATTCCTTGGCGATATTATATTTAAATTCATTAAAATCTTAAGGGTGAAAAATCAATTACCCACGGATAGTTTAGTTTAGGGTCCTAAAGATTACGTAATTAAAAATATCCGAATTTCTTATAAATTATTCAGTCAAAAAGAATATTCTATGCCCCAGCTGGTAATCTTATTCTAATGTTTAACTAAAATTATTAACATCTAGATTTATAAAATAAATTATTTGGCTAAACTCTAAAATTTGTCGCCTTCACAGGATTCACGATTTGAAAATTAGATTCTGTAAGGGTTATGGAAGAAAAAACTTCTAGGACCTGTTATTTTCTAACGTTTCGAGCTAAAATATGACTATACTATCAATAAATTCATTTACCTTGTTGACCAAATTCTATAATCCGGATTAAGATCGAACTTGTATAAATTATTTAGAAAAACCCTATAATAAATATTAATAAAATATGATCAAATTGTCAGTTGAATAGGCCTTTCTTATATTCAAAAATCGAAGGTTAAAGTTATAATTTATTTAATAAATTAATGAGGGATTTATAAATCAAAATTATTCAAATACGATTAAATTATCATGCTTTCTATATAACTTATTTAATTGTAAATCAAATTCCATTTAAATTGAAGATATTAATAATTTTATGATTAATTATTTAAAGATTGCAAATTATTACTGTTTGAAAAAGAAAAGGGGAATTTACCTGCGATACCCAAATTAAATTCCAGAAGCTCGACGGGGACGGATGATCGATTCGCCGGCACTTCTTCGTCGAGATTAAATTGACAATCCATTTGTAGAGCTTTTTGAAAATAGCTCTTCAATATTTACACTTATTTATGAAGAAAAACGTGCAGGATAAAGTTACATCTCGTCAGTTTTCTCTGCCCCTCAGATGTGTGGTGATATCCAATCGGCATTTACAATCATTATTGTTAGGTATCTCTTGGATATTTGGTACGAGAAGATATAATTCCAGTTATTGGTATTGTTCATAAATTTATATGATAGTTGTGGGTGTCTCGCACACTGCCTAGTGGTGTGTCGGAAGGTGGGTGATTGTCGTCTACGAGGTGCGAGAAAATCGACGTTTGGATGGATTAGTTAATCGGATTATGATCTTATTCTAAACTGACGGTTTTTGTTATTTTTATTTTTATAAACAATCGGTCCAATCGCGACATCCGCTTGGACTTTATAATTCGAACTACATCCATCGCGACGTGATATTAAATACTGATATTAGATGCATTTTCACTCTCTGTATGATAACCGAATTCGGGAAAGGAGATTGGGTAAGTTTTTTGGAAAATAACATCAGAAAACTCGCATGTGTCATGGCCAATTTCACTATTTCACTGAGAGTGTTCCCATGTTATTTCCAATATTCGGCATTTCACTTTATTATATTAACATTTAATTAATTTATTCCTCGTAGCTAGACGTTCAGTGATGTTGCAATTATGAATGATCATAGGCACCTTCTTATCCGCAAGTACTGGATTTTATTTTGTCGACTGATACTTCTTCTTAATGGATCCTTAAGGCGATTAAGGGGATTGCTTTGTAAAATTTTTATCTATTGTTCACTCCGCGTGATTACGAGCTATTAAACCGTTTTATTTTATATAATTTCGAGCTTAATTATTCAACTCTAGGAAATGTCAGCGACTTAGGCTTCTGGCAAATTGGTTTATGATGATGGTCGAGATTTGGAAATCATTTATGGCTCACGAATTCATCGAATATTTTCGGTCAAAAGTTAAATGATTGGACAGTGGAACAGGTATCAAACATGGGAAGCCAGTGTCGTAGTACTACCAGCTGATGCTGAAGTGGTTTAAAGGGGGCCGAAAAGAGGTGGATTACTACCTCAGTTCCGTTGGCTGCTCAAGAGGAGTTGGATAGCTTTCTTTTATTTGGTTTACAATAAACTTTCCTATACTTTATCAGTGTTTGTCTTTTAAATCTGATTATTTAGGTTAATTCACTTTTATGCGGGAGCCACTTTTGATCAACAGTTGGGCTTGGTAATGACTACCTTTTATTTATAAGGGAGTTTTGAAAAGGTTCTACTAACATTTATACTAATAAGATATACTCTGGTTTGGAATTGGATTAAATCTACTACTTCACTGGGAGTTCATGGTAATTCGTTTAATAATAACTTAAAATTATTATTCCTCGTCTAAATTCGCATTTGAGTTAAATTCATAAAATTAATTGATTTAATTTCGTAGCAGTGATTTCATATTAATTTTATTCCCCGTCACCTTGCCCTTTAATAAGCCTTAAACGCATTTTATGTTTATATTATATTTAATGAGTGCCCACTGGACTACTCGGTGTAGTGAGTTTAAGCCGTATGTAGATTAATTTAGGTCAAATTTAAAGAAATCGAGAAACGAGGAAGTAGCCAAAAGACCTCTTCCTTATCTCTCCTTTCTTCTATACGGGATGATATTGACGTTCCAATCCCTGCGTTCCACACGCCGGGTCTTCACGGGCACAGATCATCGGCGATATTCCACGCACTTACACGAATCTGAATAATATGTGGATTTTACTAACTTGTGATGTGTCTTGGCTGTGGGCCGGAAAAATTTCGACAATAAAATAACTAATGAAAAATAAACTGATTTTAGGTTTTATAAATATTTATTAAAATTTTAAAAAACAATATACCAAATTACTTGCTAAGTGTTGGGCCAGAACGTAAACGGCCTTGAGGAATGTTTAAATGGATCAGTAACACACACGCAAATATAACATGCAAATTTAAATAAACCTATTGAAACATCAATTAAACCCTATCAAATATGAGAAAAAAGAGAATTAAATATAAATTAATAAACATAAAAATAAATTAAAATAATAACAAAACGCACCAAGATCCGCACGATACCAACACAAATATAACAAGAAAAACACAACAAATTCGGCAAAAGTGAAAAATTAATAAAAGTTCATGAAAATGAAACTTAAATCAAAAAATTTGAATTAGTAATAATTCAATAAAAATTCTAAATGAAAAATTAGTAAAATAAATCAAAAAATAATAAAATTAAAGAATAGAATTCACTAGAAAATAACAAGGTCGAATTTTGTTTTACTGCATCAAATTTAACATGCGAGGTTAGGGACAGAAAATAGGTATAAATACTGATCCATTTTCACATTAAATTTAACCATAAAACCATTTTTGAAATCGTTTGTAAAACCATTTTTCAAACCAATTTTGAACCATTTTCAAAACTGTTTTAAAACCATTTTCAAATTTTTAGGTGAGAAATAGCTTTTATTTTGGAGCTCTCTCTCCACGTCACATCCTCGCAACCTCGATAGAGCTCTGCTTGGACGTCGGCGTGGGGAGAGATGCAATTTTATGTGTTATGAATTTATTGGTTAGAAAAGTAACTTTGTATATTGTTTTAATATGATAATAAACCTTATATTATTCATAAATTGTTTTATATATTTTTCATAAATTAAATTAAACTGTCGAAATTTTTCCGGCCCACAGCCAACACATATTGCAAGATAGTAAAATATACATAGTACAGATTTGTGTAAGAGCGTGGAAAATCGCCAATGATATGTACCCGTGAAGACCTAGCGTGCGGAACGCAGGGGTCGTAACGTCAATATTATCCATATAGGTGAAACGAGAAATAAGGAAGAAGTCTTTTGGCTGCTTCCTCGTTTCTCTTTTCTGTAAAATCGACCTAAAATTCTATTACACACGGCTCAAAATCACCACACCGAGTAGTCCATTGGGCACTCAGTAAATACAATATAAACACAATATGCGCCTAAGGTCTATTAAAGGGAAAGGGTACGGGAAGAAATTAAGTTGAAATCGTTGATATAGCTTAATAGATAAATGACTTGAATTTACAGTTTGAAATAAAATAATAAAAACTCATTAAATAAGTAATTCAATTATTCAATTATTGATAAACATTAAATGGTTATTGATTAAAAAGAAGGACCTCATTGATTAAATTAAGTTAATTCAAATAGTTCGAGTAAAACTAATATAATTCAGTGATTAAGGAACCGAATTTTCTTTAAAGTAAATTGCTGAGTGAAGCTAAATAATATAAATTCATTGATTGACAATAATTCGTTGATTGAAGTGGTTGATTTACCCAGGGAATTCATTGGTTAAAATTAAAGGAATTTGGATAAAAGTAAAATAATTCTTCGATAACAATCAAGTAAATATTCAAGAAAAAATAAAGCAAAGCTCGATTCATTGATTAAAAAGTGGAAATAATCTAAAGTAGAGTAGCACATTGGTTAAAGTACTTTCTCAATTAAGAAAAGAGGAATTAAGTAATTCATTAAAGAATTATCGATTGACAGTAAAATGATGATCGAGAAAATTAAGTATATCATTAGTTAAACCCCTTTAATTAAAATAACTATTAAGTAAACTAACGTAGCTCATTGATTAACAAGCGAAACTTTCTTTTGTAAATTGTAGACTAAAGTAAATAATATGAATTCCTTGATAAATCCACCCGTTGATTAGACTAACGAAAATTGTCGATTAGATTGAACAACATATTAATTAGAATTAAAGTGAAAGTAAAATAATCCTTTAGTATAAGTCAAATAGAAAATTAAATCAAAGTTTGATTCATTGATTAGAATGTGCAAATAATTTATTAAATCACGAATAACTCGAACAATGAAAATTAATATAATTTATGGATAAAATGATTTCTGGATTCAAATTAGAACGATTTTTGGGTCGAAGTGACGAAAGCCATTAGATAAGAATCACATGTTTCTTTGAATAATATGAATTCGTAGACTAAAATAAAGTAATTAATGAGGAAGCGAAACGGGTCACTACCTAAATAAATTAATACAAAATGGTGGGTTACTTGGTTCCAAATCTTGCTTATCCTCCTGGTGACCCTAGTAACGCCATACAAAATGATACTAACCGCCACTTGGCACCCGTTGCTAGGCAACGTTGGTAATGTGTTCAAGTGGTGGATTGCCCGCAAAAATTGAGTACCATGTGCTAGTACTATAGTTGCTCGGACAACCCTCGGGTTCACGAGCTGTCGATAGAAGACTTATGCTCGCTTTGCTCTGTCCCTCATACTATTCAGGATTAGTTCTTAATTGACTGTGGAAAACTGAGACGTAATAAGGTTACTTGTGACAATACTGACATGCAATTTCAAAAGAAACGACTCAACTAAGGCGAAAACTACTCTATTTGAATCAATCACATGTGGAATATCTACTGTTTGACGTTCTGAAGCTGCGTTGCTCGACGTCGGGCACGTTCCTTACGTCCCGGTCGACGATTATTGATGGGTTGTTCTGTTGGCTTGGTGGTTGTCTGCGGCATTTGGGTTGGGGCGAAGATGAGCGGGTAAGTTACCGCTTCACCTTCCCGGCATACCGCTAGGGCGACTTCGAGTCCCCGAATTTGAGTGCGCAGGCTCTGATTGAGCTGCCGCTCCTCTATCCATCCTTTCTGTGCCGCCGTGAGTCGGTGGTATACAGCTCTCATTTTTGTTGGATCAACCCAGGTTGCTTTTAACTGTTGAGTCTCTCGAGTTAATTGAAGGATTTGGGCGAGTAACTCTGCGTTCGATTGTCTTGCCCGTTCCAGTTCCGCTTGTAGAAGTTGTAGGGATGACATCACTATAATAGGAGAGCATTTAAATTCTTTATTGCCTTCATTAAATCAAAGTTTTATTATTTAATTAAACAAATTGTATGAAGCTAGTTTATCTATGAGATCAAATAACGAACGAAAAAGAACTTAATATTTAAATCAATCTCTACAACACTTCGTCATTACTATAGTTCTTCTTCAGGGAATTCTCTCTCTAAACTCCTCTTCAGAGCCGCCACCGTATAGGGCCGTCGGGTATCGCGGACTGGGTGAGGTGGGTATGCCTCCGCGATGAGCCCGACGCGGATGTCCTCCTCCACGTTCGTGAGGTACATCCGGGCTTTGACCACATTGAGGTCCACTTGCTCTTGTACTCGTTCCCAGAAGGTGAGGAGATTTCTGGCGTGATCATATATTTCTTCGGCCGGGTATTGTTGTCCGGCGAGTCCACAGGGATCGGATTCGAGACCCAACAATCGCCAAGTAGTCGGGTGTGACCACCGGGGTGGACGTTGTTCGGTAGTCGCGGCAACTGTTGGTACCTCTCCTGGGTGTGGTTCCTCAGCTACTTGCGTGGTAATTTGGTCGATAGGCATATCTAAACTGTTATCGTTATCAAATTCGATTAAGTCGTCTGCTTATAATAATACTAGACTAAACGTTGATTATATTATTGCTCTTAGACCGATTAAACTCTACTAGTTTGATTATTATTGCAACTCGAAACGACTAAGGTTATTTATCTGTGCGTTCCTGGTGTGATGTATTCTGTTGGCTAACTCCTCACGGCACTCCCATATAACTCTTGTTAATGATGGTAATAATTAGAACATGTTAGATAATATTTTAGTGTTAAGCAGATGGGTGAGTCGAAAATCCACGATCTATCAGGCATTAACGTTTGTTAAGTTAGGATTTGTCTAGTGGATGGAATTACTACTAATTAAGATTCATTTAAAATTTACTAAGTACTTAGTGATACTATCTGTTAAAAATCGGTTTCAAAACTCAAAGGATCCGCGATGTTATCAGATATTGAGGTTGATTTAAGGTTTACCAACTACCTACTGCTGTTTGAGATTAATTCTGAAATTTATTAAATATATAAAAGTTATATTAACTAACATAAAGTTACAATTTACTAATATATAACATCGATATTGATTAAACTAATTCTAAAATCCGCTATTCTATGATGCTAATGTTTATTCGAACCAGAGTTAAAGTTTACAGGTTGTACTTAATTTGATGATATTCAATTTAGTCACATCCTGTCAGGACGATGTTGGCGGAAACGTCAATCCCTTCGATCAAGCGGATGTTAAATTCATTCAAGGTAGGTTTCCGGTTTCCGGTTGATTCTCTCAAGTTAATTTAGTTATCGATCGGCTACTTCTATTATCGACTTAGTGCAATTTTCGGTTGTGGAGTGCGCGTAGACTTTCTAATGATGGGACTCCTTATCAAGCATCACTTCGATATTCATCATTTGATATATTTACTCGTCTAAGTTGGACTATATCGGATTTTAAGCGCGTCGTAAGTTAATTTCTTGTGATTTTGTTGGTGTATTTATTAACTTTATAGTCGTTCGTTTGGTTTCTACGAAAAAATTATTGGATCATTCTCGGGTCTAAAACGGTGTCAGGATATTTGTCAGATATCAAGAAAATCTTTCTAAGCTAAATGGCCGTCATCAAGTTAAATCTAATGCTATTTCGTTTCCTAATAAATTAATCTGTTCGCGTTTCTAATTCGGATCAGTTTCGATTTTATCCCTGCCTTTCAACCATAGTGTTAACTTGGATTTTTGTCAATTTTTATTCAATAACGGATTGGTATTTATTTGTTGATTCATTTATTTTAGTTCTTTTAATCACGATTTCTTTATTTTAATCAGACTTTATTTTTATTTTGGTTAGTGAATAATATTTTATACCCCATTTTATTCTGAATTGCTAAGTTTTTAAGTGAGGAATTTATTTATTTTAATCCATCTAATTAAATCAAAGGAAAAGCTCCGTTTATTACGCAATGAGTTTGAACTATTAATCAACGAATTATTTTATTATTATCGATCGTTTTCGACATTTAACCAAATGAGTGCTTTATTTTTAATTCGTAATTTTTCCTTTTATTTAATCAATGAATAATTTTTAGCAATTAACTAAACGATTACTTTATAATAAATCTTTAATTCCTAACGTTTCTCCTTTTATTTAATCGAAGTTTTGGATTATTAATCAACAGATTATTTTATTTTTATCAATAGTTTTCAACATTTAACCAAATGATTACTTTGTTTTAGTACTTTTCCTTTGCTTTAATCAATGAAAATTTGGATCTTTAATCAACAATTTATTTATTTTAATCAATAGTTTTCAGCATTTAATCAAATGACTACTTTGTTTTAATAATTTTCCCTTTATTTGATCAACGAAACTTTGGATTTTTAATCAACAAATTATTTTATTTCCATCAATAGTTTTCAGTATTTAATCAAATGATTTCTTTATTTTTAAGTAATAAATATTTAATCCATTTTATTTCGCATATCAATAGTTTTAGGTATATCAACGATTTAATTTGTTTTATCCCCGTGTCCTTTCCCTTTAATAAGCCTTAGGCGCATATTGTGTTCATATTATATTTATTGAGTGCCCACTGGACTACTCGGTGTGATGATTTTAAGCCGTATGTAACATAATTTTAGGTCGATTTTACAGAATTGAGAAACGAGGAAGCAGCCAGAGACTTCTTCCTTATTTCTCGCTTCAGCTATAGGGATAATATTGACGTTACGACCGCTGCGTTGCGCACGCTGAGTCTTCACGGGTACATATCATTGGCGATTTTCCACGCACTTACATGCCTCTGTACTATGTAGATTTTATTTACTTGCGTTATGTGTCGGCTGTGGGCCGGAAAAATTTCGACATTAAAATTTATGAAAGCCTATAAAATAAGTTAGATATATGTAGAACAATTTAAATATATTAATAATATTTATTAATTAGGACAAAATAACAGAATTACCCTTCATGACCATTCCAAAATTTTCATACAAAAGCATAAAAGTATCGTAATAGAAAACATAAATGCCTCTCTCCCCACATCGCCGTCAAGCAGAGCTCTACAGAGATGCTGTGAACGTGATGTGGAAAGAGGGCTCTAATATAAATATTTCTCACCTAGAATAATAACTGTAAATTCGAAATAGCTTCAAACAATTTTCAAAAATAGTTAAAACAAATTCTCGAAGTGGGTTTCAAATAGTTCTAAACTGGTTTGAATAATGGTTAAGTTAAATGTGAAAATGGATCAGTATTTATACCTATTTGTATGACGTGTGAAATTTGATGCAGTAAAACAAAATTCGACCTTGTTATTTTCTAGCAAATTCTATTATTTATTTTTATTATTTTTCGATTTATTTTTATAATTTTTTATTTCGAATTTTTATTGAATTATTACTAATTCAAAATTTTCGATTTAAATTTCATTTTAATGAACTTTAATTGATTTTTTCAATTTCGTCGAATTTGTTGTGTTTTCTTGTTATATTTGTGTAAGTATCGTGCGGATCTTGGTGCATTTTGTTATTACTTTATTTTATTTTTATGTTTATTAATTTATATTTAATTCTTTTATTTCTCAGATTTAAATGGTTTAATTGGTGTTTTTCAGGTTTATTTTAAATTGCGTGTTGTATCTGCGTGTGTGTTTCTGATCCATTTAAACATTTTTCAAGGCCGCTTACGTTCTGGCCCAACACAAATTACAAAATCAAAGCATTAAGATGATAGATAAAAATTTGTATTAACATTACATAAATTTTTACTACCGATTAAATTTGTTGAACCAATAAAGTTCCACCTAGAACATTTCCAAGATGTGAGATTCCATCCGCTCGAAAGCTTCGGTAGTCGAGAGAAGTTCCCTTAAAAAGGTCGATAAAATATATTCAAGCTAAATAACATAATAACCTACCAAAATTGATTTAGCTGAGCTTAGGCGAATCTGTTGATTGAGAAATCTGAAAATGAAATACAATGAATCTAATTACCGGATATAAACAAACTAAACTAAATCGCCTCCATCCAACCGCTTAAGCTGTAACGGCAAGATCCGCCGGAAATCGTTCATGTAAGATCATCAAACCATACGTCTACGCACAATTAATTTATCCGGTTCAACATCCGGCCTTGACCTTAAAAATTCGATTAACATGTATATAAAATTGTTAAATAAAACTTTAAATTAAATTATAAATTCGCTTACGTCAATATACTGAAATTATACACCTACTATCTAATATATAATATTTTAAAATTAACATACATATTTAGATTAAAATAAATGAATTAGTAGATTTATCTCACATATATTATTAATCACCCTAGTATATATCACACTATAAAGGAGTGCATATTAAAAGGCCAGATCCGTAAGATAACATAACCCCTCTTATCAACGTCCCATCGAGTAAAGGAAAGTAGTAGTCACGTTTTAACTTATCAAACAGCAATTCGTAGATGTGAGTGAACCTCTGACCACCGAAATGTCCGTGAACCAATCTACATAGCATCAGAGTAGTACTTGAGTGTTATAATCTTAAAAGGATACATAAGAGCGTCAGGAGGAATTAATCGACGGGATATAGCACACCTAAATCTTCTAGATAAACCGCCCATCTGTTTTGAAAAAGTCACAACCAAACATAACGCTAATAGAATTCGATAAGTTTAAATTTAGATAACTCCAATAACAATAACATAGACATCATTTATTTGATTATGACCTAACGTGGATGAAATTAATTGAATCTGATAACGATGATATTTTAGACATGTCGCTCGAACGAATCGCCAGTCAAGAAACGGACAAACAGGGACGGGCAGGAGCCCCGCCAACTACGGGAATATTCGACCAGTTACGACAATAGTGGCCGTATCCGACCACTTGGCGGATACTAGGCTTGGAAAGAGACCCTTGCGGACTCGCAGGACAGCAATACCCTGCTGCGGAGACCTACATGTACGCACAGAACCTCCTCACCCATTGGGAAAGGGTGCAGGAACAGGTGGATCTACAGGTGGTTAAGGCGAGGATGTATCTCGCAAATGTAGTAGAAGACATCCTTGCCGGGCGGATTGCAGAAGCCTACCCACCTCGCCCAGTCCGCGATACCCGACGGCCCTATACGGTGGCGGCTCTAAAGAAAAGCTTGAAAAGACATTTTCCCGAAGAATAACTGCAAATATTACAATGTTCATGTCTTAATTGATTTAAAAAATTTAAAAGTCGTTCGTGTTATTTCTCCTTATAGATAGACTTGTCCCGTAATTTTGTTTAACTGAATGAATTATGATCTATTTAAGTCAATAAGAAATTAAAAGATTCTCTTTAATTATAGTGATGTCTTCCCTACAAATCCTACAAATCGAACTGGATCACGCGAGGCAGTCAAACGCGGAGCTGCTCACACAAATTATCCAACTGACCCGAGAAATACAGCAGATAAAGGCAACATGGTCAGATCCAGCAAAAAAGAAAGCGGTCTACCACCGACTCACGGCGGCACAGAAAGGCTGGGCAGAAGAGCGACAGCTCAATCAGAGCCTGCGCACTCAAATCCGAGGACTAGAAGTCGCCCTAGCAGTCTGTCGGGAGGGGGAGGCGGTAACATATCGCTCGTCTTCGCCCCATCCCAGATGCCGCAGAAAAGCACTCAAGCAGCGGAGCAATCTATCACTCCAGCAAATAATCGTCGGCCGGGACGTAAGGAGCGTGCCCGACGTCGAGCAACCCAGCTTCAAACCCATTAATTCATAAATGCTGCATGTTTTGTTGATTCGAATAGAGTAGTCGTATTCATAGTCAATTTGTTTCTCTGATACATTTGTATGCCAGTGTTATCATAAATAGTCGCATCACGTCACCGAATCTTCGTCTCATCTTTCCACAGTCAAATAGGAACCTAATCTTGAATTTCTACAAGGGACAGAGCAAAGCGAGCATAGGTCTTCTATCGACAGCTCGTGAACCCGAGGGTTGTCCGAGCAACTATAGTACTAGCAATAATACTCAATTTTTGCGGGCAATCCACCACTTGAACACATTACCAACGTTGCCTAGCAACGGGTGCCAAGTGGCAGTTAGCATCATTTTGTATGGCGTTACTGGGGTAACCATGAAGATAGGCAAAATACGAAACCCTGTAACCCACCATAAGGCATAACATCATACCAAATAAAAATCACTACTCTCCCCACGCCGACATCCAAGCAGAGCTCCAAATGAGGTTGCGAGGACGTGACGTGGAGAGAGAGTTTCCAAATAAACTCTCACTCACCTAAAATAGATTTAAAAGTATCGAGTGATTTCAAAAATTCAAAACAATGTTTTATGCTTAAAAAACGATTAAAATTGTGTAAAAATGAATCGGTATATATACCTATTTTTTGTCCTTAACCTCGCGTGTTCTTTTTGATTTAGTAAAACAAAATTCGACCTTGATATTTTCTAGTGTATTCTAATCTTAATTTTTATTATTTTCTAATTTATTTTGATAATTTTTTATTTGAAATTTTTATTGAATTATTTCTAATTCAAATTCTTTGATTTAAATTTCATTTTCATGAAATTTTCATTTTTGTTAATGGTGGGTTACAGGGTTTCAAATCTTGCTTATCCTTCTAGTTGCCCTCGTAACGCCATACAAAATGATACTGATCGCCACTTGGCACCCGTTGCTAGGCAACGTTGGTAATGTGTTCAAGTGGTGGATTGCCCGCAAAAATTGAGTACCATGTGCTAGTACTATAGTTGCTCGGACAACCCTCGGGTTCACGAGCTGTCGATAGAAGACCTATGCTCGCTTTGCTCGGTCCCTCATAACTATTCAGGATTAGTTCTTAATTGTCTGTGGAACGGATTGGCGATGGTGGCGTACGATTATATTAAAATAACAACTCAACTAAGTTTAAAACCCTTTTATTCAATCTAAGCACATTATCCTTCACTGCTTGATGTTCTGGAGTTGTGTTGCACGACGGCGGGCACGTTCCTTACGTCCCGGTCGACGATTATTGATGGGTTGTTCTGTTGGCTTGGTGGTTGCCTGCGGCATTTGGGTTGGGGCGAAGATGAGCGGGTAAGTTACCGCTTCACCTTCCCGGCATACCGCTAGGGCGACTTCGAGTCCCCGAATCTGCGTGCGCAGACTCCGATTGAGCTGGCGTTCTTCGGCCCAGCCTTTTGAGCTGCGGTGAGTCGTTGATAAAGTATCTTTGTCCGTTTAGGATCTAAACAGGTCGCTTTGGTCTGCTGCACCTCGCGAGTTAATTGCAGGACCTGACTGAGTAGCTCTGCATTCGTCTGCCTCGCGCGGTCCAATTCAGATTGTAAGATTGGTAAGGAAGACATCGCTGTAATTAAACAGATTATTTTTATTTATTATCGCTCAAGTTAAAAATCATCTATTTCATTTAAACAAAATTTCAAATAATTCCAATTACACAAAACAAAAGAAGGCACAAATTGTTAATATTTTAAATCATCCACTACATAGATTGTCATTATGGAGTCATTCCTCGGGACAGTATCGCTGCAGGCTTCGTCGGAGAGCCTCCACTGTGTAGGGTCTCCGGGTATCTCGGACTGGGCGAGGTGGATAGGCGATGGCGATCCGCCCGGCGAGGATGTCTTCTACCACGTTTGCAAGGTACATCCTCGCCTTAACCACCTGCCGATCTACTTGCTCCTGCACCCTTTCCCACTGGGTGAGGAGGTTCTGCGCGTTTGTGTATGTTTCTGCTGCTGGGTATTGTCTTCCTGGGATATCGCAGGGTTCCTTCTCTACATCTAATACCCTCCAAGCAGTCGGATACTGCCCTAATTGAGGTATCGGATCTACTGACATTGTGGTCGATTGAGTTGTTGATTGACTCTGCTTTCCTATACTTCGTCTGCTGTTTTGTTCGTGTGGCATATCTAAAACGCTCTATTATTATCTCTATTAACTTTATCATGTTAAATTATTAAACAAATAGGGCTTATGTCGCTGACGAGTGAGCCATCTGATTTGTTGTACTTCTTTCGAAACGAGTGAATTGAGTTGGTGGAATTACATTTACACAGGTGGTAAGCCTATTGGTTAATTCATTTTATTCAGTTAAGCAAGATGATGTCAAGAAGTTGTTGATTTTCAGGATGGCGATTACGGGGTAGCGTCGAATGTAAGTAGGGATTTTAAAGATTTCGTACCGGTATTCTATTTTATCCGTTTATTTAAACTTTGATTTTTAGATTTTCCAATGTAACGTTTAATTATTTGACCTAGCAACTGTTATCGTCACATCCTCCGATATAAATTCATGGCTTTTCTAAATCCAATATCAACGTCAATTTTGTTTACCAAACGTTGTAACCAAATGATCAGCGGAAGGCGAGAGCGGATGTCGATTTCACTGAAACGTCGACATATGTGTGGTGTAACTTCCTGCGGATATCGTGATTCGAACGGTGGAAAGGAAGTAAGATTATATAGTGACATCCGGTGATTTACAATATTTCATTTTAGGATTATCGATTGGCGAATTCGTCGAAAATCTATTCGGGTAAGTTATTCTGCAAATTAATCTGAATATTTTAACGCTGTTTTTTAAGGGAATCAGTATATTACGTTCGGAATCTTGACGGACTTTATACTAACGGAATATTTTCTCTTATGGATTTTTATGCGTTCGATTATTTCGTGAGTAACGATGTTGTACGTTAATAAAAGTTTTCTCATTTTTGAAACGTTGATTTTTATAATGATATTAAGTTAATTAAAACAATAATTCATCTTGTTTTTCATCTCTAAATTTGTTTTAAATTTTAGAAAACCTTATCATAGACTTCTAAATCATTTCAGTTTAGGCTTGGGGATGATTGAATTAACTTAGTTCAGTTTCGTCACTCAGTTTTCGCCTATCTTTTACTACGCTATTTCATTCAACCTTTACTTCAATTCTATAAAACTGTGTTAATATCATTGCTTCGAATAATTTATTCAACCTGTATTTTAATTCTATAAAACTATATTAATATCATTGCTTTAAATAATTTATTCAACCTGTATTTTAATTCTATAAAACTATATTAATATCATTGCTTCAAATAATTTATTCAACCTTTATTTTAATTCCGTGAACCTACCTTAATATTAACATCATTGCTGTAATTCTACGAAACCATTTTAACATCATCATACTAGTAACTTCATGAATCTAGTTTGGTCTTTACTAAGGGAACTATTTTACTTTTATTCGAATCGTCTAACTTTAATTACTGAATGACTTGGTTGATCGGCATCGAGTTTTAATTCAATTAAGGTCATTTTCTTAACCGAGGAACTATTTAACCAATAAACTAATATATGAAAACTTTGATTCTACTCTATAACTACGTTAACTTTAATTGTTTCGATTATCTAACCATAAAGTGGGTATATTTACGCAAAATTCCTTTGAAATTTTCCAAAGGTGAAACAAATTCAGTTTAATTTAGAAATTATTTGTCTTTAACTATTAATCAATCATTTAATCTAATCGAGTTAATAAATTATTTATTGAATAATTTTCCATTTAGTATGCCAATGATTAGTTTATTACCCATTACAGATTTCAATTAGTTATATCAACGATTTTAATTTATTTTTCCCCGTATTTACTTTAATTTTTAGCCATAAAACACTTTACTTCTAAAATCAATGGTTATTTTAATTTTTATCAATAATTTCAATTTAATCGATTTCAATGATTCCCAATAAATTTTATTTATTTCAAAATGTTAATCCAAAATAGTTATAACAACGATTTCAGTTAATTTGACCCAAGTACCCTTTCCCTTTAATAGGCCTTAGACGCATATTGTGTTCATATTATATTTATTGAGTGCCCACTGGACTACTCGGTGTGATAATTTTAAGCCGTATGTAACATAATTTTAGGTCGATTTTACAGAATTGAGAAACGAGGAAGCAGCCAGAGACTTCTTCCTTATTTCTCGCTTCAGCTATAGGGATAATATTGACGTTACGACCGCTGCGTTGCGCACGCTGAGTCTTCACGGGTACATATCATTGGCGATTTTCCACGCACTTACATGCCTCTGTACTATGTAGATTTTAATTACTTGCGTTATGTGTCGGCTGTGGGCCGGAAAAATTTCGACATTAAAATTTATAAAAGCATATAAAATAAGTTAGATTTATGTAAAACAATTTAAATATATTAATAATATTTATTAATTAGGACAAAATAATAAAATTACCCTTCATGACCATTCCAAAATTTTCATACAAAAACATAAATATCATAATAGAAAACATAATTGCCTCTCTCCCCACATCGCCGTCAAGCAGAGCTCTACAGAGATGCTATGAACGGGAGGTGGAAAGAGGGCTCCAACATAAATATTTCTCACCTAGAATAATTCGAAATAGCTTCAGACAATAAAATTTTTCAAAAACAATTCTCCGAATAGCTAAAAATGGTTTGAAAAATGGTTCAAAATGGTTTACAATTTTCAAAATTGGCTACTAAAAATAGTTTTTAAAATGGCTTGGAAAATGGTTAAGTTAAATGTGAAAATGGATCAGTATTTATACCTATTTGTATGACGTGTGAAATTTGATGCAGTAAAACAAAATTCGACCTTGTTATTTTCTAGCAAATTCTATTATTTATTTTTATTATTTTTCGATTTATTTTTATAATTTTTTATTTATAATTTTTATTGAATTATTACTAATTCAAATTTTTCGATTTAAATTTCATTTTAATGAACTTTAATTGATTTTTTCAATTTCGTCGAATTTGTTGTGTTTTCTTGTTATATTTGTGTAAGTATCGTGCGGATCTTGGTGCATTTTGTTATTATTTTATTTTATTTTTATGTTTATTAATTTATATTTAATTCTTTTATTTCTCAGATTTTATGTGGTTTAATTGGTGTTTTTCAGGTTTATTTTAAATTGCGTGTTGTATCTGCGTGTGTGTTTCTGATCCATTTAAACATTTTTCAAGGCCGCTTACGTTCTGGCCCAACATTAAATTATCAAATTTTGGTCGAATTTGTTGGGTTTTCGTGTTATGTTTATATTTATATCGTGCGGATCTTGGTGCTTTTTGTTATTATTTTAATTTATTTTTATGTTTATTATTTTATATGTAGTTGCTTTTCTCTCATATTTTGCTAGGTTTAATTGATGTTTTCATGGGTTTGATTTTAAAGTTGTAGGTTATATTTGCATGTGTGTTACCAATTAATTTAAACATTTACAAGGCCGTTTGTGTTCTGGCCCAACAATAGTCAGCAAGAATGTCATCAAAAATTAAACTCTCAGTTTTGAATTTTCGGCTGAAAAAATTTGAATTCCGGAAACCACTATTCTCTTCAGTTTTTACCAATTATATTTAATTAATTAATTTGTTAAATTATATGTTATAGCTTTAATTTAATATCAGTTAATCTTACTTTGTTTGTCTTATTAAAATTTTAATTTTTTTAATAAAAATATAAACATTTAAAACATTCTATGAATACTGATTATATTTATGTTTGCAATATACCAAGTAATTTTAAACCAGTTCTTCTACTCCATGAATTGGAAAACAAATGGGCTCGTATGCTGTATTTAGAAAATACATTTAGTGGCTTACGTGATGCTTTTATTTATAATCCAACTAAAATTTTCGATCATTTTCAACGTGGTATCCAAAAACTCCGTGACAAAATTATAGATGGAGTTAAACCTTTAACTGTGTACTATGTCTGGTTTCCACCTGAAAACGTTTTTGTAACAACAATGGTAATTTGATATTTTAAATTTAACACTTGTAGAAATTCTACGATTACTTATATATACTTATACATATATCGTTATTTATACATTTTGGTAGATTCCCGAAGGTGCTTCAATGCTTTCATATATATTTGTGGAGAATTTACACAAAGATATAATTCCTCCCGAAATTATTTATGATTTACCTTTGCAGGCGATTGATGTTAAAGCTTGGGATATTCCGGAGAGGCATGACAAGTACTAGTGCAACATATATTTATATAATTATATTTTTTATTTATAATGCTAATTGGCTTTTCGTATATTTATTAAATTTTTCCTTTAGGTGCATGATTATCAAATTACCTGTCACTAGCAATAATGCAATGAGAAGTTTTATATTGGGTACAATGAGAAGTAGAATGATACGTGGTGCATTTCCAAGAGCATCAGAATTAATAATCAGTGAAGATTGTGTGTTAAGTAATAATATGACTCCACGTTCAATTAAAGTTAATCAAACGTAAGTATTTTAATTTAAAATCGGAGTTTTTTGCGATTTGTAAAAAAAGCCTACTGTCATTGTAGTGTACTCTATAACACAGGAAATTTTAATAAAAGACTATATATATATTTTTATAAAAGTGTAGCGTATACTTTATATAAAACTATATGGTTAATTCATTATAATTAATAAAATAGGGCAACTAGGTTAGTTATCATTTCCATTTTCACAAATTATCAAATGTAACAACTAGCATTTGTGGAGTAAATTTCGTTACTATGTTATTTAAAAGCATGTGATTAAATAAGATTTAATACTATAGTATGTGAAAGAATAAATTGCGTGTGAATAAAGGAAGGAAAATTAAAGAGTTATAATGATTTGATAATATAAACTGTAGTTAATTTATTTGAATTCTAAATCATAATTTTGGGATTATAAAATTAAACAATAATTGAAATAGTATCATTTATCAAAATTCATATTATCTAATTTTGTCAACTAAAATCTGAACTTTGTTACCTCTGTGTTGCTGTTTAATTTTTTGTTTTCAATCTTATGTTTGTTTTTCTAATTTTCAATAAATCTGTTAAAACTTATCAATTTCCCCGATAACAGGAACCATGCTAATGCAGTAATTATTTACAAGTTTCATTTCACTGTTAATGAAACAACGCATTCAATGCCGCGTAATCATGATATGCAATGAAATATGTTTAACTCAAATCCGGGGGCCTGAGAAAAATATTTGTTCAGAAAGTTTTTATCATAAAAGATTTTGTGTTTGACTGTATGTCGAAATTAAAAATGTATTTGATTATCTTCGAAATAGTTATTCGTGAGATTTTAAAGGA
Source organism: Schmidtea mediterranea (assembly GCA_022537955.1). NCBI lineage: Eukaryota > Metazoa > Platyhelminthes > Tricladida > Dugesiidae > Schmidtea > Schmidtea mediterranea. The sequence continues at coordinate 298,174,327 of CM039679.1, read as the reverse complement.
AAACTTTATTAGTCAATTATATTCATTCATTAAATTCTAAGATTTATATTGGATTTGTTTGCTTAATGTTGAATAATTTTGCTAAAATAAATCAATTGTGTAAAAAATCTAATTAATTATAATGTGTTTGGGTCACTTTAATTTCAATTTTAATTAATGTCAGCGTGTAAATACTATGAATAATTTATTATTTTGAAATAATTTTCAATTCATTTCAAGATTTACAGTAAAATATTCTCTATTTGGAATTGCTAAGAGATAAATTCATTAACCCGATTTTAAGAATGTTACTCAGAGATTGTCATTTAGCACATTTTTAAATATAAAGAAATTTTGAAAACTGTAGGATGAAATTGACTTTATTTCCGTTATGTCCTACTAAAAATTGTTACATGAAAGGTTTAAAAGATTTTTAGTTTTTAGAAGTTTTATGCTCTTCTGTTATTAATTTTAATTCTTGTGTGCTAATAATAAAATTATTTAACAAAAAAATATTTTTAATTCACTGAGTCATTATCGACCCACCTGATATCGACTTAGAACAACTCCGAATTCTGAATGTTGGTAAATCTTTTATAATATTTTCCTTGTAATAACAAATAATATTTATATGATTCATTTGAAATTCATCAGACTCAAATAGACACTGCAATATAACTTTTAATAGCTTTTAAATGTTCCACATATATAATGTTCACAATTGTGTTATGCACAGATTCTAAAAATGGTACGTAATTACCAAAAACCGGAAATTATACTAAGATGTTTAAGTGAAGTTAATGTTGTAATTAATCACCTTAGAAATCTTGAACTTGGAGGCACTGCAATAAGTGTCGACGAAGTACACATTTGTTGTCATAATTTATTATGAGCGAAAGAATAATTATGATCTGAAAACCAAAAAAAGTTCTTTTACTACAGAAGTAAGCTTATAAGATATTACTCGTGGAGGCAGAAAAAACTACCTTTTTCCGTCGTTAAGTTTCGAAAATCATTACACAATTGCTTGTCGTAATTTATGTTTATGAGTTTTTATAAGGTCATATTTTTTTGCAAACAGAAATTTGTTAAAAAATAATTAATATTAAAATATATGCAGGCGTTCAAAAATATACTTCATTCAAAATATATTACTTTAATAATTTGTCTAAAATATACCCTCATGTTGTAAACGTTTTCCATATATGAACGTTTTTTAATGTCATTTATTCTTTGGCAGTGAAAATACTAATGAGTAGTTATTTGTGCGAATTCTTTTTTTATAATATTAAAATTCGATAAACATAATAATTTCCAATAAATATAGTTATTACGGAATGCTCCATCTTAGAACACATGTGCAACTTTATAGAATAACATTAAATTGTTTTGTCTATAGTCGCAGGATAATCAATGTTACCGCCTTTCCAACTCCATGTGATACCATGCTAAAAAATAAGGATTGTTCAAAACGGGTTCTCTCTATGGTATATTAACGGAAAATTTTTAAATTATGCCAATAAAATTTCATTTTGTGCTGTATAAATTTGTATAAAACATCAAAATTTATAATGTATTTTGCTTCTAGGCAGGATGCTTATATTTCAAATTTTTTTTATTTACATGACATACCGTCAAAATTAACAGTTAAAATGTTAATTGAAGCTGCAAAGACCGAAAACATTAAAGGATGTCGAGTATTTTTTGTGGAAACGCACAACAACATGAAATATGGATTTATGTACTTACCAAGGTCACTGCCACATACGAGGTTTATGGCACTTTTTGAAAAATTATCGTCAATGGAATTCACGCTACCTAGTGGAGATCGTGCACGTATTAAAATTCAAGAGACGTGGTTTCAGCCATGGCGAGCAGAGCCTCCGGTGGTGAAGGACAAAAATAGCGCAGAAATGGTGCTAACTGACTACTTGCATTTATCGGGAATACCCGCAAATATGGTAGCAGCTCAATTGTCCATTAGTTGTCCATGCCCATTAAAGTTAAGCATTTTCCCAGTCAATGAACTATCCACACAGTATAATTTTCAAATCAATAATAATTTCAAAAATATTTTTTAGAATTGGATTTATTGTTATCCGCGGACTCAGTGAATATGAAGTTAATGTTGTAATTAATCACTTTAGAAATCTTGAGCTTGGAGGCACTGCAATAAGTGTCGACGAAGTACACATTTGTTGTCATAATTTACCACAAAATTTCTCCGAGAGACCTTTTCAATTAATTCCCAGGCAAATTACAATTCTTCCAGATATTACAAAAAAACGATGTATTCCAGATTCTAGTCAAAAACATTCTCCTATTGACATACAACTTAGTGAAATTCCTCATGAAGAATGTAATTTAATGAAAACCGAATTTATTTGTATTGATAATTTGCCAAAAAATATGTCGAAGGCAGCTTTAATTTTCGATATAAATCGTCCCTCAGATGGATGTGTCATTATTCCTCAACGGGAATCCAGTAAAGCATTTTTATATTATCCAGAATGTAATGTCGACGAATGGAAGGCAATTATTACAAAGTTTTCTCAGAAACAATTTTCCGGCAAAAAGGGAAACGTATATGAAGTTTATTTACAGACTTGTGATTCTATAATAACCAATAATCTGGAGGTTATACAATATTAATTTAATACAGTATTAATTTTAGTTATTTGTAGCAATTCGTGAATACCAATATCATATTTGCATATAACATTTCTCGTGACGTAGACGTGAAAGAGATATTCGAAATTGATAAACCATTAATAGCATACGTAGAATTATTAGAAACGACAAATGGTAGCAAGTAAGTTAAATAATTTCAAAATTTTTTTATGTTTATGCAGAAGCGCGTTCATAATGACTAATGGAGGAGTTGCTTCAACTTTTGGATTACTCGACACTGTTAGAAAAACATACTTGCGTGGAAAGCCAATATACGCCGATGTAATAAAACTCGCTAGTATTAATTTCGAAACTCCCAATAAAAAGCGAAAAATGTACACCGACCAATGCTAATGTTTTACTATTAATAAAAATGTATTGTGTTTATGAATAAAAATGTTTCATTGTTTTGTCACGAAATAAGTAATATTTTAGTCAAAGCACCTTTATTTTTTACATACAAATATATATATATATATATTCAAATGCGGAAACAGCTGAAAGACAATTAGTGTATGGAATCAAATTTTTCAACTATTGATTTCCATGACCATTGACTAAATTATTTTTATAAGCGAAAAAATGACATTTAAGATGTGCAAGGTACTGCTGGATAAGAAGAGAAATTTCTTTACGTTTAAATTGCAATGCTTGGTGCAAGCACCTACTAATCATTATATTTTGCAATTTATAAGGCCCTTTGAATTTTGTTAATAGTGAGAAAACCTCTTTTCCGTCTAAAAATAATTAGATATGTCATAATTAATTATCCCAATAACCTATTTTTGGATGACGTAAAATTGTGATTAATTTTTTTAGGAGGCTTTTATTATGATAGTAGTTTTCTTTGTTTGATGGATTATCGCCACTACTAGTCTTAAGAATCGTATTAATAAAAATTTCATCTTTCAATCCATTTTTAATTTTGACCTCAACTTCTGGAGCTTCTAAAATCAAAGCTAAATATATAAATACTGAATTTGATTATCACCCGATATTTCAGAATGAGTTGGGCTGGACATTCCACTGCAAATTGAACTTGCTGGCGTCCTCCTCCAATTAAAATAAGTTACATTTAGTGGTAATGGTCCTAAATTATTTCATAAAATATAGTTATCAAGTAAATTCTGTTACCTTTCGCACGACCCATTTCTGAATTTAAAGGTCTCCTACTTAATTTAGTGCCTTCTCCATTTGTTAGCATATCTTCAACGAATTTCTCATCGGCTTCAAATGCATTAGCTGAAGACTTTCTTCTGAAAGGATTTCCAAAGGTTTCCTTTCTTTCAGGAGCAGGATTTATTTCTTTTAACGGCTCTGGAAGCTTAGAATACTTATAATTTGAATAATCGCCCATTTCCGACATAGGTTGCTCGTGTATTAATTCACGTTCCATCAATTTTGTGTTGTTCAAAATAAAGTCTTTAAAATTTCGAATATTTTTCGTTACCATAGTCCGTAAGTGACACCTTTGAATTTTATTTGGATAGAAATAGGAGCTAGTATCTATCCTCGGTGCTTTATTCGTTATCAATTGCACCCCAATATTCATTCCATCAGTTCCATCGCCATTCATTTGAGCAAATGACCGCTTTAACAAATTATTACCCCTATAAATAGCTGCCTTCATTTCCACAGATGGTAATGGCCTCTGATCCATTTCAAATTGTAACTTTGCGGTTTGTCTGAGTTTTTGTAAATTGCTTTTTAAATTAAACGGCAAAATTCGTTCAATTGATTCTTGTTTTATTAAGTATGGTAAACCAATTTTTTCGAAAGCGCGTGATAAAGGAGAAAAGTAATACTTTGGAATTATTCCTAGATAGTGTGCAAATTTACTACCCCAAACATCATTAATGCGCATTTTCAAAGTATCAGATAAATTAGATAACAAATCAATGAGGGCAGGGAAATTATAAGAAAGAACATAAAGGTGAACTGATTGATAATCTAAACTGGTTTTTAGATACCCAAATGGATAATCTTGAGCTTTCCCACTTTTTGGAACATAACAATGCCAAACAAAATTATAATCTCGTCTTTCTAAAATATATTGAGTAAGTGGAGATGGTTCAAGCTCGTATCTATCAATTGGGAAATGTTCCATTATTTTTGGAACAGGCATCTTACTAGTTGAGAAACAAATAATTGGATGGGCTGAGCGAGAAGGCTGAATTATAGCATTAACAAAATACAATTAAAAAGTTCGAATACCAATTTATCGTTTAAATGTTCATCAGGCCAGAAAGACTCTGGAATTGGCCAATGAGAATTAGCAGCACCAACGCTGGATGATTTAACATAAATCATTTTCTTACAATTATGCCACCGCTGAATTTCATTTTTTGTATTATCATTATCTATAAATATTTAAATAATCCATTCCTAAATATTTTGATTTCATACTCTCATCTAACTTCATAAAATGCAAAACAACTCCCGGATGACATTTTTGTGACAATGACTCCAAGCACTGATGTAACATGCGTTCATTAGTAATTTTATATGCCCTGCCTAATTGAAAATATTAAATCTTAACTATAATTTTCTAGAAACCTCCTGTAACTTCACACATTGAACTTATAGGGCAATCCTCATCAGTTGGGATGAATTTCGGAATTTCAACTTGTTCAGTTGGAAATCCGGGAAAACGTAAAACAATACTGTACAATCTATAATCCCATCGAAACGGCTCTGATGTGTACTCATGTCCCGGTACACTAGGACTTAGTACCGGTAAATTTAAATCCCCATTCAATATACCAGTATCAGATGTTAATTTACCACCATCGGTAATGCATATAACAATAGCATGTTCAATCTGACTGGGGTATCTTCCCATTCCGTAATTTTCAAATCCACTATTCATCCGCATTAAATTTAGCATGTCAAATGTTCGTCTAATTCCAACACCAAGGCTTGAATAGCCATTGGGCTTAATTATATCCAACGTAGAACGTATAGAATGAAGATTTTGTTTACATTCATTTGACTAAATCAAGAATAAATTATTTGACATAAAATATGAAATACCTTTAAATTATTTGGATCTTTATCTAGGCTGTATATGAAATACCGATCGGATCTTGAAAACTTCAAACGAATCTAAATTCTATTAATAAAAAATCTTAATCTACTTATAATTTTCTACTTTAAATATCTCTTCAACACATCCTTTAGCTATATCTAATAAAGATGTACCTAAGTATGTGCGTTGGTTCATAGAAGCACTATTGTCTATCAAAAATACTATTACAGTCATTTTTCTAATTTTTCAAAATTAATTTCAGAGAAAATTTTAGTATTCAGAAACAAAATTTTTCACAAGTAAAATTTTAAACTGCAATTGTCTATTGAATGCAGGCTAATATATTGTAAGTTGTAAAGTCTAATAGCGATCTGATTGGTTAGCTTCAAAATCAATAAGGCTCACTATTACATAAAACAAAAACCACATTTAAACAACCATGTTCATTAAAAAGAAAAAAGAAAAATTTTCATAATAAAATTCGAATAACAATTGATATAGAACTCTATTGATACTACAAAGATTAAGGCAAAATGACAAGTTCAATTATTATAAAATAATACTTATGAGCCTCAAATTCAAATTACACCAGTTAAGCTTCAAACAAACACAAATTACTTCAAAACATTTTGTAAATAGTCAATTTATTTAATTATACATATGCAATGATTTGGTAAAAATAATATCTTAATTTCATTGTTTTAAATATTTAAATAAATTTTAAAGAATTAATAATATAAAGAATGGGGTTTTAAAAATATATGAGGTTTATTATTTCAAATTTATTATGTTATCTCTGAGTGTTTTTGCATGATGAAATTAAAATCATTAGGTTTTTCATGAATAATTACACAATGTTTAAATTATTGAATTTTATTTTAATTAAAATTAAAAACTTTTAAATTCTAATTCAAATTATAAAATTTTTAATATTAGCATTAAAATTAATCAAACGCGATTTAAATAAAGGTAATTAATAAAGAAATAATTAAAAGAATTAGAATATAACAAGAAACAGGTATTTCATAGCAGTACTAAAATACGGTTTTGGGACACCTATAAAAATATATTACTAGACCGATATAATACAATTCACTCGGTTTTCGTAGAATTCGAGCCTAGAAATATATTTGACTATTTTTCCAAGTAACTCGAAAACCATATTTAAGTACTACTCTTGAGTACTGCTTCTTTTGCCGAGATCTGAAATCAAGTGGGATTAGCATTGAGTTTTATCATATCAAGCTAAGGTTACCAAATCATTTATCGTTAGTTTTAATAAAATTGATGTTATAAAATATGAACAACTTCCAGAAGATGATCAACAATTAGATAAAGCAAAACATAAAATCATCGCCAGAAGAATAGGAAAAAATAAAGTTGATATTAGTTCTCAGATATTTGTGAAAACTTTGACAGTCAAGACAATTATGTTAGACGTAGATAATATCAATAATATCAAAACTTGGGTGCGTTTATAAATATTATGGTTCAAATCAAAAATGTTTCAAAACAATATCTTTCAAAAATGCTGTAAATGTGTTTACAATTTACATTTTACCAGTAGAGAATTTAAATTTTAATAGATTTGAGGTTTACTACAAATGTAAATATGCAAAAGTGCCTAGGGCCTAGGAAGACCTTAAAACGACCCTGCCATCAACTAATCAGGGTCCATACCCAACGATGCCATCCGCACAAGGTAAAATTTTCCATCGAAGTTTTATTTCAAAAAATTAAAATTTTATTGCGTTTGTAAGCACTAAGAGGCTTCGCCAATCAAACTTTGCTGTTGCAAAATTGGGGATCGAATGTATCATTATCTTTATTTAGTTATCCTTTATTTTTAATTCTCTTTTCACTTGCGATATAAATACCAATATTGAGTGAATAAATTTTGAAGTATATCTAACATTATTTCACCAAATTTTCCAATAAAGCACTTACGGAATGTACGTTGAATAGACGAATAACAGTGCCGGTAAGTAGGAGTTGAGAGAGCTATTAAAACGTTTGGAAAGACAAGTCATTCAACATCTCTTTGGCGACGGATAGGATCTTCTTAATTAACAACCTCTATTCAGAAAATATAATCCAGGAAATATGAAGGCGCGCGAATAAGATTAATAAAAATAAAGAGCTATAGCGTCAATGGTACAATAAATAATCTTCATAATCACCTTAACGCAGGGCCAGAGAAATCGTTTATATGATCATTTAATCAAATTCCTTCTAGACATGGATACGAAACGATCTATCGTAAAAAAATTAAAAAGCTTGCGGCTGGAAAATGCTTCACTCCATCGCCAGTTGCTACAAATGTGCCGGGAGATCCAGCAACTCAAGGCAACATGGGTTAAACCGACTTGAGCCAAACGATTGTAACAGAGACTGACGGAAGCCTAAATGGGATGGGAAGAGGAAAAAAATTGGTTTAGGCCCAGCGTGTCCAGATCCGTGGGTTCAAAACCGCTTTGCAGCAAGTCAAGAAGGTAATGCAGTCACTTACTCACTGGTGTTTCCTCCTGCCAAGTTGGCATATCGCGAGACTGACCCAAGAGAGTCGGGTTCACTCCAGACCCGGAATAGCTGAACGAATTCGTGGACGACTCAAACAGACAAACAACCAATGACTTAAAGATTATTGTGCGTACCACGATTTTTTTTGAATTTCAATAAATACTGTTTAGACTTAAATTTGCTCGTTAGATTTATACCGATTATGTTGTAGCGATAGAATGAATAAATGTTATAAATATAGGAGAAATGAAGGGATTGATAATTGAATATGTCGAGCACCAGCCTTATATCGACCGCTCGCTGGACTCAATATGGGGCGGGGCCATAACAGTCCTTGAGAAGGGGCTCGCTTTTGGCGGTAATATAGCCATTGGTTACATTACAAACGTTGCCAAGCAACGGGTAACTAATTTAGAGTACAACTGTTGTAGTTTTGGGTTATAAGGTCGTGAACCACTAACCCACCAATTCCAAGTGAGATCTTAATGATAATTTCTTAATGATTTTATAATTTTAAATCTCTTTTAATTTTTTAAACAATTTTTGCTCTTAGCAACTTTTTTTTTATTTCTACATACTATTTAAGTATTTTAATATTTGTTAATATATTTGAAAATAATTTGTAAACGAAATGGTGTTTAAATAAAGTATTTCTTGAAATTTATATTATTAAAAGACATCTAATTTTATTAAATTTCAATTTTTCTCTAATTAGTGTATATAGAAAAAATGATGTTACAAAATGACAACGATGTTGCTCTTACAGTCCTTAGAAAATATGATCATTACTGCCAGACTGTGTTAGATTCATGTAATAAAGTCAAACTTTACAATTATGATAAAACAATGAATAATTGGGTAAACGTTTCTAAGCTTAATAAAATTAACAAAATATATGATTTCTAGGTTATTAAGAATGACAGTGAAGGTGCATTTTATTTAGTAAAGAGGTATTTTTAATATAATTCTCCATTTTGAAGTAAAAGTAAATTATTAAGAAAAGTTCGGCCATTTTACCAATTTGTAATTTTGGGAAAGTGTAACAAACCAGGAACTCACCCTGGTACTTTAGAAATCCCTCTGTCACAATATTTAGTATCACAAATTCATGAAAACTTTTATATGATTAAGAGCGAAAACGGTGTCATTCAAGCAATATTATTTCCAAGCAAGCTTGATTGCGACAGATTTTATTTAAAAGTAGAAAGGTTATTATGATTTTTCAAATTCATAGCTTTAGGTTTATTAAAATGTTTTGACCTTGAATTTCAAATGAAACTTGACCCCATAATGCAAACCTGGAATGTAAATAAACCCCAGGCTCATACTTGTTATTCTGAATCCTTTAAAAGCTTAAGAATTAAAGAAGATTTAAAACCACAATTCACACCAGGTTTGCATTCCAGGGTGTAAAATTATTTTTCAAATTTATAATAATTAATTTTATTCTAATATTGTATCGTTGAATATCATTTTTTTCAATGATGTATTTATCTTGGAATTTTATTGAACTATATTCATAAGAATAGAGATTTATTGTAATTAATGATCATTAATTATATATTTTAGCTGAAATGCGCTTTAAAGTATAAAATCTTCTGGCATAATTATCTGTAATCTAGTGCGGATTTTCACATAAATTTACTTATTTTGATATCGCCAATTTTCATTAATGTTCATCATATATATTCGTATTTTGATTCTTTCAAAAACTTCCATCCAAGGATCACAAAGGAAATTGTATTCTTTTTATAATACATTCTATTTTTGTTTTAGTAACCGCTTGCCTGTAAATTATATTTTCAATTGGAGTCTAATTTCATTAATTATTGTTTCTTCTGTTATTTAATAAATTTCTGAATATTGACATGCCCTTCCGGTTCCCAGTCGCTATCCAAATCTTTTATTCAATGAAGAATATTCTCGGACCTATCATCAACATTTTTATCTTTCTAAACTTTGTATACATTTCTTACGTAGTTTTTAATAAATTTTCGATTATAATTGTAACTCTATTTTTGCACGTAGTTATCATCCATTTTCGAATGGTTTCTATTTAGACTGGATCCGTTTACACTCCGTTGGCATTATCTAAATAATTAACTTCACATTTTTTAAAACGCGTTTATCGGGAGATTATTTTAACCTAGCACATTTCCATGTTTCTGATTATGTTCTTCTATTGTTCCAGATATACTCCACAGCTCAACCGGTTTTCTTTTTTTTAATATCAGGTTCATAAGTTTGTGGAATGTTGCAAGGGCTCGACATAACCGAAAAAGTATTTTGGTAAATTCAAATTGTTCAAGCTTTGGGCTAATTGCAGTCGTTTCTCTATTCTCTTTTGATTTGTTGAAAATATCCCGATCCTCCTATTGTGCCTGTATGGTTGCTTTGGTATTTAGCGCTCTATAGTACATGGATATTCTTGATGACTACCACGATTGGGATATTCCGTGGTGATGAACTTGATATTATTACTCCTGCTTATAAAAAAATCAGAAACAATATGATCTACCTCAAGTTCTAATACTAGGGATATCGTTCTTGGCTTGAATGCGATTGGTTTTGCTTTACATGCATCGATATTATGCTCGTCCGATGTCCGTCTTCAATTTTTTGAAAAACTGTTTTGTTCGGTTCAAAATATCAATTAATTCACTTTTCCCTTTTCTCCAATGGCTTTGCGCAAGATCACTTTTATTTTTTGTAACATTACTATCTCTGCTTTACTTTATTCCTATATCTTTGTTTCTGACATCCCACTTAACATTTTGTTTAGCTTAAGGTTTTCCTCTAACTCTTATATATGACCTAAAGTTATACCTACATCGAAACACTGCAATATCATATATCGATTTCCTCGATAGACACATAAGAAAAATACCATGTCTTTCATTCTTTGTTCACTATATTTAATAATTTTAATTAATGTTTTTAATTATTGCATTTTTATATCTAATTCAAAAATTATTATTTGCACTTCTTTATTGGGGAAAAAGTCTGAAATATAAAAACATCTCGGACTATAATCAGAAAATATATTTTCACATTTTACACTTAAAAATCAATTTTTACATTTACACTGTGCATAAAAATTATAATGCGCGATAACTCATTACATAAATACGCGATAACTCATTACATAAAAGTGCGATAACATGTTGATCAGATGCGCGATAACTCCATTCGCGAGATTTAAACACTTGTGCTATTTTCTGGGGGTCGATATATGCACGATAACTCATAGTGGTCCATGTGGCTAATATCTACTTTCTACATACATTCACTGCTAAGCTTGCTTTCCCAGCAGAACCGTTATTGCCATCTGTGACTCGTTGAAGTCGATTTTTTAGAATGATTAAATCAAAACTGAGTATCATAGACTTAAAATTTAAAACATAAAAAGCGTGGCAGTCAACTTGTTAATTTCACCACTTATTAGGGCGCATTTATTAGCTATTAACTGGACTAATTCAAAATTATTAAGCAACAAATTTTTTTTTCTACTTTTGAACCTATCAATACTTAATTCGTAATTGATTTAATGATAATATCTAGACTCGTTTCTGATTTGAAAAGTTTATCAGATCAATTATCCGATCATCCTGTTTTGAATTCTAAACCGCAATTTATTGAAAGTATCGAAGATAAATTGACAAATAAACTGAGCATTGATACAACAACACCGACGAAAAACGGAAAATTAGTCAGTTTGCTTGAGTCAGCAAAGCAAAGATACGAAGTAGTGAGGCTTATTGAGAATAGAAAATGAATTATGATAACCTAGGACAATCACGTTGAAAAGTATTCACGACCTATAGATATCAAAGAGTTATTTAAAAGTACAACTAGTGCAAATCATGAGGCGCCTTCATCAGTTCTGGTGGATTCGATCTCTTATGCTCAGTCCACCCAGAGACCGGTTGCTGAATTGAAAGATAAAAATTGTCAAACCAATCAAAATAGGTATTGAATAATAATAATAATACATGAAATGTAATCATATACATTTTCACTGAAGACTATTTGCGCCATTCATTCCTTCCATTCACAACATGTCAGATATGATTGAACCGACATCCATATCGTCGAGGAACGGAGCCAATACTCTCACTGTAACAGAGCTGGAGAAATATCTCGTTCAAAACGCTTCAAATCAGAAAATAATTCCAGAACTCGAAGACGACGACGATTTATTACTATTCAGTCCGAATAAATTTGAAGAATCCGAAACCGTTTTGAACAAGCAACAGCTGAAAGAGGCTCATTTATTTATTACAAGTGGATTATTTTTATTGACGATTTTTGTCTATTTGTTTAATTAATCTATTCATTTTCTTAGAATGATCACAACGGGAAGTTCGTATCGGAATTACATGCGGCTTATTTGCAATCAGTTAAACAGTTGAATTCCGCTCACAAATAAGCAAAAACACCAAATTTATGAATATAAAAATTACTAATATATTTATTGACGTTTTTTTGTTTTTTTTTGGTTTATTTATTTTTTATCACTTTTTAGAATTTGAAAATGTTAAATAAATAAAATAATTTTTCTATTTCTCATAAAATTAAATTAGAAAGTGATTTATTGATTATTCGTGTAAATTGTAATGTTTTTTGAAGTTTTGTTTCAATTGGACTTTTGTCCATTACAGTGCATACTTTATTCAATAATGTCACTTGCTGGATAAAAAAGATAACAAAGAAAATCGAATTCGAAAGGAGGTCCAGTGAAGCTTTTAGGATAAATATGCTAATGGGAAGATCGGACTGGAAATAAAAATATTTGTTATCAAAGTAAAGTAATGGCAAACAATTTTTCAAGAAGTTTTTATTTAAATCTTAAGTTATTATTAAGTTTAAGATTTTGAAAGTTATTTGAATATTAGAAAGTCATCTGGTGATGGTTTAGTATATTGGTTTGGTTTACGAAAATGTTGAACGAATAAAATATCTTCTGTAAGTATTAGCTTATACAATAGGTAGTGGACTTAAACAAGGAGTTGGCTCATATTTGCATGGCTTGAGTGAGTCTTCACCTTAATTATTTAAATTCTAAACTTCATTGGTACTACAAATACTGAATGAAAAAAAACGTGCATTCTCTTAGTATCTGGGTTGCTTCGCTGGTGCTTATTTACTACGTTTCCTGCAGAATAAGCAAAAGTTATACAACGATTTATTAAAATCCAATCACATTATTATAGTCCACTAAATCTAAAGGAGAAAATTATACGTAAGGAGAATATACGAAAGTCGATCAATTACTTGCGAATATAACGTTGAATTATCTGTCATCATATCATTTTATGCATATGTCCATTTAAGAGTCGTTTGAAGAATAGCAGATCCAGAATCCGCATATAAGGCGAAGAGGTAATTCTAGAATCGACTTATTTGATGTATAATAGGAGTAGTAGGATGTGAGCCCGTCAGACCCCCTCTAGACTTACATAACATTACATAATATCTTACCTCTGTCTACGCTGTTACTACCTGGTGATTGACCTCTGTCCACTCAGTTGCTACCTAGTAATTGACCTTTGTCCGCTGTTGCCAGGTGACATCACGATTATGTCACGCGAAAACCTAACCCTTATTATGTCACATAGTTGTGGACCGACACACCGATTACCTAATTGTTATTATGTCACGCAGTTCTGGACCATCACACTCACCTACCTTCTAGAACATTTCACACACCTACATTCTAAGTCATAGACTTAACAAAATCACTCACTAGTACTATTCATATTATTATTATACTGCTTACTTCATATAAACGTAAGAGTTTCGTTTACCACACTGATTTATGTTACTTTCATGTGATATATTAAAAAAATTATAATTACATGAAATTTTCAATTGTTAATTATATTATTACATAAAAAATTATAAAATAATCATTAAACATAATAAATTAACATCAAACTCGTCTTAAAATAAATATTCAACCCTAAATTATTTAGCTTACTGCTATTTTGTTAGTTGTATATTACGTAATAATTCTATCAACATAATCATAAAACTTTAATAATTTTCATGAAAATTTAAGTTTCCAACAGTTATAGTATATTGATAGTTTATTTAATTAAAAATAAGTGACTCAACTTAAATTTGACACGACTACGACTAAGTCTACGACAAAGTCGTAGACTTAGCAAAATCACTCACTAGTACTATTGTAAAAATTTATTAATATAACAATTTTGAATTTTTCATATCGGACACAGCTCTACATGGAGCTTGCCATTCTGAGACTCTCCAAAAGCAAAAGATCTAATTGAGTTTCGATATTTCATCTTATTGTTGAGGAACTCTTGATGCAGTTTCAATAGTATTTTCTCTGAATTATCCACGACTCTGATTCTCTTTCATCGGCATTTTCATCCGGCATTGAATCTCCATTGGCTTTCGATGCAGCATCTTTGTAGTGGAAGCTGATCACAAATCTAAGACATCAAAGTAGATTCAGTCATTGGAATTCAGCATTTGATTATCGTCTTCTGACATCTGCCCAGATTCATTATTGATGATTGACATTGATTGTTGAGGTCCATTTCTTTATCGAATATTGAATCTTTATCTGCTTTTATTTCCATCCTTCAAAATTGAGTTTTCAGCAGATTTGGGAAATATATCATCAGGCTTCTTCGTTCTAGATTAATTTGCTATTAAGTGTAGACAGAGAGTTTAATTTTATGCAAAGTTAAACCTTTCCCTGGAAGAGGGTGGAAATCATTAATTAAATATTTTCGCTTAAAATATCTACTTTAAATCTATATATTACTGATAATTTTCATTAAAAACCCTATATTTATCGGCACAACTTCAATATTAAGCGAAAATATATCACTTTAAAATTTATATATTACTGATCATTAAAAACCATATATTTATCTGCACATACTCGATATTTAGCCATAATTTATCCCTTAAAATTGATATATTACTGATAATTTTCATGTAAAATCTAACATTAAATGATTATTTCTATTCAATATTTACCTTTGATTAATTTCTTTTAATACTGTATAATATGATATCCAAATTATTATTACGTCATAATTAATCGATTAAATTTCTCACTCAATATTTCCCTTATTAATTTACTACATCTAAACTCGATATTCCAACTTGTAATGCATACTAGAATTGATCAAAATCCCAATCCATAGTGATAAATCTAACCTTTCCATTATATCTAACACTCTGAAATATTCATACGTTGGAATACTCTCTCTAAAATTGATACAATTCTCTTAAAAGTTTACATCAAATTCTCAATAAATTCTTTAGTAATATCAATTGACATTCGATTAGATATAAAATTCATGAAAACTATATCGAGAATCCTAAATTTAAACTAAAATATTTAACAGGCTCTATATTATACTATACATGATAAATTAATATACTAGCTATTATTCAATACCTTATTACAAGTTTTAGTCTAATTAAACACAATTTCCATATTGATAAAAGACAAATAAATAGAGTCATTTAACGATGTATGCGATAACAAATATTTAATCGAATAACAAAAGTTGATAACTAACTCTTAAATAACCAAAGACAAATTTCAAATTGAATACTAAAATTAATTAATTCTGAAATATAATTTCTTAATAGTTTTAATGTCCAAAATTTTGGTTCATTTAAAATTATTTAAAATCTGTACAATTCTTCTCAATTATTGTTATCAAACTAGATCAATAACATTTCTTATTATATAAGTAGTTTAAATGAAGTTGGGATTAATTTTAAGTCAGATGGTTTAGTATATCTAATCTTCACTCTATCTTTAAAAATAATCGACGTGACTTCGTATGCTACAGCTTAAAACATGGTGGGTTACTGGGTATAATGCTTTGTTTTAATCCCCCTGTGGTTGCCCAGGTAACACCATACAAATATTTCTTATTGCCACTAGGCACCCGTTGCTAAGCAACGTTGGAAATGTACTCGAGCGGGTAGATCGTTCGCAAAAAGTGAGCGCTGTTGCTAATGCTATAATTGCTCGAACGATCTCTGGGTCCAACGAGCTGTCGTTAGAAGACCTGTGCTCGCTTTTGGTCGTTTGGTCCCCTTTAAGTCGTAGGCTTTGTCACTCAAGTTCCCTGAGTTCTTTAGTCAAAAAAAATGTTAATGAATATACGTTGAAGATAAAACTAACGAACACTTGTTAATGAATGAAAAATGACTAAGATATACTAGATAAACACAGTTTCTTTACAAGAAGTGAATTAGTTTCAGTTTGTAGGCTGCGTTGCATTTAGCAGTCGCGCGGCCCGTCGCTTGGCCCGCTCTTTACGTCCTGGACGATAACTGTTCTTTACTATTGTCGGGGTGGAAGGTGTATTCGTCCTTGGAGTCGCCGTCGTTTCTCGGTAAGCCAATTGGGCGGGGGCAAAGACAAGGAGGTACATTACAGCGGCCCATTCTTGGCAAGCCGATAAGGCGACCTCTAATCCCTTTATCTGAGTCCGGAGACTTTGATTTATCCGTCTTTCGTCCGCCCATCTCTTTTGGGCTGTGGTCAGTCTCTGATGGAGCGATTTCACTTTTCTTGGCTCCAACCATGAAGCTTTGGTTTGTTGAACTTCCCTGGCCATCTCACTAAGTTGAGCGTAGAAGTCCTTATTAAGCTTGCGGGAATGTTCTAATTCCTTTTGTAAAATTTTCATTGGGTCCATAACTACAAAAAACAATGATATTAACTTAGGGTCTCTAAATTATGATTCGAGATAATGTTCAGACAAATCTTTTTGATATTAAATTCTGATCAACAAAATTCAGAAAAATGAAAGCATAATATTTAATTATTTATTAGTAAATGACAATTAATCTTATTCCAGTCACTGGGAATATCTTTCGCTGTATCTGTAGGTGGAGTCGAGTATTGATGTTACTCAACCCTTCCCTCGTCCTCGGTTGTCTGGGTGAAGGAGTGATCGAAGTATACAAAGATGGGTCTCTTTGTATTTCGGATGGGCCTGGGGCTGGGTTGTGACATGGATTGATAGGACTCTGCGATCGTACCATTGGCAATGTCATATTCAACGTTTGCCAGGTAATTATTGGCCCAGTCTACCAAGGATTTGACCCGGCGCTGGCGGTCCTTGAGGTAAGCCAGAAGTGCTCGAGCCCGATCATGGATTTCTTGGGCCGGACTCGGGTCACATGGTTGTTTTCTTTGCCTGAATTGACTCATGATATTTTCCACCATACGCATATCATCTCGCCGGTTTTCTCCGGGTTGGGCAGATCGGGGTATTTCTCTTTCCCGACTTGTCTCCATGATTGCCGCCACTGATCCCCCACGCGTGTGGGGACATAGACAAAAGGACCTGATCTTTCTGAATAAGATTGCAGTCATCAAAGTTTACTTGTTCCAAAGTTTATGATAAAAACAAACGCAATAGATATCATCACCATCTGGGCAGTATGTCATTTAACCGGGTGTCAAAGTTAGCAGTTTTTACAACGTGATATATTATCAGTCACAAGGGGAATGAAACATGAAGAATGATTTCCACGGAAAAATACGTAACTCTTACGATGAAATGTGGCATTTTATTAATTAACCATTTTCGACGCATATCTATTTACGTATCTATAGAATTTTAAATTTAATTTGATCCGTAATAATAATTAGACATATTCGACAAATGTTATATTAGTATTTTCATTAAAACCCCTTGTTAAAATAATCACTTTCACTTTAACTATTTTCAATTTAAATCCCGGTATAAGTTGGTCAGGTAAAAGAACTAAATTAAAACTAACATGAAAGTATGCTTGGTATATCTGCAAATTCTCCTCTATAAATTTCCTAATTACGACAAGGAGTATTTACCGAACATTCGCGTATCATTGGGTTATTTTAGTTATTAGAATAATCCTCAACACTCCCAAACAATTTCTTATGTCTACTAAATTAAATTTTAAAGATGAACCTTAAAGGAAAATAAAATAACCAAGTTTAATGAATATTGAAATCTCTGGCGTATAAAAATGAAGGGATATATCGAGATCCTCGTGGAATACGAATTATGGTTGTTCAGGGCGTTTGCAGAAGTATGAAGTAATATCGAAAAAACCAAATTATACATAATACTTTATTATAAAGAGATTCATCATTATCGAACAACTGCTAACATAAATATTACCAAATTTCTGCGGAGAATAAGATCCTCTAAAGATTTGCCGGTGTGATGAAAAATGAATTTAATAAAATTTAACCTTGGTTTCTAAACTTCATTATTAAATTAAATATTGATAATATCGAAATTTTTGTAATTATTAGGATACATCGCAGAATTGTCTGTAAAAACCAATGGTGAATTAACAACAATTAAACTCAGTTTTCTAAGTACGATTAATGAGTTGAATATTGGGAGCATCAAAATTTTGTAAGATTATGATTGGAATGCCTCACTAAAATGATAAAAAAAAAACAACGGTAAATTAACGAAATTTAAGCTCTATTTTCTAAATATGATTAATAAACTGGACGTAAGATTATTAAATATAATTATTGGGATGCATTGTAAAATTTCCTAAAAACAAAACAAAAAAGTTTTTAACGTAGGTATTAAAACTCACTCCAAGATGGTGGATCGGGTTCGAGGCTATCTCGTTGCTTATTTCCCGGGTCGTTGTGTTCTCGAAAGCTCGTTGCTGTTGCATTCTTGAAGATTGAAAAATTATTTCTGTCAGTTAAACTCGTCGACAACCCTATTTATGAACTTGGAACGAGTGGGTGTGCAAGCGTGTTACACACCGCTTAGTGGTGTGTACTACTATAGACATTTAATGGCGAATGGGTGGGGAATTTCTGCGAAATCGATATTCCTAAATGTCAATGACGTGTCAATTTTCTCTTTCCATTCACTTGTGCAATTCTTATCTATTGATCTTTTTGGGTGGACTATTTAAGAAGATTTGACGACGATTTCATTTCACGTTGCAGTTTGGGTTTTCGCTGACGGTAAAAATTTTCTTCGTCATAATGATTTTATTTCAATTCTTTCCTCCTTCTGTTTAGGTGGGGTACGGGAAGATCACTGCAAGGGCTCATGTTTCCACGAAGTACTTACTCGGATACGAGGTGGGATTATTTCTGGTTGGAGCGTTATAATATTGATGCGACTTCGACGCCAAATGGGGAATATCAGCTGCAATCAGTTACCTCGTCAGAAAGATTTTCGTGATCCCCATCGGCAGTACTTATCAATCCTGGGGAAAAGAGCGTATCATCCCTTGATGTGAGGATGACGATTCATCTCTTTAATGGGTTATTTATGAATAATTCGGGTTAACGGTCGGGTGATTTTATTATTGTGAGGTGGCATCTGAAGGTGTAGGTGGTTTTCTCTTTAATTTTTGTTTGCTTAATGTGAATAAACTTGGTTGTCATTGTCGCATTTTTATTTTATTAATTCATGGGATATTTTAAGGTGACGTCGCAGGTCCACGATACGATGACTAGTCTTATCTGTGGAATGGGCGAGAAGTTATCAAAACGTTAAGCTAGTCTGGTTGGAATCTTTAGAGCCTTAATTAAATTGTTAGATTATTCAAAACTGAAAGGAAAAATTTTTATTCGTTTTCTAAGCTTTGTATTATTTAGATTCTTATTAAGTTCAGAACTGTCAATTTCCCTTTGCTTCATTTTTCATATTACTGGTTTCTATCGGCACATTATAGTAATTGCATAATTTTATTTTGGTACGAGTAAATCTATTGACCCTGAGCGTGACCGTATGAAGTTATAACGATTAGGTTAATCCCCCTTTTAGCTACTCTTACTAAGTTATAAGCCGTATATAACTATGAAGGTTTATAGCTAGGATTTTATTGATTTTGGTGTGAAAACACGTCTCCAAATTTATGACTATCCATCGTCCGATTTTAATTCCAATCTGTATATTAAGTTCATAACAACGATTCCAATTTTATTTCACCGGTACCATTCCCTAGGTTGACCTTAGGTGCACTTGTGTTCATATTATAGTTAGTGAGTGCCCACTGGACTACTCGGTGTGGTGATTTTGAGCCGTATGTAAAATAATTTATGTCGAATTTAAAGAGGACGAGAGACGAGGAAGTAGCCAAAAGACCGCTTCCTTATTTCTCCTTTCTTCTATACGGGATAATATTGACGTTCCGGCCCCTGCGTTCCGCACGCCGGGCCTTCACGGACACGAATCATTGGCGATATTCCGCGCACTTACACGAATTCGAATAATATGTTGATTTTGCCAACTTGTGATGTGTCTTTGGCTGTGGGCCGGAAAAAATTTCGACAATTAAAAAAGTGTTATAAAGAAAAACAATTTATTATAAATAATCTATTAATATTAAAAATAATATAACAATTACTTGATCCAAACATAACGAAATAAAAATACCACTCTCCCCACGACGACATCCAAGCAGAGCTCTATTGAGGTTGCGAAAATGTGACGTGGAGAGAGAGTTTCAAAATAAAACTCACACTTACATCAAATAAATTGATTCAAGTTTGAAAAACTAAAAAAACGATTATTATTGTGTAAAAATGAATCGGTATATATACCTATTTTTTGGCCCTAACCTTGCGTGTTATTTTTGATGTAGTAAAACAAAATTTGACCTTGGGATTTTCTAGTGTATTCTAATCTTAATTTTTATTATTTTGCAATTTTATTTGATAATTTTTCTTTTAAAATTTTTATTGAATTATTTCTAATTCAAATTTTTTGAGTTTTTATTTCATTTTCATGAAATTTCACACCTTTTTGTTAAATTATCAAATTTCGGTCAAATTTGTTAGGTTTTTGTGTTATGTTTATATTTATATCGTGCGGATCTGGTTGCTTTTTTTTGTTATTATTTTAATTTATTTTTATGTTGATTATTTTATATGTAATTGTCTTCTTTCTCATATTTTGATAGGGTTTAATTGGTGTTTTAATAGGTTTAAATTTAAATCTGCATGTTGTGTTTGCATGTGTGTTACCGATTCATTTAAACATTTACAAGGCCGTTTGTGTTCTGGCCCAACAAACATAAGAAAAGTGTTAGATTTTAACAAAATTTTATGTTTTTTAAATTGAATACTAGTATTATTATCGATTTTTACCAATTTTAATGATCATTCAGATAATCTTTTAGTATTCTAGTAATCTATGCTAAAAAATATATGTTAATAATCTTAATATATTTTATGTTGTTTATTAAAATTTCAAATTATTTATGTAAATAATTTATTGTGAAGGTTTAATTAGGTTCAAATTTAAAAACTGCGTTAAATAATATTTAAAATTTGTGATATAATCCTATTAAAACAATAAAAATATTCAATTATTCTACCTAATTAAATTAATTAATAAAATGTTGTTTTAGAAAGAAATTGTGTTTTTGTTCAATAGAACCATTCCAAGAAGCTTGTGTGTTATATTTTAGTGAAATATAATATAATTATGTAAATATTTTATTTGTAAATGAGATTTAATTATTTACAAATATTTAAATATTGCAGTTAAATAAATTTAAAAGTTTGCCTCAAAAGTAAACTAAAACAAAATAATTGATCAAAATGAATACTTTCAACTATCATAATATTATTTCAAATAAATAAAAGTTGATCTAGGTTGATAACAATAATTGAGAAGAATTCTACAGATTTTAAATAATTTTATGGGTACACATACGCAAATGATATTTATTTAGAAAGTTGTAAAATTATTTAGAGGGAAAATTTGATTAAGAAAATCGGTGCGGATCGGCGATCGTTGGTTGGTGTGTGTATGAACGGTTTAAGAACTGTATGTCCTAGAAGTAGGTGTGTGGAAGGTTCTAGAAGGTAGGTGTGTGGAAATTGGTAGGTGTGTGGAAGGTTCTCGAAGGTAGGTGAGTGTGCTGGTTCACAAATCACCTGACATAATAACAGTTAGGTAATCGATGTATTGGTCCACAACTACGTGACATAATAAGGGTTAGGTAATCGGTGTGTAATAAGTGTGTCCCCGGGTAGTGACTGACATAATCGTGAGGTCACCTGGCAACAGTGGACAAAGGTCAATTACTAGGTAGCAACTGAGTGGACAGAGATCAATCTCCAGGTTGTAACAGCGTGGACAGAGGTCAGATGTTATATAATATTACGTAAGCCTAGAGAGGGGTTGTATCTGACAGGCTCACATCCTACTACTAATAGGGTTAAAAAATCTTTTATAAATTCATTTCCCGAGTTACTAAATGGTTTCAAATGTGTTAAAACCAATTAACTCCAAATTTTAACACAAAACATTCCCATTTTGAGGCTCCACACCCCAAAAAACTTTTGTAATGATATCTATACTGACTGCACATTTCATTTCCATAAACCAATGGTATTCAATCTATGTTCCATGGAACATTATTAAGGGTTCCATAACGCATCTGACCATACGTGAAACATAAAATAGTATACATTTTTTGTAATTTATTCAACATGAACTGCTTTAAACCTCTGCGTTAAAGTTGATGAGTAAATTTGCTTCATTTTCCTATGTAAAAATCAAAACATAAATCAGAATGGTTTTATAATGATTGTGTTAAATTTTTTAAGTTGAAGTACTTTGTATCTCAGAGTTAATTAAACAACTTAACATTAAACATAAATATCATAATTATTACTATTTTTTCATAAAATTTTTCCATCTAAACTGTAGGGTTTCTCAAATGTTAAAAGTTTTAAGACCACTGAAAAGGACTAATATTAGCCTGCTCTACCAGTAGCCTCAATTTATTAGTTTCATACATTAGCACATGTGTGTGAAAACTTTTATTTTGGCATACTGAGAAATCACATTCACATATGTGCTGTAAAAGAACTTATCAATCTATTCAAGCAGAGGTTACAATTATCTGGCCAGCGAGACATTCGAAAACATTATTTAAATTCATATCCATGAGTTCTGGAAAACTAAAATTTTTCAAAATCATAAACTTTTTCAATTTTCGAATCATTCGATCTCGAATTTTATATTATAAAATATAATAAGTACGAAATAATACCAAACCATGCCTTGTATTGTTTAGATTTTAAACTTTAAAATATGCCCGGCCCGCAAACTCGTACAAATTTATTGGTTTGGCTCACAATCGAAAACGTTTGCCCACCCCTGTATTCAAGTGTTAGCATTTTTCTGCTAATAATGCAAGATGATCCTAATGACCAATGTAAGGAACACATGTTACAATGAATGAATTTACATTATACATACACTTATTAAAATTTGCACATTAATAGAGCATGTTAAAAATAGTCTTTTTCAATGAGTGATACACCAATCGAAGTTCAAATAAATTTCGCTAAAATGCAAGTTGAAACATAAATCAACTCATTGGAATTTATTTTTTGTGAAAAATCAATGGATTTCAGCCATTTCTGAAATGGCTGCAAAGTAAGTTATTTTTTAAAGTTTAAAGCTTAAAGTTATAAAGTTTTAACAGTTGAATTATGATTTCACAAGGAAATTAAATCATTTTTCAAACTTATAAGTATAACTTTTGATCTACAAGCTTATGTATATTATTATTAATAATGATTATAAATATTCAGGAAATGATTTATTTTATGATAACTTATTTTTCGGAAATTATTCAAAATGAGTGAGTTAAATTATTTTTGAAGTTATAAAAATTATTAATTGCATTAAATAATTATATTTTTTTACATCTTTTGAAAAAAATCTTCGAATATCTACACAAAATAATTGGGTTTATGATTATTTTTTAAAACTTACCAATGTAATTTACAATTTATGCTTATGTTCGGATTTCAGGTTTTGTTTTTTTTCGACAGAAATGTCTGAAAAATTAAATTAATTTTAGTTTTAAGGGTAAATCTTATAAAAGATACGTCCTCATTTACTCTAAATTTCCTAGCAAAAACCTCAAAATTTAAATTAAAAATTTTCCGCCATTTTTCTTTCTAAAAATATCTCAAGAATGTCTATAAATTAATCTAATATAGGGGTTTTTTCAACTTCGGATGGCTAAATGTTAAAAGTTTGCACGCATGTTTTATTATGGGTTTGTTAATGTGCATTATTTTATTTCCCTGTCACTTTTTGATTTTCTATAGTGTAGGGTTTGTCTCATTGACTATTTTACAAGCAACCTCAAGGTGAGTTGGTGTGTTTATATGCTATAAATTTATTAATTGTTTTATATTATAGGTGATTTGTCTCAACGTGGCTTGGTGTAAAGAACGTTACTGTGAGGCAAGCTATTGTACTACTAACTTTTTCAAGCACACCTCTGTTGGTTATATATTTGATGTGAGAAGTTTTATTTTTTGTGTTTGTTAATATACCAATATGACGGTAACTAGAAGTGAAACATTTTGTGATGTTTTTGGAACTGCAGTTCAACTAAGGAGACAGTATTTTTAATGAATCATTTCCTATATGATGGTGGGTTACAGGGTTTCATTGTTTGTTTTAAATTATTCCATGGTTGCCCCGTAACGCCATACAAAAAATGCTAACTGCCACTTGGCACCCGTTGCTAGGCAACGTTGGTAATGTGTTCAAGTGGTGGACTGCCCGCAAAAATTGAGTATCATTAGCTAATACTATAGTTGCTCGGACAATCCTCGGGTTCACGAGCTGTCGATAGAAGACCTGTGCTCGCTTTAACATTATTTGGTCCCCCTTGCGTTTTAGTTTCTACTGTTTATCTATTTCTTACATCGAATTTAGGTTAACCATGAAAACGAGTTACTACTTATCTAACCTTTCTACAGTGTTACTTCAAACCTCAAGATGTATTTAAAATAGTAAAATGTACATGAAAATCACGATATACATAGATGATGTTTTAGTTATCTAAAGATTGTGGGATTGCTGGCGGATTGGAAGATCGAGCGGCTCGACGTTTAGCCCGCTCCCTCCGCCCAGGTCGTCGACTGGCTGTGGACGAGGTGACTGAAGTGGTTGTGAGTGCCGACGGGGTAGATTTCGCTTCGCGATAGGCCAATTGAGCAGGGGCGAAGACTAGAGGGTAGGTTACCGCTGCTCCCTCCTGACAGGCGGATAACGCTACCTCTAACCCCTTGATTTGTGTTTTCAGGCTCTGCACTAACTGCTTTTCTTCTGCCCATCCCTTCTGGGCCGCAGTTAGTTTTTGATATAATCGTTTACCTCTCGAGGGTTCGATCCATGTTGCTTTTATTTGCTGAGTTTCTCGCACTAATTGAACAAGCTGTTCGTGTAAGTTCTTGTTGGATTGCCTTGCTTGAGTCAGTTCGTTTTGAAGCAATTGCATGGGGTCCATCTCTGGAATAATAAGAGTTGAATTTTCCTGATGATTATTAATAATGATTTGGTTTAAACTCAAACAGTTTTTATGTAAAAATGAAATAAACCGTAATAATAAAAGAGAGAAGTAGTCTGTAATACTAATATTCAAACTATCAAAACAAGAATTAATCGTCAGCAAGAAATCGCTTGATCCCTTCTTCTGGTGA
The DNA here is from genome assembly GCA_022537955.1 of Schmidtea mediterranea. Taxonomy (NCBI): domain Eukaryota; kingdom Metazoa; phylum Platyhelminthes; order Tricladida; family Dugesiidae; genus Schmidtea; species Schmidtea mediterranea. The sequence goes on along the minus strand of CM039679.1, from coordinate 298,148,618 downwards.
GTAGCCCGGGATCACGACTACTGGCCTTTTGAGGTTTCGAACTGGCCTTGGTGAGGGTGGGTATCTACTGGCTAACCGTCCTGCCATCAGGTCATCTTGGACGTTGGCCAGATGTGCTGTGGCCCTTGCCACATCTTCGTCGACTTGACGTTGGAGTTGGAGGAGGTCCTCCAGGAGTTCTTGAGCCTGAGTTAAGATATCCTGGGAAGGATTAGGCTCGTCAAACGGCTTCCGGAACTGCCGCATGAATTCTTCTGGGATATGTCTTCCGGTTGGTCATCTTCAGGCATGGAAGGGTATCGCTCTTGATACACCCGGTTCCATGCCTGCCTCCATTGTTCCACTACATGGGTAAGAAGTTCGAGCATAGCCTCGGTTGGTCCTGAATGAAAGAAAGAAAAATTATTTTTATTCTGTACGTAGTTGGATAATATTGCTCATCAATTTAACGGAACTGGGGTATCTTAACTTCATAGTATCATGACTCTCGGAACTTAAAGCGGGGTCGGTGGGAAAGATCATTTGTCTCTTTATCTAATCCGATTACCAGTGATTTGTTTATCCCTAACATTAAAATGGATGCTCGTTTGAATGTCCACTAGATATCTTGACCTTGTATAAAATAATTAAATAGACGACCGGTTAAGTTATGCTTGTATAACAACCTTTGGGTGTTTATAAATTTTCAACCACTTAAATTAATTAATATTTTGACGATTAAATCCTCAAAAAAAATAAGACCAAGTAATTTTAACGATTATTATTTACATAAAAATAAATCAGTTAAGATCGTTACCAAACTTGCGCTTAGGATCTGATCTATTAGGTAGGTAAAAAATACTTATACAATTATCCAACGAATTAATCTCTCCATGGCAAAAGGAACTATGGATTTCTGGTAATCTCCCACCATAGTTGAAACGGAATTTTGGTCATTAATTTCTACTTAGTTATTCTATGGCATGGCTGTCTGATTGGATTGATAGAAATACGGAACCAAAGTCAACAAGGTCTCAGAAGTTCGGTGGTCGTGAGAGCTCTAACTTTCGTTAATAATTGGGCTTCTAGATTCGCAACCAAAATTTGTAAGGTTTATTCGTTAACGCCCTAGATCATTCCTATGTCTCAAACATTATTACAACTTTATTATGGAATTAAATTGAAGAGTTACTTGAAGGAGCTTCATTGTTGGTTGTGGGTCGAAATCTTAAGGTTTCGTCTGGACTATTCGGAGAACGCATGATTTAGAAATGCAATGAATGGATAATTATCGTTGATCATAATAAATAAATAAGAATGTACTATGGATATCCGGACAAGCCGGAAACGCATGTCATTCACGATTCGGCTACTGTAGCGGATATTTATGTTATGGTGAATGCCGATTGGTAAGCGAGTGAATTTTCTTAAATCAACAATTTATGCATCTATTTCAGGTAATTCGTGAATTATTTCATGGTCGACGTTCATTACAAAGAGTTTGCAGTGGTTCAGGGATTTTAGACTAGTTGTTTAACTTGTGCTATCGGGACAAGGGATTCTTCTCAGTAAGGACGATAGTGTTTTATCAGTTACGATCGGGTCATCTGGTAATTTATTTTATTAATTATTTGATTTTTTCGCATATTTTTTTAAGGGAGTTTTCTTTGTCGCCAAAATTATGGATCGATTTATCTCATTTTTATGGTTCGACTTCTATCGGAATTTTTTTCGTTAGGTCATTTCATTTGTCTCTTGGATTTCATTTTTGGATTTACGTGAGTGAGTAGTTGTAATTTACTGAAAATAATTTTTACATAATTTTTTCGTTCTAATATGTTTACAGTAATTTGTATATGAAGTAATAAGGGATTTTGTCATAATTAATTCAAATCAGTCATATCGTTGTCAACATTGGTTGGGCTGGTTCGAATCCTAGTCGATAATATTTGATGTTTAGGTCGCCTCGGTATTTATGTTGTTCAATTAAATCTATCTTATTATTAAAGAGAACTTGTCTATCGAATCAATTAATTTGGCTTAATATTTATTCTAATTACTGAGTTTCAATGGTTGACATTCTCATTCAAAAATTTATTCACCAATGTTCAATAAATTACCCTAAGGTAATCACGTAATTTTACTCAATAAAACTTTACCTTTAACTATAATAACTTGATGGATTGTTTTAATCTTCCTTTAGTTTTCATCGATAGTTGTTTCAACGTTGGTTAAATCAATGAGTTATCTCAGTTTTGTTTGATAATTAATTTAATAGATTCTAATCAATGTTCACTTAAATTTTAATCATTTTCCTTTAATTACAATTACACCTTTTTACTCAATAATTACTTTAAGTGATAAAATCTTACGAATTACTCTAGTTTTGCTTTAAATTAACTAATAGTCACTTTAATTTTAATTAATAACTACCTTTGGTTGAATTAATGAAATACACCTATATTAATCTGTTTGAAAGACAAGTTCAATTTAATCGTACCAATATTTTTCATCTAAGTTATTTCAAATTATTAATCTACATCAACGATTTGATTTTTACTCATTCCCCGTGCCATTCCCCGTTAATAGACCTTAGGCGCATAATGTGTTCATATTATATTTAATGAGTGCCCACTGGACTACTCGGTGTGATGAGTTTTAGCCGTGTGTAGAAAGATTTTAGGTCGATTTTATAGGAAGGAGAAACGAGGAAGCAGCCAGAGACTTCTTCCTTATTTCTCGTTCCATCTATAGGGATAATATTGACGTTCCAACCCTGCGTTCCGCACGCCGGGTCTTCACGGGCACAGATCATTGGCGATATTCCACGCACTTACACGAATCTGAATTGTATGTAGATTTTATTTACTTGCATTAGGTTTCGGCTGTGGGCCGGAAAAATTTCGACATCGTTATAAAAGCATATAAAATAAGTTATATATATATATGAAACGATTTATGCATAATAATGTTTATTAATTATAAAACAAAATAACAAGTTACCATTCCAATTCATAAAAATAGCATAAATTCATGTATCATACAATAAACCAAAATGCCTCTCTTCCCACGCCGACGTCCGAGCAGAGCTCTACAGAGATGCAAGGTACGGGGCGTGGAAAGAGGGTTCCAAAATCAATGATCCTCACCTAAAAAGTTTTTATTGCTGAAAATTCAAAACAATGATCTCAAATAGATTTAAAGTATTTAAACAAGATTCAAATAAATTTGAAATGTTTCGACACACGGTGTGTTTTTCAAAAATGGTTTTTGGTCTAAAAATGGTTAACTTTAATGTGAAAATGGATCAGTATATATACCTAAATTTTTGGTGTGTAAAATTTGATGTAGTAAAACAAAATTCGACCTTGTTGTTTTCTAGCAAATTCTATTATTTATTTTTTATTATTTTTTGATTTATTTTTATAATTTTTTTTTATTTAGAATTTTTATTGGATTATTGCTAATTCAATTTTTTCGATTTAGATTTCATTTTAATGAACTTTAATTGATTTTTCCAATTTCGTCGAATTTGTTGTGTTTTCTTGTTGTGTTTGTGTAGATATCGTGCGGATCTTGGTGCATTTTGTTAATATTTTAATTTATTTTCATGTTTATTATTTTATATTTAATTCTTTTATTTCTCAGATTTTATATGGTTTAATTGGTGTTTTGGGGTTTATTTGAATTGCGTGTTGTGTTTGCGTGTGTGTTTCTGATCCATTTAAACATTTTGAAGGCCGTTTACGTTCTGGCCCAACAATGACAAAAACGAGCTTTTATTGAAAATAAACAAGGAAGATCCGTTAGTGAAAGATACCAATGAAAATTTCTCTGCTGATGTCACAAAAGATTTGGAGAAAGTTTTTATACCTGGAAATTACCTTTCCATTAAAAATTATGAAAAGTACAAGAATGTAAAGAAAATACCAAAATCTTGGAAGAATGAAGAGAATACCTCGACCAGGCAAATATTTGATATTTTATTCTGACAAACAATTTAAATGTTCTGTGAAGATTCCAAGCGTTGCTCACAACTTTTAAAGGAGCAAAGTAATGAAAGGAACATGAACATCGGATTGATTGACGTTCCTGTAAATCATACATTGAAACCTGCTAGACAGGTAGGGTTACCAGATTTTTACCATGACGAACCGGGACAGACTTGAAAAGAAGATTGGGAAGCTCATCCAAGAGAACATAAAGATAAATTGTCTTTGAAATTTACCGAGTTAGAAGTGAATGTTGTGTTAGGGTCTTAATCAGTAAACATATAAAGTAATTTTCGATTAAATTATATAATTAAAATTATAAAGTGTATCTGATTTTAGTTTAAAATAGAAATGACCTACAAAAATACAAGAAAAATTTTCTTTTGCAAAAGTTTCGGGTTTATTTTTATCATTTGTAAACATAAAACTTGATCAAGGAAAATCAGAAAATTTATGTAACGTTGAATTAATGTTTATTGAAAATAAAAATAATTGAAATATCATTAGAAAATCAAATGTGACCGAAAATATAAAATTTTCATATTTCTATTTTTAATTCTTAACTCTTAAATACTCAACACCATTTTATTAAAACTTAGAACGCCCACTTTAAACATCAATTTTTTCGAATACTAAAACTACGATTACATCATATATGAAATTCCAAAGTAGAATGAAGTAAGCTGCTCTTCATAAAACTGGTTTTCGAAGGAAGCTTTGCATATTTAAATGGAAATATAGATTTCAACGGTTTTATCTTTTAAGATATGAGGGTTATTTAAAGGTTAACTCTATATAATTTAAAATTATTTTAAAAATTTAAGTTTTAAAACTATAAATTTTATCTCACAAATACCAATAATGTTTAACTAAAATATACAAGAAAACAATTATATTTCAGAGGAATATGAACAATAAACACGAATAAAAATGGAATGGCTTTCATTGAGGAATGTAAAAGAAATTTTTTTATCTATCGTTCACCGTTAATAATTTTGACTTTATAATGACCATAACCTAATTGCTGGTGGTATACTTCGAAACATTTTATATGAAACCCTTTATCACATGGACGACAATAATATCGACTTTCTTTTCTACTTTTATATCCTTTGAGACATAGTTGGCAGCGTTTTGTGGGTCTTAGTTTTTGTGGAGTAGGGGGGATAGCATGTAACTCGTGGCACACATCTGGAAACCGAACGGATTCATTTCTCAGTTGTGTTGGATGATTTTCATGCAAATTACTCTGAATTTATAACAATCCGGAAATCACATTGATATTATCTGAAAATTACTAACCAAAACGACACTCCAATTATAGCGGCGATTGGATTTAGATTTAGTGCACTCTGAAGTTGTATCCAAATTTGATTTCGATGAATCAGATAGGAAAATTGTTTCGGGAAAAACCGACCCTTCGGTTACTTCTGATATCATACCCTCGTCATTAATATGAGCCTGCAAATAAATTTAACAGTAATTTTTATTAATTATTTATAACTTAAATCATTGAAAAACATCATTAAAAATAATAGTTACAATAAATAAGACTCGGGGTCTTGTGGAAATTTTTCTAGTGGCCTCTTTTTTAGTATTAATTGGTGCACAAAGCAGTTGGCATTTCCTCAAACTTCAAAAGTTGTTGATAGAACTGGCTCTCTATTGTTCCCATTCAAACTCCAATAGCCAGACTTGCAATATTATTTTGTATCGCTGCTTTATCTTCAATGATTCAAAAATTTATGACATCACACTAGAAAATTTAAGCCCTTAAGCGATAAAGTTCATCGTTGAAAATGTAATTCGAAGGAGTCGGTTGCTACTACCAATCATTTTACTGACTAGGACAGCCATATAAGCAAGCATATCTGATAGATACATGAGCATTTTCAAACTGCGAATATGCCTGCATGTTCTATTTTGTATCAACATTTGTCATGGTGAATATATACGACAAGTTAAAAATGTTAAAATTAATAAAAATATTTATCACTAATTATTTTTTTCTTAAACCATTTCTGTTTTTAGAGACGGGTTTATGGGACCAAAAATATATTTGCAGGATGCCCATAATTTGTAGTTGAGTTGAATTCGAGATTTTATTAAAACAGATAATTTTAGTGTTAAAACTGATTTTGAAAGTTTCACACAAATTTTTACTAAAATTATTTAAATACTAATTTTTCTTATAACAATAATTAAATATTTATTGGTGTAAAAACAAAAAACATGACCCCGTATCAAATAACCTTTTTATAGTAAAATAGAGTATTACATCCACATTTACCAATGACAACCGCAATGCGTGGTGGAAATTTGTGAAAAAGTCTGAGATAATCATTAAACATTTTTTTTAACAAAAAAGTTATAATTTCTCTACAATTTTGTAATAATTGTTTAATATAATTTCCAAAGTTTTCCACAAAGTTTATATTTGATGATTGTGGAGGTTACTGTTCAACCAACTTTGAGATTCATGAAAAGAAATATTTATCTTTTGGAATTTTTGACAAAGATGTGTCTTCTACAAAATGGAAATATACATTGTAAAATTTATGGTTATCGTAATCATTTGAATATGATAATAAACAATGACACAATTTGATGACCCAGGCAGTCAAAATAATCAATCAAACATGCAAGCACTCACATACATTTATTATAAGTGTTAACATAACATAATAGCAGGGAAATGGAAATCAAATATTCCAATACAATTACATCTCGATTTAAATGGTTTTAACCATGCTGCACTTTTTATCATAAATTTACCATCGAAAATTTTTAACAAAAATTTTTTGTGAACTTTTCCCATTATTTGAAAAGGACCACAATAACGAATGCCTTGTTTATTCCAAACATATTACATGACTAGTACTAAATTAGTACTACTAATTCACTAATACTGAAATATCTATGATTTCTATTTTCTTTATTATTTAAATAGGTGGTAATATTTAACTATATATTGTTAGAAGATTTTGGAGACATAATATTTATTATCTAAAACAAGTGGAAACTCTCAGGAGGAAATTACTATATTGTAAGTATCTTGAGCAAGATATACACGTGCATACATAAATCACACCTTTGACATTCAGGCATAAATTACATAATCTTCAGTCATACAAATTCAACATACACATACATATATATTATATAATTTAGAATATCTATTATTTACTGTTATCCTACAAACCACATTAATGAACATTAGTATATTGTGTCCATAAAGTAATATAGTAAATTCACAATTAAAATACATTCCTATACATTTTTATAACATATACATAAGGTTTAAAATGATCATTCTATTTATTTTTATGCAAATCATTTTTATCATTAGTAAAAATATAGATTCAAATTCCTTCTGGTTACTATTCCAAAATAAATCAAATCGTTGATTGAGAAAAAATCAATATTTGAACTAAATTTATCAAGCAATCAGTCAAATACTCAATAATTTAGATCCTCAGAATTTTATAATTGCTTACACGTGATTTATCGCACCTAAAATATCCATCTTGCTTGGAAATTTGACATTTTGCGAATTGCCGAGTATTCCTCATAGTCATATACTGTAGTAACATGATCTCTTTCGTTATGTGTATTTTATTGATTGAAATTATCACAGTATCAATTATAATAATTATTATAATTTATATTAAATCGATTGAAATTTCTTTAGAATCTACTTTAATAGTAATTCAACTTCTGAAAACTCTTAAAACTTCTGAAATTGCTTAATACAACACGGAAATTGAATATTTGGGCATGCATGACGCACGTGACCAAGGTCAAGACATGCATAACATAGTAGATTTCTCATTAATTTATTTAATATATTTTCGACTTTTTCGAAATAAAATGTCTTTTTCTCATAGTAACTTTCCAATAAATTTTCAATAAAATATTTATTTAAAAAATCTTCTAGCAATTAAGTCTAAAACGCCAAGCCTTTTTCTGAAATTGTGTTAATAACTGATCTACATTCTTATTAAATCTATGTTCATCATATTGTTTCGTTAAGATTACTATTCGGTAAAAGTATTTTTAAACAAGTATTTTATTGAAAATTTATTGGAAAGTTACTGTGAGAAAGACACAGAAGTGACAACATTTTATTTCGGGCAGTACAGAGATTGTGATCCGACTCTTCGTGTTCTCGATCATAATAAGAAACTCAAGACAATCTTTAAAAGCGTACGATTTCACTTTTTATTGTATACTGTAACTCATTTCGTAGAGTTGTTTAGTGATTTAAAGTTTGGGCATGAATGTCAGGAAAAGAATTTAAGTACAAAAATACTCAGGCTTTGCATATCTACAAAACACACACAACATTAAAAAAGGTATATAGGATAGATTTTTTTTAATAAAGTATTTAAAATATTCAAAATGGTGGAATATGCAGACATCTGATTCATCGACGCGAGTAACATTACCTTTAAAACTTTTTTACCAATTTTAAAAGGAATGAATCACTAAAAACACTATTTTCAACGCGACCCGAAGCTAGATCTTGATGAAATAAAATTGTGTAAATTTTATTTATTTAATTTGTTAATTTACATAGTCGGCTTCAATAAGTATATAAAAAGCGAAGATTTTTTTTGAATTCGAAAGCCCAATAGAAAACATGATTTCAACTAACTCATTTCAAGTAAGTAAAATTCCTAAATTCCTTCATCTTTATATCTATTTTAAACTATATATTAAAACTGTTTTATATTTAACACGAATTGCCAGCAGTCTTTTCCAAAACACTTAAACAAATTTATTCCAAAAACTCATGTAAAATACGAAACAAATTACTGATTGTTATAATCGAAAAAGGAATAAATTTAATATCAATCGTCAATCTTAATGCAAATTTTCCAACCATTATTTGACAAAATAAGGTGCAATAACCTAAGGACGAAAAAAATTCTCTAGTAATTGAAGTAGACCACCAAGAAATATTATTTAGTTTTTACTAAATGTTAAAACATTTTTTCACAATCGATTCATTAGGGAGGCTATATTACCATGTTAACTGCCGCATCAAAACTTGTTAAACTAAGCCCACTGATTATACGAGTTGCAATTAACTCGCGTGACATTCAACGCGTTCATCAACAATTGACACAATAAAACCCAAACGGAAGCACTCAATGATTATTTAACAAACTCGTCAACTATCTTTTATGTAGTTTAAAAATTGTTGTCTTTGAATTATGATTAATTATTAAAATTAGACAAAAATTAATTACAATATGATTATTTCCAATTTTAAACATTTTGCCAACGCCCGGATTTAATTGGATAAGCAATTAATTTTATCCAAATTTTACCACGTCCAAAAATATATATGAGTAACGGATTATCAAATCATAAAGCGACATATTTGCCAACCAACTCAGAGCGATTATGTGCAAAATAAGAATCGCCTTGCTCTCATTATGACTCATTATCTTTGTCCGTCAAATAATGAGCATATTTGCAAACATCAGTATACTTGAGCGAATACACAGTGAGTTCTCCACTTAATGTAGTGAGCTCGTGCGTATTGTCAATAACAAGCAGGCACACACTCATTATTCCTCTACCCAAATCGCTCAATTGACTGCCAGTATATTACAATCATACACACACGCACAGTCGCGCATACAATGAAATGTATGCACAAAACATTTAGAGTAGCGATATTATCGCGATTGTGGTCTAGACAAATTTCCACTGTTATTCGCTTAATAATCAATCGATAAAAAACAATCGATATATACTACCATCTTATCAGTAGCGTCTACCATAAAACTATTGATTCTTGTTGTTGAGTTGACCGAATTATCTGAAAGCTGAAATGAAGGAGATGGTACAGATAATTCGACTTTCGCTGGCATTTTAGGCAATTTCGCCGGTCGGAGATAAAGAGTTGGCTCGAATTTGAAAACATTTTGGAACATTGGGAAATCTTCATTGGTCAATTGAACAAGTAACACCGGATTGGCTGAATGAATAATTAACAGATAATAAGCAAATAGGGATTGAGTTTACCCGTTTGAGGAAGACAGATTTCATACTGCGTATCGCTACAATCTGGAAAAAATTTCAAATATGTTTTAATCGTTTCCTGTAAGCATTCCATATTTATTAATCGAGGTTGACTGATGACTAAACCTTCATTGGCAAGTAAAATCTCCTGAAGAATTTTAATAAAAGATTATGCTGCATAAAGTACAGTTGTAAACCTCTTCCTCTGTAGGCGTTGTCTCAGTGTACCTTTTGAGCATTATTATCTTCTGCATTTGTAAATCCGGTTTGGAATTGAGAACACCTAAATGATTATTGCACGATTCACATATCACCATTATCAGTCGTACTCTGGCCTGATATCATTAAAGGAAATGCTGACCCACAAATCGAAAACCTGGGTAGGTTGAGGTATGATATCGTCGTCGAAGTAGGTTTCTGAGAATTCAATTTATCATTCTAGCAAATTTTAAATATGTTAATAGAAATAAATGTTTACATTCGAAATTCTCAAATTGTTTTTTGGTATTGTTATGCAATTAAAATTATCAATTCGTGTATTACTAAAATAAAAGTTTGCAAAAACATACTTCATTTTTGATGGTAAGACAATCTTTACTACTGCTGGGGTCTTCCGATGACGAGCAATAGCCACAAGCTCGTTTAAAAATAACTTTTTGCAATTTAGCACAACGGTCATATGCCAAATAGAAGTGTTCTGGCCCTAATTTCTGGGCAAGAGTTTTAGCTTGATCGACCTAGAAAAATTTTAAATTGATTCCTATATAATATTTAAGTACAGATTTCTGAAATTCTTCAAATACATGCTGATTAGAATTGATATTCATTTCAGATCATTCAATTCAATTAAATGCAAATTTTTATATAAGTAATTATTCTAGTAAAACAAACCTAAATTTTAAATCAAGTTTATTTCGTTTAAATATTTGAAATTTATTAAGATCTTTAATCGCCTTTCAGTTTATTATAAGTCAATTATTACATTTTATTATATGTGACTAATATTTTTTACAGAATTATGCTATTTATTCAAAATTCTTTAATAAAATTTCCCTTGCGAAACTGCCTAAGCAAAGATGTCATTTCGTAAATTAATACAATTCAAGTGCGAAGTCTGACATACTTTCCAAATTATTTTAAATAGTCTATTATCATAAAAAGTGGAAACCTAAAAAAATATTTATGTTTTTAATCTTGTTGGGCAAAAACAAATATTTAAATTGTTGTTTATCTGTCACGACATCCGATAAAATCAGGGCTCGCAAAATGCAAATGGACGGAAAATCATCAAATATACCCTACTTAACATTAAATAATACAAAAAGTAGAAAAAAAGAATACAAAAATACAAAAAATACGTAAAAAAAATAAATAAAAACATTTAAAAAGAATCAAAAAACATTAAATTCTAGCAAAATTAACCTATATCATCAAATTGGTTCCAAATTCATAGAAAACGCTTATATTCTAGAAATAACTATGAGAATTAAGCTTAAAATGTAACTAGAAACTTTAATAAAAACGAATCACGAAAATCTGACAACTAGGGGAAAAGTGATGAAATATGGTAAAAACGTGTAGGTGTTTTGTTTTACCGCATCAAAAAACATGCGTGTAAAACCCCCCTATATAAGTCGATGCCAGATTGACAGTGTTTAATGGTATTTTTCAAGAAATTTTTATTGAACTTCAAGGAATCAAACAGAAGTAAGGGAAAGTCTCATTATTTTTATATTATTATTATTTTTATTTTTACGAAAGATCTTAGGATAAGTGCTATCATATCTGAAAGGATTGAATTTTTTCTACTATAGGAAAATCTATTTAGGTTATCACTTGTAATCTTTAGGCCTATAAATGTATCGGTTGTGTATATTAAAATATTTATTGTGCAAATAATATGATTTGATTATATTTAATTTTTGAATTTTCGTCAGTTTATTAACCAAAAAACAATGTTAATGAAAGAGAAGTCAGAATAATTTTTCCTAGTATCGACCAAGTCCCAAGGAAGCTTCGCTTCTATGGTACTTGACCTATATGAGATGCCTCATGATCTAATCTCTATTATGGTCAACAATGTAAAATCATCAACTTACCAAATATCAATATTGACCATTTATTCATAATTTTAATTATCGTTTTTGATTATCATTGTATATAAATTTCTGATTACATCATATTTATTATTATTAATTGTTATCATATACCGATTTTTCACCATTGAATCATCAACTGCATACACATAAGAAAATAAAATGAAAAATTTCACCAACTAGTTTAAAGATAGTACTTCGTAGTGGGAGGTACCCGCAGTGAATGGTAGTTCACCTGGTCAGGTCTCCTATCCAAGAATCCCAACGCCAGACTCTTACTGGAGTGTGGTTGATCATGGGAAAGGATTAAATATAATACAAGTTCGAAAAATAAAAGGACTAGAAAAAATCAGAAAGAAGAAAGATCATGCAAATTATTTTTCATTCAATAAAAATAAGGTCAAATTTAATGACTATGACTAGTAAAAGTTTGAAAGACGGAAATTCATTCTTAAAGAATTTGTAAAAAAAGTTATCCATTATGAAAAGGAAAAAATGTAAAGAAAAGAAAGAGATTCATTGAATAAGTAAACGAAAAATGCAAGCAGGTTATTCTGATTTCAATAAGTGTAATGATAAAATTTAACATCTTAAAAATACGGTCATGAGATAATATACTTTTCTATTGTAGGTGATTTTCAAGTTTACGATGATTTTAATCCTGAAATTAAAAAATCAATGATCTTCGTAAAGAAATTTATTTTAAATCACTCACCCCGAGATAGTGTGCGGAATTGAGAAATACCGTTCTAAAAATAGAACGGAATTTCTTGTTTTAATTTTAATTTTTAATAAGTTTGAATTCTGGGATTTTAATGGGGAAGGAATGCGAATCTTCAGATTTCGATCACATTTTCGGTTAAAAACATTATTAGGAACTTATACATATGTCACTCTACCGATCTACTTCTGAAATAAATAAGTTAAGCTAAAAACTCCCCGAAATTGATGGAATTCTTCGTAAAGCTTACATCGTTTCACAACCCATTATATCTTGTCTAAATATGTACGTTTACCTTAAGTAGATTTTCATCATCTTTATGACCATAAGATTATTTCAAACTCAAGTTTCAACTCAATCTAAAACTTGCTCCCTTATTTTAGTGCAATCCAACCAAACTAAAACAATAGATGCAGAAAGATTCCGACAAGACGTTGCTCATTACCACAACGAGGACAGAAAACTGAACCAAAGAGCTGAATCGATGATCCGAAGATGTCGGATGAAGGAGACCTGGACTCGGCCGGAGCGGCAACAAAATTATTAAAAATCAATACACGGAGATGATGGCCGAACTAGACAAGTTAAAAAGGGAAAACTATCCACTCAAGTTAAAGGAAACGACCAGAGCAGGGATCAGGCATCACCCCAGCACTATTTCGAATATGGATCCAAACATCACCTGGCCCATCTTAAGCTTCCCCCCAACTCAGGCCCAAAGCAATCCGCAACCAAAACCAAGCCTCAAAAATTGTCACCCCAGCAAAGCGGAAAAAGAAAGAAGACGCAGATTGAATACCGCTCGTCTATTGGGACAGATAAAGAAATTTGGGCCTTCATCTTCTGACATTCACTAATAAACTTGTAGTAATAATCAATAAAAAGTTTTGGGATTTGAGTCGATGTTCGCTTTGTAATCATCTAAAATATCCAATAAACAGTGCCTTTAAAACAAAATAAAGTGATCAAAGGATCGATATTATTTCAATTAAATAATGACAGAGGGACATATAATTAAAATGAGCGTGAATACCTTCTATGGTAGCTCGTGAACCCAAAGGTTTTCTAGGGTATTAGCAGTCATCGTAATATGGTTCACATTTTACTAGAAACCGCCCATTGGGATACATTTCCAACGTCATTTTGACGGGTATCCAAAAGTTATATCTCTTGTGCGCGCATCTGATGGGAATCCCTTGCAAGTGACCGTAAAAATCTTATATTTTTTACCCATCAGGTGCCCAGCAATCTTTACAAATTTACTCTTCTTGCTTATATTCTTTTCGTAAAATTTTACAAATGTAGATCTATATATTTTGTTTTCTTTGTTAATAATAACCAAATATTTATTTATTCTTTATTTATTTATTTATAATAATCAAGTATTCTATTGCAGTTATATGATTGCATGAAATTATAATTAATGCATATAAAATATATAAATTATAAATTTAGACTAGAAAGAAAAAGGTAGGCAATTTAAGGAGATTACAGCGATTACAGCCCCGCATCACCACCAAAATTTACAAAAACTTATTTTTCGAAATTTAAAGCAAATTACTTTTGATGGTAAAGGATGAATTATAAATTATTCAAATAGTTGAACTATATTTATTTTAAGTTCACATTGTTGGATGGAATTTATTATTATGTTTATATATATATATATATATATATATATATATAAGAAAACACCAATCCAGAAATATTTATTCAACTACAATATATTTCGACAGCCTCACTGTCATCGTCAGGTAGTTTTGAACTCAAAACTATATTGATTTAAAATGTTTTATTCAAACAAATTTCTTCATTTAAATCTTAAAAATTATTCCTATTAAAACTATCAAACTCAGTTTTAAAAATTACATTTATTTTAAAAATTTTATAAAATTGAAACTTAACAAAATTTTAATAAATTTTCAATAGAATATTTTCAAACTTTTAAACAAAAACAATTTACCATTATTTTCATTTTGCAGCACAAAATTACGTTAACTAATATCAATCAATTCCTTTTTTAGATGGTATTCAGATCTTGGTTATGAATATTTATGTCATGGGTGCCACATACATTGGAGTGACTGCCCTTCATCTCCGTTCTCAAATTCTTGATAACTGTCGACTGAGCAGGCTATTATAATGGGCCAATTGAAATCTGTTCCATTTCCTCACTTCTTTCGCATAATGAGGAGGTCCTCCATCTTGCATAAAATATGCCTTATTAGTTTCTCCATGTTGTTTAAGTCGTAAGTAAAATAAATTCTGTTGCATATTGGATATTTTAGCCTATTATAGCTTTTTAGTAAAAATATTTTGGTGTCAATTGAAAATTGAGCCATTTCTTATAAAATAAAATTAGTGATATTGATGCAATAAAACAAACTAAAATATTTATATCATTTGAAATGCTTTACAAAATATTTAAATTCTTTATCGTCTATCACATTTGTAAACACTCCGTATAATTGGATTTTTTAACTTAATTTTTTGTTATAAAAAAATAAAAATGACGTGTTATTAAAACAAAAAAAGGATATTTGAAAGTGGCGCCAGCAAAAGGTAAAAGAAAAACTTTAAGGAGACTGCTATTAAAACTTTAAAACCAATTATATATTTTTTCAACAAAGATTCTTCAAATCAAACAGAGAGAACTTCAATGTGTTATAAAGAAAATGCAACAGTTTAAATTGTAGTAAGGGAAACAATTATGGAATTAAAGGGACTGAGAGCTTTGAGAGCGTAACCTCCGTGCAGAATGAATTTAGAGCAATGGAATCACATGGTGAAAATAGTCAATAGAGCAACATGCAAAATCTTCTTTGGCTGAATGCAGAGTAGATAACTTGTGGTAAATGAAATATGAAATCATGTATTGTAAAAGAGAGCTAGAGTATTTTGGATCTTATGATCCCAGTTAATGAAAAACTTTTTGGCTTAGTTGGATATTTTTGTAAATATTATGTGATGTTATCAGAACACGTTTCAAAAGTTGAGCAACCTATGAAAAAAAACAAATTTTCTTTCAACTAAAACTGAATATGAGATTATCGGTTTATGCTGCTCATTTTTTGTACGAAACATTATTGATGAAATTAATAACACTAAGTGCTTTTCTATTATGGATGATGAAACTGCAAAGTGTTGGGCAAAGATAACCCTTTGATAATATTTATTTTAATCAGTTAAAATTTTATTCCTGTATTAGGATTGACAGTGTTTTATTTTAATATAAATTTTGATTTTATTCCAAACCAAATGTAAAATTTTACTAAATTAAAATTTCAGTAAAAGTAATTAATTAGTAATTTTAAAAATTCACTTTTTAAAAATGTTATCACTGAGATTAATTTTATAATGCGTCAATATAATAAAGTCGGCTTTGGATGATAATTGGATAAATAATATAATCAACGTCCTGAAACATTCGACATCTTACCGACTCCCTCCATTGTCAACGTGGTGAGTGACGGTTGCACTAATTATACAAAACGAAAATGGCTTCTTTGAATTTTTTAATTCTTTGTAACTAACAAACATTACAAGGACCTTTTATAATAATTTACTTTGATAATAAATTAAAAATAACTTTTTATCTAAGGATAAATAAAATTTAGCATTTTATAAATATACCAAGTAGAGTAAATGAAAACAAATTTTTAATATATTTTAGATATAATTATATTTAAATATTGTTTTGCATAAAAAATATAAGAAATAAAAAAAATTATTAATTAACAAAAACTTTTAAAAATCAAAAAATAAATTTAAGAAAATCGAATAATGATTAAATAATTGAAATATTGAAATTTTGTTACACTGTGCACTATGTGATTTATATGAACTAAATATTGAAATTCGAACTTAGATAATTTGCGGTAAATCCAATTCAAATGGAATATTTTACATTTTGATATGTGACTGAATTTATTTGATTATTTTTGATAAATTAAATTTGTTTAATGATTTATTCAAATTTTATTTTATTACTGACAATTTGTAAGTTATTTTTATAGAAATGAAAATATTAAATAATTGGATGATAGATTTTTGTGCCTGTGAAGATTGCCCACCGAATGTTAATGGTAAGTATTTTTAAATTAATTAAAATCCTACCAATTAATTTTTAAACAAAAGAAGTTATAATTATTAAATTTAAATTTAAAATTATTATTATTATTATTATTATTATTATTATTATTATTATTATTATTATTATTATTATTATTATTATTGTTATTATTATTATTGTTGTTATTATTATTATTATTATTATTATTATTATTATTATTATTATTATTATTATTATTATTATTATTATTATTATTATTATTATTATTATTATTATTATTATTATTATTATTATTATTATTATTATTATTATTATTATTATTATTATTATTATTATTATTATTATTATTATTATTATTATTATTATTATTATTATTATTATATTTATTGTTATTATTATTTTTATTATTATTATTATTATTATTATTATTATTATTATTATTATTATTTTTATTATTATTATTATTAATATTATTATTATGTATGAAAGATCAGTTTACTTTCGCTTCTAATATGAGTGTAAGCCAAGCAGCAATTTATCATAAGTATGCAGAAATTACTTGTTGTGTTGTGGGATTTACAGATATAAAATGGGAGTTTCGCAGAAATAAATCTCAGAATTGGTCATATACAATACCTGGAAATTATGATTTAAGTGATGAAAACAGGAAAATCTCATTTTCCGCAGTAGAGTGAGAATTCATGAGAAGGAATTAGTTTTATCCGTTATTGATTGTTAAGATTCGAAGATACAGGATATTACAAGTGTACAGCAAAAAACTATGATGATGATATAATCTACGGAGAAACGCTCTTGGTTGTCGGTAAATTTATTTTACAAGAAAATTTCATAAACTGTAACCAGGATGCTCAAAACCCAATACAAAAATGATTATAACCAACAGAACTTTGGAAACGAATTTTCACGAACTTGGCACCGGCAGGCTGTGCTGTTCTCTCTCCACTATAAACTGGGCTGAGGCGATTTTTGTATTTTGGATTTATAAAAATTCAAATTCAACTATTAGAACATGGCAATTTAACATCATGAGCGAATTTATTACTAGTAAATCAGGCCGTATAAGTATTTATGTGAATCCTAAAATTACCAAATCACCATGGTGGGTATATATTATGTTAAAAGTTATATAATAATTCTGTTTAATTCGTGGTTTTAAAAAAAGTTTAGAACCGATTCTATTAATTATTAAAGTCTCCCTGAGATTAACTTCAGAAGACTGCAGTAACGACCTACATTTACACTACAAGATTTATACTTATTTTGTACTACAATATTAAAATCAATTTATATTTTGATCATGCAATAAATAATTTATAATTTATAATTAATAATACAATATTAAAATTATTTATAATTTGATCACGCAATTACGAATTCATTATTTATATTTAATATCACAATATTAATATTAATTTATATTTTAGTCACGCATAAGAAATTTTTTATTTATACAATATTGAAATTAATAATTTAAAACTATGTGTGCTTCCGGTACGATGTTGCGTGATATTTAATAATAATAATAATAATAATAATAATAATAATAATAATAATAATAATAATAATAATTATAATAATAATAATAATAATAATAATAATAATAATAATAATAATAATAATAATAATAATAATAATAATAATAATAATAATAATAATAATAATAATAATAATAATAATAATAATAATAATAATAATAATAATAATAATAATAATAATAAAATAATAATAATAATAAATAATAATAATAATAATAATAATAATAATAATATATAATAATAATAATAATAATAATAATAATAATAATAATAATAATAATAATAATAATAAATAATAATAATAATATAATAATAATAATAATAATAATAATAATAATAATAATAATAATAATAATAATAAATAATAATAATAATAATAAATAATAATAATAATAATAAATAATAATAATAATAAATAATAATAATAATAATATAATAATAATAATAATAATAATAATAATAATAATAATAAAATAATAATAATAATAAAAAAAAAAAAAATAATAATAATAATAATATAATAATAATAATAATAATAATAATAATAATAATAATAATAATAATAATATAATAATAATAATAATAATAATAATAATAATAATATAATATAATAATAATAATAATAATAATAATAATAATAATAATAATAATAATAATATAATAATAATAATAATAATAATAATAATAATAATAATAATAATAATAATAATAATAATAATAATAATAATATAATAATAATAATAATAATAATAATAATAATAATAATAATAATAATAATAATTATAATAATAATAATAATAATAATAATAATAATAAATAATAATAATAATAATAATAATAATAATAATAATAATAATAATAATAATAATAATAATAATAAATAATAATAATAATAATGTTGGGATATTAAATATTCGTCGATGAATAGGTCTCTCGATCCGACTCCTCGTGTTCAATGATCAAAAAAACAAAATCCCAACAAAGAAATCTTTATTGATAAATATTCCCCAAGATACACAATAATTTATTTATATACCCTAAGGGTATCAAGATGTAAAATCAACTGCAATCTGATTAACTTTATCGATTTCCGACTATTCGCTCGTTTCCTCCGACTCGTTATTTTCAGGCTCTGACCAACTGGCCACTTATTTTGTTGTCAGTTGCTTTTATAGTTTTTGGATTCCCATAAATCTGGTTTACTATTGAAAAACAATTTTCCATTTCGGACAATTTATTGCCCGTTTCACTATTGCTGGGAACCACATTAAGCTGACGTTCAGCTCGACGGCCCTTGATTAATGGGTTCGTCTGTAAATAATTTAATTAATTAATTAATTTGGTTTTGGGCTCCCTACCCTTCAATATACCTTATCTCAGTCTAATAATATTTTAATCGTCTTCGCAATCAAATTTGCCACCGGTTACCACTCCCCACGAAAAATATTGATTTTCACTTTTTTCAAAATGTTAATTAATTTTAATTGATTTTGATAATTTTAAAATTATATTATTTTTAATAATGTTTTGTTATAACCCCAACATATCTCCCCCCTTTAATTAGAATTCGTCCTCGAATTCAGATATTTCATTTTATCTAGGATCATTAGTGGGCAAAAAAAACCTTTCAACCGGAAAAAGTTTGACTACGTAAGTTGAAGTTACCACTATTAAATGCCGTGTCAATCTAATATCGAATCATTTTGTGTTGTAAACTAGAAATTAATTGTGTTGATCAATAAAAATTATTTAGAATTATACAAAACACGCGTTGGAGTTAGATCAATAATTTCACATTACTCCGATAATCTAATAATATTATTGTTATTATTTATAATGTTACTATATTGTTAACATTTCATTTTTATAATTTATATTTTTCTCAACTATTTATAAATTAGGAAAATACAATTAAGAATAATAATAATAATAATATTAATAATAATGGTTGAGTGGAAATTATAGTTTAAACAATCCACATTTGTGCTGGTGTACTGGGTGTAATTAATTTGTTTAAATCTGTGCAAAGCTTATTCAAACCCACTTTCCCTCTATCAAAATACCTTCTTTTCCTAGGGTCTATGCTGTCTCACCCAGACGCCACACAATTTTAATCCTACCACTATATACCCATGAGCAAGCTCATTTTGGTACTGTATATAGCAGCTGAAAATTCATGAGCAGGTGAGCTCCATTTCTAGAACTACTCCTCATGATATTTTCACTTTCGGGTTCCTGACTGCCGATGGAAGGTCTTACGTCTCTTTCTATCTATACGCTTGTTCATACTCATCTATTTCTACAATTCCTATATCAATTTGTCATCATTACTGTTTATTTATTAAAATATTTTTCAAAAATTTGGCAGCGTTCCGCCCTTATTTTATGGAAAATTCCTTGTTTCATGCAAACGTTAGCCTATGGTAAATTGAAATGAATGCATTATTATAAGATCATTATTTTAGTCCAACAACTCATATTTGCTTTCCTATGGTCGCCACAGTTACCACCATTCGTAAATCTCTATATTATCTTTTCACAGATCTATGCCAAAATGTATCATTTTATTTTAATTTTCTACCACGATGATTATCAAACAATATACGTGATTTAACCATACTTTATACCTTATTTGACTTAAATTTCTATCACTAGTCGTACCCTTGATAATATAATAATCGGTAGGAGTTAAATTAAAAATTCAATTTTCCTACTTAAACATATAATAATGTTATCCCCTTAATTATGGCGATCTTCCCGAATATTAATTTTTACCGTTCATACCAACATTGAAATGGCCGCCCCGGTGAAGTACGACGGCGTCCTACTCCGCGATCAGTGTGACAAGACCTGACCATGCCGGCAGACACCGAAGGGTGGTTAGCGACAAGGCAACACATCAACATTCCTCAAAATCAACTGAGGAAATTGAATATTGCCCTAACACTTTCCACAAACTAATATAAGTAAAATGAATATAAATAAGTTAAGGGGAACCTGCCGAGCGATGCCAAAAGACATTGCGGCCATCCAGAATAAGTTAAATTAAATAAAACATTAACTTAGAAAAATATATTTCTACAAAAAAGAACAATACTTACGATCGACAAGTTTGTCAGTCAAGCATACCAATTTGAAAAATTGTCATACATCGGCATAAACATTGACTAAACAATTGTCTAAAAATTGTCTAACAAAATGTCTAACAGTCTAAAAATTTTGTGTCAACAAAATGTCTACCAATGTCTAAAAATTATGAAAATAACTGCTGTATATATAGTCATTTCATGCCTGGGTGCGACCAATCAGAGTATTTTGAGCCTTTTTCGGCTATTTTTCGGGGGGTTTTATTGCTTTAATTTTATTTTAAATATTTTATTTTTCTCCTTATTTTTCTCTATTTTTTGATATTATTTTCTCAATATTTCGTAAATTTTTATTTTTTATTATTTAACCATTCTTTTTGATTGTTTCTCTTTTTACCCTCTGATATTTAAAATTTTGGTCGCCGCTTCCGCCTATGTATTTTCTAAACCTTCTTTTGCAAGGTTTTGGCGGTTTTATATTTTGGTTTTGTGTTTCTTTCTGCATCTGTAGGCTTTTCAATGATTTTAATTAATATTTGTTTTATTTAATTTTGTTATGTTTTTATTTTGTTTTATTTAATGTTTTATTTTTATTTTTTTTTTCTGCTTGCGGTACGTGCTTATGTTACAGCAGCCATATTGATAATTTTCAAACCTCATTAATTATTTTGTTTTAATTTACACAATTTTTCATTTTGTTTAAATTATGGCTTATAGCCCAACATTTGGTAAACAAAATTGAAACTGACTTTTATTTATAAGGATTAAGATTAAATTATCCATTCGTCTAGGAAAAACCGCAGAGAAACAAACAGCCGTCTCATTAATCTAGCCAATATTTATTTTGAAATGGCTGAAACAGAAGCAGAAATAATGAATAATCGGCCGGGTATCTGAATAATAGATTAAAAAAAAATAAAATATATCCCAAATTTGGGCAATAAATTATTTTAATTCTCCCTTTAATGGGAGTTTGATTATCTTTAATGGACAATTTGTCTTCTGCCCAAAAACAAAAATTTGCCTCTATGAGAAGGTGTGTGCAGCTAAAACCAAGTATATATGTACATACTTTTTCTTCCCACTGTTTCCTCCAATTTTTGTACCAATGATATCGCCGTTCTGAATGCGATCTCATTGGTTCTTTTATTTTTTGTTTCCTTTTTAAAGAATAATTTTGTTCATTTTTCCCATTTTTAAAAAATTTTGGCAGCAAATCGGTTAACATGCGCATAAATTTTTACAATAAATCTGCAATTTTATGACGGAATTATTCGGTTCTTCATTCGATGGATTTGATTGGCTGATTTTGGAAATTGTTTTTGCGAATTTTCAATAATAGATTTTTTGTTTTGTTTGCAGTTGACGGTGATTAAAAAATGGAATTATTTCAATGGAATGCAATGCTGATTTATTGATTTTATTCGATATGCAGACATTAAATTCCAGAAAATATTTTTAATTAAATTGTGAACCAATAAATGATCGAATAAATTTTTTTTTAAATCCAGCACAAGCTTGCCGCAAAAACATAAATTTGCCCCAAATTATAACCCCAACAATAATAATAACTATAATAATAATAATAATAATAATAATGATAATAATAATAATAATAATAGTAATAATAATGATAATAATAATAATAATTAATAATAATATAATAATAATAAATAATAATAATAATAATAATAATAATAATAATAATAATAATAATAATAATAATAATAATAATAATAATAATAGTAATAATAATAATAATAAAAATAATAATAATAATAATAATAATAATAATAATAATAATAATATAATAATAATAATAATAATAACAATAATAATAATTGGATAATTTCTGTCATGTTGATTGTATTTTTATTAGTTATTCCGATCAGTCGCTTGGCATCGAATATCGTACCGCTAGGCTTCATCGTATCTTGATCTTTTGCAGCATATTCGATCAATCATCTTTAAATGCAAAATAATTGGGTGTTGTGCGCTTTCCATGAACATTAGCAAAAATTTCAGCGTTTCCATATTGAAATACACCAACACATGAATAGGCAGTACTCAAATTTAAACCGATATCGTTACAAGACATTTTTCAATAATTGAGAATAAAATTAAAAATAAATTGAGATTAAATTTCCAAACTTTATTTGTTACAAATAAAAAATACGCAATCCAAAAATAGTTCCAAGAAATCAAGCGGTTTTCGGATGAATAGAAGGCTACATAGGGATATTATTATTAAACAGACAAGGAAACAAAATTGGAAAACTCTCTTTCCAGAAGATTTGAAGACATGTACCCACGTGTGGCTAAAAGGAGATACAAGAACAATCTTGAGATCCATGCAAGAAACCTTTGCGTATCAGCAGATAAGCTCAAAGCTGCATATATTTCGGGTAATGACAGGTTACTCCATGATCCAGACGGAGGGCTATTTAGTCAAAACAATTAAATTATTGCAAATATTCAATGGATATTTATAATAATTACATATTTAAAATCTTTGTTTAAATATGTTTTTAATTTAGTAAATTAAGAATTCAAAAATTTTATTTTATTTCTATAAAGAATATAACAGAAGACTACAGTGAAGAAAGATATAAAAACAAAAATGATTATAAAAATGAAGGTACAAGTTTTTGCTGTTTTATTTTGGATATACTTAAAAATTTTGAATTTCAAAATGCGGTTATTGTTTTATTATGTGTTAACAAGCATGTACTGAATTAAATATTATTACATTTTTATTTTATTATTCAAGTTCATATTACCATAAACTCTTAGAAACTTTGTACAAGTTCAAATAAATTTTCAACTGATCAAAGTATAATTTAATTATGATTTTAATATTGGCAATTGACAAATTTTAGTTTTTTGATTTTATTTAATGTAAATGTGTAGTGTTTTGGCACGCTGATTCCTAAAATAATATGGAAATTTGTCTATAAAACCCAGTTTTAAGATAAAACCAAATCTGAAGATTAGTAAAAAATTAATTTTGAAATAAAATCAGCAAATTTAATTATGTATTTTAGACAATCATAGATAACACTAACTGACATAAAAAATATTATGTAGATCAAGTTTGCTAAACTCAACTCATGTCTTGGGCCGCATTAACAATTTAAGACTTGTGAGGGGCCATACAAAAAATTACGTTTCAAACATTTATTTTTAATGAAGATGCATATATGCATTAATAAAGTAATTATATTACATTAAAGGTCAAAGAAAAAATGTTAATCAATTTAGTGTATATTGCGTAACATAATATAATGTGTTAGTGATTGCACAATATACACTAATATTTAAATAAGTTATCTATTTATGTTTTTCAAATAAATCTTTAGATGGAATCGAGTGTTGTAACAGGCGACTACGCCGAAAATTTTCATACAATGACGACTCAAGGAGAAGGGAAGAAATCTGCAAGAGATGCACTACCAAAATGAGCTCAAGAACTCTTGGATATGGAAATTAGAAGATACGAGGCAGATGTACCAAAGAAGCTGGAAAATGGATGCACGCAATTGATGATTGGATCGTTCGAAATGACTTGAAGAGAACAGAGGCATTCGATTTTCTCATTTGCGATGAAGCAGATACGACATCGAAAAATTTCAAAACAGAAAAAACAACTGATAAGATAGCTAAAGAATGGTTTACTGAAACATTTAATATCAAATTAACTCTTATACACAAGATTAAAGAACTTGCTGCAATATGACAAGATGAAAATGAAAGATACGCTACATTTGAAATCAGGGTATTAAAAATTAGTTGATGAAGTTTTTAATTCAGGAATGAAGGTAAATGAAATTGCCAATGAAATTATAACTGGGCGAGTCAGAGATAGAAGATTAAAGGATGCGCTAACAACGAAACCAACTATGACCACAGAAGAACGTAATCAACTGACAAAAATTTGACAAAAAAAGTGGAATCGAATGAGAAGATTAAAGAAATTATGGTAATAAAGAAGAGCAGTTACGCAGAAGCAACAAGAAGGAATCCAGAAACGTTTACGAGAGAAACAAATAGAAATAATACCAATAAATTCAGGAACTAAGGCAATTACAAAAGAGAAATTTTACCCAATAATTCATATAACAGAAATAGTGAAATAGATTATGCAGTCGAACGGAATATGCTGAGAAGGACACTAACGGCATCGCTTAAACACATCGCAAAGAGATTATACAATCGATCTAGAGGCGCTACTGAACCAAGAAATGGTGAATTACATCAGGTCAATGTTTTTGCTGTAGAGAATATTGGCATAGAAGATTCAAATACCCACTAAAAGATAAATGTTTAATATATGGTAAGGAAGGACATCATTTTCGTGGTTATTATTTATTAAGAAAGAAAGAACAGTATAGCTATGAGAACAAGAAAAATATTGTATAAGTGCATGATGAAGAAAATGAAAGAAATTACTCTGGTGATATAGAAACCAGAGAATCTATTAATTATTATGCAATTCATGATGTGGAAAATGAAAAAAACACGAGGAACTCCATTGCATACATTTCGTAAATGGGGTTGTAAAGAATGGAAATCGGAATGACAGAGCAGAAGAAATGTGACATCAGATGAAAGAGAATGGAGCAAGATGATGATAAATGATGTTAAGATTGAGATGTAATGGGATTCCGGAGCTTCGATTACACTGATGAATGAGGAAACGTGGAATAAAATTTGAAGTCCAAAGTTGAGTGATATCAAAATATATGGAGTTTTTCAAGGAAGTCAAAAACCACTGGGATGCTCAGAACCAAATGTTTATTGGCACAGTAAAATGAGGAATATTAGAATAATTGTTATTAAAAATATATTTCCAGGTTTTATTTGTGGGGTAGATACTAAGAAAGCATTTGGAGTACATTTAATGGAAATTAACAACATTAAATCCGAAACAAAGATTAGTAATTACACTGATGACGAAAGAAAAAAAAGCGAAAAATGAATTGGGAAAAATGAAATGCCAACAATTAACAAATTATTAGATGAATTTGTATCAATATTTTCTCTGTTAGATTTGATTTAGGATTCACAAGAATCGTCGAACGTGAAATTAAGACATCTAGGAATCCAACAATGCAGTTTCCAAGACGACAACCGATGCACATTGAGCAGAAAATTGACGATATGATAAAAGAGTTAACAAAAGCAGGATTTATAAGACAGTATAAAAGTCCATGGAGCTCGCCATTGGTTGTAGTAGGAAATAAAGACAGCTCAATAAGAATGTGCGTAAACTATCGAGAGTTGAATAAGATCACAGAAAGAGAATCTTTTCCTATGCCCAACATATCTCAATTACTTGATAACCTATCAGGATCTAAATTCTTTTCTTCTTTAAAGTTGGGACAAGCATATTATCAGGTTGCATTACTAGAAGAAGCTCAAGTGAAAAAGGCTTTTAGTCCCAAAGAAGGTCAATATTATTTTAACCGACTTCCATTTGAATTATCTACGGCTACAGCAACGTTTCAGCGATTAATGCATACGATGTTAGAGGGTATATTGCTTAACCCGCAAACGATTTTTTGGACAAAAATGTCCATTTTGTTTTTTTAGTGACGTTTTCTTGGAAACTGAAAAACACCCTTCTTTGTGAATCTATGACTTTGTCAATTTTTTTATGCTTTATTCAAGTAAAACTAGCAGACATTCATAACTACTAAAATAAAAAAGTTATGACAAGTTATTCTGTTCTGAGAAAAAATGGACATTTTTGTCCAAAATTCATTGTATTAGTTTTTAGCTTTTTCAGTTGAAAATTCATGTCATATTTTCTGACATAGGCGTTAACTCATTTCAACAAATACTGGCGTTAAAATGAAGCTGATCAGACTTTTTTAAACAATTATTGTGACTGGCTGACACTATGATATGTTTATCACATGATGGCGGATGGAGTTCTTACAATAGAGTTCATTGATTACATATCTCTCTATCTCTGCTTTGGCAGGAATGGTCTTCCATTAACCACTCTCTGACCATAAGTTGCTTTAGCCTACACACAAGAGAAATTTAATGTAGTATCCGTCTCACCAACATCTTCAAAACAGTTCTGCATTCATATTAGTTAGCTTACTCGCTCTCGTCTATTTTGTGAAGTAGGCAGACTATACCATTTTACACTCATGACATTGGTACTCTGTCTGTCTCTCTTTACTCATCCCCACACACAGACGCACTTAGAATACCTCATTTCAGGTATCAAGTAATAATGCACGTGACACTTACAATTGACAATTGATATTGGAGCCAATGAATGTCTCACATAATAATAGTCTCTCATGATCTTTCTCACCTGGATTTGTTCATGCGTTTGTCTGCACTTTGTCATACTCTCATTATAAGTGTGTGAGTGTCGTGTTAGAATACAACATTTATACTAGTAGGGTAGAGGGTTTGCTACTACATAAAAATATCACAATTGACATGAGTTCTCATCCACGAGCGGCAAAAGCATTTGCTCTACGTGCTATTCTAGGAGAAAGTTCTAGTAGCAGTAGTGAACATGAAGTTGTGCTGAAAGCTGACGATGTACATGAAATCAAAAGTAATGACGAAGAACAGCTGTCTTATGACGATACTGAAAGTGAGGATGCTGACAATCTACAAGTTGAAATCAATCCAGCTGATCTTCATGAACAAGATGATATCAATAGATTCACCGATTCTAATGGAAATGTATGGGTTACACCTAATGAAGGCATGTCAGGTCGAGTAAACGCAGCAAACATTCTCCGCCCATCCCCTGGTATAACCCGTTGGGCTACTCAAAGGATTAGGGAAAATTCCGTGTTAGACTGCTTTAATCTTCTATTCATAAAATGTAAGTCAATTTATTATGTACACTAAATAAAAGTTATAATATTCTTTTGACTTTTAGCAACAATGGAAACAATTTTGATTGAGACAAATCGAGAAGGATCAAAGTTGTATAACAACCAATTTACAGCGCTCTCCTTAAATGAGTTGAATGCTTTTTTGGCATTCTCATTCTTCGAGGAGTATATCGTGCTGCTGGAGAAAGTATAGATGAATTGTGGTCAGCTGAACATGGACGTTTTATCTTCCGGAATACTATGTCTCTCAATCGATTTAAACTTATCCGACGTATTCTGCGGTTTGATAATCCCGACACAAGAAAAGGAAGGCTGTTACGTGATAAATTGGCGGCTGTTAGATTGCTGATCGATAATTTTGTTAAAAATAGCCAAAAGTGTTATATGCCCGGTGAATCTGTCACTATGGACGAGCAACTTTATCCATACCGTGGACGTTGCAAATTTTTTCAATATATGCCCTCTAAACCATCCAAATACGGCTTGAAATTTTGGGCTGTTTGTGACTCACAAAACTATTATTGCTGGAATCTACGTTTTTATATGGGAAAAGAAGATTATCGGGATATGCAAGTGTCGTACGGTGAATATATAACAATGGATATGTTGCAGGGACTATATGGTAGTGGAAGAAATGTAACGTGTGACAAATTTTTCACATCATTGAATTTATCAAAGCTATTGTTCCAAAATGGTATCGCAATGGTAGGCACTATTCGTGCATCGAGGCGTGACATACCAAAGCATTTGACGATGTACCAGGGGCGTGAAGTTTTTTCAACTATTGAATTGATAACAACAAGTACAGCAGATCGTAGAGATAAAGCCTTGTTGGTTAGTTATGTTGCTAAAAAGAACAAAATTGTCAATATCTTATCTACTGCCCATAGCAAAATAACTGGATATGTCGGTTCAAAGCATAAACCGGACGTACTTCTCTTTTATAATGCTACAAAAGGTGGAGTTGACGCAATGGACGAAAAAGTTGCAACATATACTACAAAGTTTAAATTGTCGAAGATGGCATGTGGCATTCTTTTGTAATATATTAGACATCTCACCATTCAATGCATTTGCCTTGCACTATCTTGTGGAGCCTCAATGGAATGCGAACAAGTCACATAGACGAAGGCGATTCCTGATTGAACTTGGTAACAGTTTAATAAGTGCGTATGTAGAAGACAGAAGAAGGACTGCTGCCGCCGACTCTCTATCGTCGACTCCATGTAAGCGTGGTGACTGCTACATGTGTATTGATCGAAAACGGTACACTGTCACATGTGTTAAATGTAACAGATTTATATGCAAAGAACATTTACACAACATTTGTAAGAATTGCTCATAAATTATAGCTTTATTTCTTGGTATTCTGTCATTTTTGTGTACTTGGACATTTTTGTCCAAAATGAACAAAATCGTTGATTTTTATTTCCATCGTTTGCGGGTAAATGAAACAATTTTTTATTTAGACGATATTCTTGTATATTGCAAGAATCAATCTGAACACGAATTACTATAGACAATTTTTCAAAGATTATGCTAACATAGCAGCACCCTTACACGTAGCAGCTTCAGGCTGTGATAAAACAATCAAATGGTCAGAAAATTGTGAAAAAAAGCATAAGTCAACTTAAAGAAGCTTTAACACAAACTCCTATTGTTGATTTACCTCGAATAGATCGAAAATTTAATTTAGATATTGATGCTAGTTTTGAAGCTATTGGAGCAGTTTTGAATCAAATAAAAGAAGATGGTTTAGAAACAGTTATTGCATAAGGTTCAAGACATCTGACGGCCCATAAAAAGCATACTGCGTAATCAGGAAAGAGTTATTGGCGTGGCATGAATAAGTTGTATATTTTAGACAGTATTTATACGGAAAAGAATTTGTGGCCCTAACAGATCATAAGGCTTTAGTATTTATGAACACGACAAAAAAAGCAATAAATCCACAATTTCAAACATGGATGGCTAATCTATCGGAATACAATCTCCAATTGAAATACCGGAAAAGTGAAGAGCACGCAAAAAAAGATAGATTATCGAGAATCGGGAGTAGTTTGTGCGTACAATGTCTGACAACACATGTACAACATAAACAAGAAAAATCAAAAGTTAGATATATCAATTTGATACAAAAAATACAGACAATGATAGAGATTACGGAGGAACAGAAAGAAGATAAATTGTTCTAGGAAGCGACAGAAGTTCTTAGGAATGAGATATACATAAAAATGAATCGTTTCAAAATAGTTTTTTATTTAAATATAAAGATCGATTAAAGATATCAGATAATATACTTGTAATGGAAATGAATAAAATAGATCTAGTGGTAATCCCAAAAATCTATCAATCTAAATTAGTGATTAAAATACACGAAGATTTATGTCATGCTGGAATAAAGAAACGGTTTTACTACCTAGAAGGGAATTTCTTTTGGCAAAAATGTAAGAAACTGTTAAAGATCTATTAAAACGATGTGTAACGTGTGCAAAAAGAAAAATAGACTACGGAAAGACAAAAGAAATTTTAATTCCACGCGAAAGTTCTGAATTTCTAGAACATATTTTTATGCATGTTGCTGTCATGGAGAGAACTTAAACCATAAAAAAGTATGTTATTGTTATTATTGATAGGCTTAGCAAATTAGTAAGTCTAACGGCTACATCAAACCAAGATGAAAAAACTATTTGGAAGACGCTAATGAAAAATTGGATTTACAAATACGGTAAACCTCAAACTATATTGACAGACAGAGGGCGAAATTTTGAAAACAAATATTTAAAAGAAAAATTAGGACAACTGGGATTAAGACAAAAATTCGCTACGTCATATCAACATCAGTTGAATGGCTTATTAGAAAGAGCTATTATAACAATGAGAGATTTACTTGTGACAACGATGAAAGGAGGCTGTGCTGAAAAACAGTGGCACGAACTTCTGCCTCGAATTGAATTCAGTATAAACGCAACTTATCAAAGTGCTACGAAATATTCCCCATTTGAGATAGTATATGGTCGAAAAATAAAATTAAATGCTAATTCTGGACTCCAAAATCAAGTACAAGATATTTCAAAGAAAACTCAAATGAATTCCAAACAATCTGTTAAAAAGATGAGAGAATTCAAGGACGACAAAAGAATTAAATGAAATTTTGAAGTGGGGGAGGAGATACTAGTATGCCAAGAACCACATAGAAGAAACAAATATATTATTCAATATGATGGTCCATATAAAATTCTTAGATTTATTTCAGAACATCAAATCGAATTGCAGTATCCAACGCAGCGCCAATGAATCGAATGTTTAAAGCGATGGCATCAATCTTAAGAAGTGAAGAGTAAT
This sequence comes from Schmidtea mediterranea, assembly GCA_022537955.1. NCBI lineage: Eukaryota > Metazoa > Platyhelminthes > Tricladida > Dugesiidae > Schmidtea > Schmidtea mediterranea. The sequence continues at coordinate 298,116,863 of CM039679.1, read as the reverse complement.
GATAGTACATTTAAGGTCAAAGACCAAATGTTTAGCATTTTACTGTAAATTGCGTAAAATAATACAATGTGTTAGTGATTGCGCAATATACACTAATATTTAAATGAGTTATCTATTTATGTTTTTCAAATAAATCTTTAGATGGAATCGAGTGTTGTAACTAGCAAATTTATATATATAGTGGCTTGTGTACTACAATAATTATAGACATAAATTAGTGTATATGCTTACGGATACACATAGAAAATTTTCTTAAATTATATTGAACATTTTGAATTTTAGTTTTTACTCAATATTTTAAGAATCATCGTATTTGTTGCCTGGACCGCAAAAACCTTCGTTGAGGGCTGCGAGTTTGACATGCATGATGTAGAAAATGTAAAAATTTTATTTTAAACCCAATGGTTATTATTTTTGTTTTTTATTCATAATTCAAATTCACGACATTAGAATCCGCGGTAAGTGTGTAATATTTTTTAATTATATAGTATTTTACAAATTTGATGTATTGTTTTCAAATTTTTTTATGTATTTTTTCTGTTTTAGAATCTCATGTAAGGGATAGTACAAAATGCTTGAATAATCCAAATATTAAAATTTTTCCATTTTATTTACTGTGGTGTATTTCTCTCGGGTTTATGATAATTTATATCTTTATAACAGAAGAAATCTTGTAACTATTTTAAATTAGTTTATTTGTTTATCAAACATTTCATGATTATGAAATAAAATTCCAGTTATTGAATTGAAAATAAAAGCTTTTTCCTGAAAGACAAAACCCAGTTTTTTATTGAACAATAAATACATGTAACGTCATCTATACATCGAAATTATAATAACATCAAAATTTTCAAATATTACAAATTTCAAATAACTGGAGTGCGTTAATAATAAAACTAAAACATTACTGTAAATGTAGATAAAAATAATTTGGGCATGTTTTATATATTAGCGGAGATTTAAGGCGAAACATTCATTCTCCCAGTTGATGCACGATCATCTGTCTTTGCTTTTAAAAGAGTTTGAGCATTAATTCCAAACCATAAAAATCCATAAACTGGTAAAGGATGGATCTGCAACTCATTTGTCACCAAACCAGTCAAACCTAGCATGTTTATGCAATAAGAAGATCAGTTGCTGGAGATTGCAAAAGCCGACGGTCTTTATTATGCGTTGAAGACAACAGCTCTGTCAGTATTCTGGATTAAAGTTATGGGTGAATATTCTGAAATTTCCAACACAGCACTATCTGTATGAAGCGGGATTTTCTGCATTGACTGGAACCAAAACAAACAACGGAAATAACTGGACATAAGCAATATACATCGGGTGTCATTGTCTCCTATTACATCGAGATGGAACCGTCTCGTTGCAGTGAAACAACCTCAGGGTACTCATTTATTTAGCGTATTATTGAATTAAAATTTTAAATCACTTTATATTCATGTTTTTGTGTTATTGTATTTTACTTTGATACAGAAGTAAAATTATTAAATTAAACCAAATTAAAATATAAACAATAACGCTCCTCTCCGTCAGTGGGCCGCTGTAAAATTATCAAACGTTGATCGGTCAGATGCGTATCTTTTAATTCATCAAAAAATATTTGTTAAAATTAATTATATTTTCACATAATAATTAAATTTAATTAATGTTAGTTTTTGTGTTTACATTACAAAATTATAGGAAATTTTAAATTTAGCGAAGAATATATCAAAGTGGACACCTGCTTTGAAATTGAACGTCTTCAAAAAACTGATTCTGGGAATTGTACCTGCCGCTTTTCCAGCTTTGACATGGTAGAACAAGAATTTACTCTGCGAGTTTTATCAGGTTATTTAACTCTTGTTTATTTATATTTTAGCACGTTGATTGCTGCGCATGTTTTATGTATTTTCCTGGAAACAAAGTGGAATATTTTTTGCATTGTTAAAATTATTCAAGTGCATGACCTTGCTCCACTATGACTTACTAGGAATAAGAAAGATGAAGCCAACTAGTATATATATACTCTAAGACTCGAATATATCCCCATTGGAGAATATTTTTTGTAAAGGATTTTTCAAAAAATTACAAGGGGTGGTGTAATATAAAAAATTAAAAGAATTTAATTAAATTTTTATTCATCCTCTATTTCAGAAAAATTGAACTTAGAAACATCATACGTGGAAATGTCTTGAATCATTCTATCGCTTGAATTTTCATTTAATCTCATAAATTTTTCGCCAAATTTTTTGTCTTCAGCTATCATTAAATTTGCATGATTATTGAGAAAATACTTCTCAAAACTTTCTGATTTGATTTTCATTCAATTCTTAGGGTTAGACCTGGGTTTCCTAAGTGCTTGCCAACAAATATAATTACTTAAAATAGATAGAATAATTACTATATATAGAAACAGTTTAAAAACGACAATTAAATAATAATAAAAATAATATATAATAATAGATAGTTAAAAAACAAAGATAAATAAAAATCGTAATTTTTATTTCAGATATCCACGTTATAAACGTCTTCCACTTGAATATTATATTCCAAAATGATTTTTTTAATCTGGCTGACAAATGAAATGCCTCTCAAAACAATTTATTCATTATTTAAAGAGAATATTCGATTGATTTTTCTTAAAGTTAGTTGATTTCAAGTCATAAATCTAAATAGCCATCCATTTGTTGGTGTCCAATTGGAACCGAGAATTATTTCAGCTGGAATTTCTTGTGCCTTTTTATTAGTCCTTGAACGAGATACACGCTTTCATTCTAATCGTTCATCAATAACTCATGCGTAAAACATAATGTCCAGATCCTCAAACTTCACCTTTCTTCCTTCTCCTTGAAGTATAAACTTATTTAGATCTGATTGCTGAATTTCATTTTCTTGTATGATTCATTCTCTCATCGTATGTCTATCAATGCCAAATCTAGTAGCCACTTCTGAGATATTTTTACTAAATCGATACTTAGCTATTGCATTTAACTTATGCTTGTTTTTTGATTTTTCTTATTTGTCAATCAGGGATATTGAAATTTTAATTATATTAAAACAAAAGCAAAAAATGGTATGGTTCTGCAATAGAAAAATATATGAACTTTTAATATTTATTCAAATAACAATAATTCTCGATGGGGAATTATTTCGGAATGGGGGATTAATTCGAGTTTTAAAGTATATATATATATATATATATATATATGTGTGTGTGTTGTGTGTGTATTAGGTTTATTAGATTATAAGTCGGTTTGCTCTCGGACACCTTGTGTTCAAATTTAGTAAAGAAAATTAACAGAACCAGCACAAGGATAAATATTAAAAATAAAATTTATGAATAATTAATTTTATTCATTTAATAATAATACAGAATTCTCAAAATAGAATTGTTTAAATATCCTCAGAACCGCAGTTTTTCGAAGGAGCTTAAATTTTTTAGATCAATAAATAATGGATGTCCCGAACTTGATCTAATAACAAAAAATCTTTTATTCGTATATACCACAAAAATCACAATCGTCAATACAATATATCTTTATCTGCACGTTTGTGATATGGTTAATTTCACCCACAGTAGATCACCTTTATTGGTACACACGTTAATTTAAATTGGCTAATACTACTTTTCACTTGTTTTCATACTCACCTCGGTAATTCAAATAAAGATACTGTTTGACTATAAGCCACCATTAAAACAAAAAATAAATTTATGTTAATTAAAACAAATTGTTGAATTATTAATATGGCTACCGTGAACAGATATTAAAAATAAAAACACGAAATAAAACAAAATAAAATATAACAAAAATAAATAAAACAAAATTAATAAAATCAAAACAAACATATTCAATACCTAAAACCGCCAAAACCTTGCAAAGGTTTAGAAAAAACATAGGTTGAAACGGCGACCAAAAAACTAACTTTTTAATGGTCAAAAAGAATAATGACATAGAAATAATAATAGAAAAAAATTCAGAAAAATATAAATATTATATCAAAAGATTAAACAAAATGAAGGAAAAATTATAAAAATATTAAAATTTTAATAAAATTAGTAAAAATCCCTCAAAATGGCCAAAACGGCCTATTGCTTGCACACACACACACAAAACAACTATATGTACAATAGCCAAATTCAAAATTGAACCACTTTAATTTTGTGCAAAATTTTGTCTGAAAATTTTCTAGTTGGAATCAATTTGAAAGTAGATTGTGTGCAAAATTTTGTCTGAAAATTTTCTAGTTGGAATCAATTTGAAAGTAGATTGTGTTTTAATATTAATATATATTTGAATATGTTAAAGTTTTATTTATACAAATTTTAACTTTATTCTGGATGTTCCTGGCATCTTTTTGGGCCACTGACAAGTACCCCTAAAATCATATTTATAATATGTATTGTAATAGAGTTTAAAAGGGCAAACTGATAGCTTGATTAGCGAGTTAACTTTTGCTAGTTGCAGAAGCTGGCTGCGCTACTTCTAAAACCTCGGTTCTCCACGATGAGTTCTGGTCGCAAGACGCATGTCTCTACCCGTTGGGCGTCGCTGTAAAACCCACAGCGCCGATAGCAACGTCGACCGTATTGGGCACTTAAAATCATGGGAGGTGTGACATCAGTTAAGAGGGGAAAAGGTTTTGTCTAATGTATTGAAAATTTAAAATCTTATCGGAAAATTAATCTTAAAATCGGATAGAAATGGATAGGACAGAGTATGGACGTAAAGCTGGTAACATTTTTCAAATAGTCGAAAGATGTAATGTGTCAGAGAATAACTAGAGATCTCGGTGATGGTAGTGTATATTAAAGTGACCGCAGAGGGTTGTAACCATTTAATGTAATGGGATAATCAATAGGGCATATAATAGCACCCGACAGGACATTTGTTAACATTAATGAACATTTGTGAAGAAATTTTCGATAGAGGAAAAGCCGATTAGTCGCAAAATCACACGAAAATTTCGGAAATAGCATCGAGGAAAAATTCGAATAGTATGTCGATGAGAAAATAATTACGAGAGTAAATTAATTTTACTAGACGAAAATGATTAAAAAGCAATTGTCGATGTAAATCAATTGATTCTAAATTAAATAGAATTAACCAAGAAACACCCAGCACTGTAAACTAAATAGTTAAAATCAAACGAAGTAACCATTAAGGCAAATTAAAATACATTTAAATTAAATGACGAAAAATAAGAGACCCTTGTTATTATAAATTGATACATTCAAAATAAACGAACATAATGAGCAAATTTTTTGCATAATTTGACGCGAAGACATGAGTCTTTCTAACGGCCTTCAGGAACCCGAAGACGAAAATTATTCAAGGAGTAGTGGAAACAATGCTCGTCTGCTTGGATAGTTTTCGGCTGTTATGCACAGTACGAACGTGGGTTTTCTCCACGGGTGCATTGTGGTAAAGCAAAGTTATGAGGAATATGAAAGTAAAAGATGGACCCTAGTAAAAAGAAAGAAGAGCGAAAGGTTGACCATGTACCCATAGTAACGTATATGCCATTTTAAAAGATCACCCGTACATCATCAATAAGCATTTGCCTGTTTCAAATAACTCGTACACTTGACTATCTGCTGAATTTTCAAACTCCTTCGTCAACATTAAAGTCATCCTTTTTAAAACTTGATTTTAGTAAAAAAAACTAATCATATTAAGTTTTATTCTAATAATTATTTTGTTTTTAGTTACCCAATTTGATTAGGTGACTTCTCGCTTCTTTACTAACCCCGAAAACGAATTTCGATTTATTGATTTTATGAAAGAATTGATCAAATTATCTCCTTGGATTTTCCCATGGTTCGGGCTCTCCATGTGCCTCGGATTTTGCATATGACTCGGGCTTCTACATGCCTAATAAATTTTTCTTAAATTTTTAATTAATTTTTATTTATTAAATATATTTTTTGTGGGACTCTCAATTGATTTTATATTAACATATTTGTGTTAATCTCTTCATTTGCTATACTAAATGCATGTTTCCCCAATATGTCAGTTTTAATTATTATCTATTTTTAATTGATTTTTGTATTTATTTATTATTTTTAAATATTATTCTTTTTTATTAAACGCAATAAATATATATTTATTTATTCATATATATTTTGCGAAATTATTGAGTCTGAAAAAAATATTTAAAATTATTTTGATGTGTATATTTTATATGCTTGTCACAGTCAGGGTGATTAGTTTAATAAATAAATAAATATGTAAAATATTTTTTTTCCAAATTTTAACAAAATAAATAAATTAAATCAAGTGAGAGTTATTGAAAATATTTTTTTAGATGTAACTAACACGATTTTATATATTTATTGTTCTGTGAGCATCGGTTCAGCAATAGTTCTACTTTTTTTGTTATTATGGATATTTTATTATGATTTGATGATCATCAGCACTCTTATTGTCGGTTCAAAATCCAAAAGTGAGTATCTTTTATTTATGTTTATTTTTCATATAAATAATTTTTATCAGATTTCAGTATCGCAGTCCTTATTATCTATGATGATCAAGACCAATTAAGTTTTTCGACTGCAGTAAAAATTAGTGAAATTCTCTCTAGAAAAGGATTTTCTACGTATCTCTTTGATCGGGACAAAAAATTTGGATGTGGTAAAACAAATAAATTTTTAAATATTTTATAAAAAGTATTGTGCTAGAATTTCATAGCGATTATTTATCGAGCATGGCTGAATCGAATCAAATTCTTTTTCTTTGCACGGAAAAATTCCTGGAAAATGAATCAATGTTATTTTGTTTAAATAATTCGACTCAATATAAAAACAAAAGGAATTTTGTGTTTTTTAATTCGAGAAAAGCACTTCTACAGCATTTTCGAAATCTAAAAGAAATAAAGTATGCAAAATTTTGATGAAAAAATAAACATCTGAAGATTAATATTCAGTCAAATCTATCAAGTGATCAAGTTTTCTACCAAATATAATGTTTGGAAATCTAATTATGACAAAGATTCGTTTATGAGGAGAAGATTTATAAGTTGGATTATGTCTGGGTTCTGTTACTCTACATTGAAACGAAATATTAAACCCAAAACAATTGAGGGTCATGTTAATGATTCTTACAAAATAGATATTTAAAACTTTTCCATTTCATCCATTTTTAACTCCACTGTTTCCTTGTACAATTACAGAAAACTAATTGTTAAAATCTTATATATGTTTATCATAATTATTATTTTTTCATTTTTTTAATCTTCATTTCTTTTTATACTATCGATCGATATAAAACAAAATGTTGATTGATAATCTAAAAAGAAAGGAAAGTGTTATTTTGTATGGACTTTGTCGATAGAATTGAAAAGCAATCTAACTACTCGTGCTCACAATCAATGAAACCAAAGTGAACAATCCCAATAAAATCTTTATTTTTCAATTTCATAAAGTTTCCATGATTCACAAAATCAAACGGAGTAAACACAAGAAAGGTATAACCTCTATCGTAATATCAAAACACAATGTACTTTTTTTAACTATATCTCGTCGCTCCTCCCGCAACTTTAAATTTAACCAAATGACTTTTTCCAATCAACTGACTTTTCTGTTTATTTGCTCTCTCCCTTTAAAACGATTCCCACCTATTGATAACTGCTAAACGAAACAAAACATTTCTGAGCCGAGTGGCCATTTTTTGCCAATTAGCTTATTTCCCAGCAACCTATTATCCTGACATTCCGCTTGGTGGCCCTTCATAAATGAGTTCGATTGGAAATAATGTAATTAATTAATTATTTTGTTTTTGGGTTCCTGGTCCTTCACTATACCTCTGATAAATTTAATATTTTATTTGTCTTCAAAATCAAATTTGTCACTGGTTAGCACTTTTTCCCTTAGAAAATATCAATTTTTACTATTTTCAAATTTTTATTTAATTTTAATTGATTTTTATATTTTTGAAATTTTTAATTTCATTTCTTGTAATTTTTATAACCCCAACCTATCTCCCCCTTTAATTTGCTGGTAAACGGCTTTGACGCAATGTGCGCCGAGCTTAGTTTTACCAGCCTCTCCGAAGAGTAGGCAGAATCCTTTCGGATAAACTTCCACCTTAAAGGTTTCAGTTGATTTTATGATTCTACTTACATTTTTCGATTGCTGTGTTCCCCGTAGGGATCAGCAGCAGACACCACAACGCTCCGTGTTATTCGGACAGCACTCCCACCAATCCCCCCTCTGGTACGTGCAAGTTCAGGCCTTTTTGAGCATCATTATGCGATGCTTCACAGGCATACCTGAATCAGGTTGTGTCTGCTAGACGGTGTAGTATTGGCGAGTTACTACATCGTTATCTATCTAGGGTAGTAGCTCAAAAACATCTATGTGTCTTGAGTCTGCTAGTGTGTTAGGACCCGTTTAGTTTTAGGGGTCAATGTATCAGCAAGCATCAGATGCCACTGATAACATTTGGATCCATCGTAGCAGATATACTGGCAAAAGCGTAGGGCACCTGAGAGGAATTACGACCGCTGCAATAAAATAATAATAATGATAATAATAATAATAATAACAACAATAATAATAATAACAATAATAACGACAATAATAATAATAATAATAATAATAACAATAATAATAATAATAACAATAATAATAATATTAATAAAAAATAATAATAATATTAATAAAAAATAATAATAATATTAATAAAAAATAATAATAATATTAATAAAAATAATATTAATAGAATTAATAATAATAATAATAAGGTGCATTAATAGCAATAATCCTCCCAGGTAGCACCAGCTTCAAAGAGTGTAATACTCCACCAGTAAATGTGTGCTAATAAGCAGTCTCTGCCACTAGCAACACATTATTGTGTTTGTTTGGGCCTATTTGTAATATGATCTATGTAAATTGCATAACTTGAGGTGACTGCGGTTGTAGTGCATAGTTTAGCTAACTTTTTTTGTTCTGTTTTATTTAATCATATTTGGTCCAGTGCTTTATTATTTCCCTTGTCCCATGAACCGAGGGTTCCAACCACCAAGGCATCCAACGTGGTTCTGCGTTGAAACTCTCCTCCCGATTATAAGGTACTTTGATGTCAAGAATGTGTAATTTTTTGTTTCGTTTGGATTTTATTATAATGTCTGGTCGGAGTTGGGTATCAATCCCTAGAGGTGTGCGTTCAACATCAACACAAAAACCCTTTGATATAAGGTAGTCGCTTGCTGTTTTTAACACATTGTTGTGTTTGTTGTGTCTTGCATTTTGTGTTTGTGTGCAATGGTTAAATATGTGTGCTTGCGTTTCAGGTTCTTTTTGGCATAGTCGACACATTATGTTCACTTTGTTTTTGTTCCTATTTGTGTTGAAGTTGAGGCTTATTATATTGTTACGTGCCTTAATAAGGAAGAAGTATTGATTGTCTGTAAGGGCTCTATGCTTGGTGAGGTAGGCTGACTGTCTGTTACTACCGATTGTTTTGGAGATGTGCCCAGTGCTATTCGAATGTCAATGTGAAGAAATTCAACTAAGCTCTGGTTAACGGCGGGAGTAACTATGACTCTCTTAATATAGTCGTTGCTAGAAGTTCACCTTGATAAGCATTCGAATAGCTCCTTTCATTATGTCCGATATCATGCTCTTAACAGAGTCTACATTTGTTTAGATATTGAATGAAATAATGCTACAGGACCTGAGTCGAAATCCGTTGCCAATTTGACGCGCCCGTCAAATTAAATCAAATTTTATTTAATAAAAACTGCTCCGAAGAGACAGTGGGTCCTTTTTACGGGATAAGCCCGACCATATGTAGGTCAGACTAAATCAGGGGTTCAGTTTTGTTTCTAACATTTCTCATATCTTCTGTCCAATTGCAATAATCGGGCAAGCACTGCATCGTCTACCATCACTAGTCCCGTCTTCAGCTGAGGTCCAGCTCTATTCTCCATCTCAGTATCGTCTATATCTCAAGTTTCAATTTAAGGGAATATCAGACAATAGCTTTGTTGTTGGTATTTGGAAAACATTATTTGGTTTAGTAAGATTCATGTAGGAATAATGGAGGTATTTGTAGGTTATTAGAGTTTTGGTATGTCATCATGTTAGATCAGGCATCAGTTTATTCCATTCTAGCAGAGTTCTCCAAGTGCTTAGTATTCTTCAATTGTGAGTAGCAATATAATTTGCTTTTTGTTCGTTTCTAAAGATATTAATCTATCCAACCAAGGAGAAAACCATGGTGGAACAAAACCAGGCGTACAATAACAGTAAAGCAATATAGCAGTATTTAGAACTCTTGTAACAATTAGAACATACAATAAATAAAAATAAAAAAAACTTCAACAATTTAACAATATAAAAAGAAAAAATTAATACAATACAAACATAAAGATGATAAATAACTCTATAACAACATAAGTAGAGCTGTTACAATTGGAAAATAGTACAAAAGTATCGCATACAATCAGTAAGACAAAATAGTTTAAAGTACTAATCCAATACAACTAAGACAAATTTAGTATACAACTTATTAGATACATAGTATATAAAAATAATATTGGAAATGTATAGTTAAGATAAATAGTATTATTATAAAGTTAATTAAATGTGTTTCTATTTTGTGTTGGTTATATGGTTCATATATATTATGTAACTTGCCTCAATAGCCGTTATAGTGCATTTTTTTGCTAGGGATTCAATATCGTTTGTACTAAGTCCTATTTCTTTAAGTATTTTGTTGTTGTCGTCATTCCATGTTCCTAATGTCCCTACAATTAGTGCATATACTGCTGTTTTGTATTTGTTTATTTTGCCTGTTTCTAAAGCTAAGTCTCTATATTTTTCAAAATTTAATTTTCTGGCATTCTCAAAATACTTAGTGTCGTCGTATGGCACTTTTATGTCTAGGAAAATAATTTTGTTGTCAGATTTTAGTTTTATTATTAAGTCAGGTCTTAGTGTCGTATTTACCCCTGAGGGTGGTCTCTCTATGTCAGTGTCATATTTTTTTGATATAAAAAAGTTAAAAACTACATCAAGTACCTGATTATGTTTGTTTCTTCTCGCGTTTTGTGTTAAAGTACAGTGATTAAAAATGTGGGCTTGCGTTTCCCATTGTGTTTTGCACAGTCTACATTTTATTTCAGTTTTATCTTTGTGATTTTTTGGATTAGAGTTAAGGTTGAGGCTGTTATTACGTGCTTTAATTATGAAAAAAAATTTATTGTCACTGAGTGATTGGCTTTTAATTGCATATTGGGATATGTTACTGCTGCTGATTGTTTTAGCTATATGTCCCTGATGGATCATTTTTTGCCATTCTAGGGCATACTATTCATTGGTGAGAGTATGTATGGTTGATGATGCATTTTCAATATTTTCAGTTTTAATTGGGGACATAAAGTTATCTTTCCTAATTTCTAAATAAAAAAAGGTATTCAAGTTATAAGATAGTTTACAGATAATTCCAAACTTTTCACACAGACGTTTATTAGAGTTTCTGAATTTTAAAAAAAGGCAAGGGGCTGCCACTCGTTCAGATTTAATCTCACCATTTACCCATTTAACTGCCTTGTCAATATCAATGTCATTAATGAAGCGGGCTTTCGTAACTTCTATCATCTCATTAATTATAAAGTTGCGCATATTTAGGTCGTTTGATAATAATAGTCTGGTTAGTTGAATAATACTTTGGATTAAGTACTCATCAATACTAGGAACAATTCCGAGACCCTCCAACGAGCAGTGCGCATAAATAAAGTTATTATTAATGTTTTGGTGTATATCCCCTATAGCATTTTTTATTAGTCTTTTAATTTTTTGGTCAAAACCAAGTTGTTTGTCCCTATTGTTAACTTTGCGGTTTCTGTCACAATCAAGAATCATGTGGTGTATGGTGCAATTTCTGAAGATGAAAATTAGTCTCGAGTGTATGAATGTTTTATATGCATATATTTTTTGTGAAGGGTGTAAATCTGAAGTGAAGTTTGCTTCGGCATCTTTAAGTGCATTATCTAGAATATCGTCATTGTTATGTTTGCCCTTCTCCCAAAATGCAACTCCTAAATATTTGTAGATGTTATCACTGTTAATTATTGGAATCGGTTCATCATATATTGTAAGGGGTCTCTCAGAGTGGTTTTTAAATTTTTTATAAAATCCGCATTTGTTTGGTCTAAACTTTAATTTTGCTTTTGTTGTGTATTCAACTATGTCTTCGAGCATTTTTTTTATTTTTATTCTGTCATCAGAAATTAAGACTATGTCATCCGCATAGGCAATTATACTAATGTTGTAGTTGTGTACAAAAAAAGGATGATCTTTCAGTATGTTTATAATGATGTAATTTATAGCAATGCAAAAAAGGGTCATTGACATAGGGCAACCCTGCTTAACTCCATTGTTAACGGAAATGTTTTTTGTGATTGTTTTCTGACATTCGTAGAAGGTTTGACAACCGCTATACATATCTTTGATTAACTTTATTGTGTTGTCGTGTGTACCTATTTCATTAAGTGTGTGCCATATTATATCATGGGGGACACTGCCGAAAGCGTCAGCTAGGTCAAGCCAAACAATATTAATATTAGTATTCGTGCGCACTGCTCTTTCCTTGATTAATAATAAAATTGAGTTATGCTCGGCACATCCGTCAGGGTACCCAATGGCTTTTTGGTTACAGTTAATTAAATTTCCATTTTTGATCCAGTCAAGTAAACTGCGGTTAATTAGAGTCGAAAAAAGTCTATAAGAGGTATCAAGGATAGCTAAAGGTCTCCAGGATGCTATATCATGGCTGTAACTCTCTTTGCCGGGTTTTATAATTAATTTTGTTTTAAAAATTTTCCATTTGGATGGCCTCTTGAGGTTACGAATAATATTGTTAAAAAACGCGCATAAGAATAAGAATTTTGGATCTAATTTCCCCCAATCATGGTAAGTAATATTGTCTTTTCCTGGTGCAGACGATTTGTCTACAATTTGATAGGTATTAGAAATTTCATAAATAGTAATTAATTTTGTGATTGAGGATTCATCTAGTTTGTTAAGTTTATATTTAAATTTGAAATTATCTATAGACACAGTCAATTTATCAAAATATTGGGTCATTCTGTCACAGTTGGGTGACTTAATATCAATTTTATTATTAAATATATTATCAATAGTTTTTTTCATTTTAAAATTAAAATCAAATCGTTTCCTGAAGGTGAGTTCTATTTTTTTTAGAGATCTAATATTTTTTTTATTATTATTACTTTTAGTTTTGTATTTGTTAGGAAAGATGGCTTCATGTATTTTCTCAATTTCAACAAGGCTATTATCTACAGTTTCATTGTCGTTATTTAAGATTATATTTAGGTTATTTAGGATTTTTATATATTTTGATATATCTCCAGATTGAGTTCTATTTATTATAGTATGCTCAATTACCTCATCTAGGTCTAGCCTCATAATTGGTATATTAGGAATAGTGATATTATTATGATTTATATATAAACAATTAATTATATGGTATAAATAAAAACCACTTTCAATGGGTTTCTCACATACCGGATAATTCAATTCAACCATTTCAACACTCATAGGATATATAACATTTTGAATATTAATAGCGGCTTTCAGTAAGGTATGTGCAATCTTTTGGTGTTTTAGTAAGCTGTTGGGACTTAAGGGGTCAATTATTGTGGCAAATGCTTTAGTTTTGCTTAGAAAAAAGGCTTCCCATCCCACTTTCGACGTTTTAAATGGGAATATTAACGTATCAAAAAATGTTTTAAAGTTTAAATGTATTAGTGCTTCAGTGGTATACGTGTCTATTGTTGGGCCAGAACACAAACGGCCTTGAAAAATGTTTAAATGGATCGGTAACACACATGCAAATATAACATGCAAATTTAAACTCAAACCTATTAAAACATCAACTAAACCCTATCAAATATGAGAAAAAAGATAATTACATATAAAATAATAAACATAAAAAAATAAATTAAAATAATAACAAAATGCAACAAGATCCGCACGATACAAATACAAATATAACATGAAAACCTAACAAATTCGACCGAAATGTAATAAAAATGGAAAATTTCATGAAAATGAAATTTAAATCAAAGAATTTGAATTAGAAATAATTCAATAAAAATTGCAAATGAAAAATTATCAAAATAAATTAGAAAATAATAAAAATAAAGATTAGAATACACTAGAAAATATCAAGGTCGAATTTTGTTTTACTAAATCAAAAAGAACACGCGAGGTTAGGGACAGAAAATAGATATAAATACCGATGCATTTTCACATAAAATTTAACCATTTTTCAAACCGATTCTGAAATCAAATTTTTGACTAATTTTAAAAATCTATTTCAAGACTATTTTTAGGTGAGCAGAAGTTTTATTTGGAAACTCTCTCCACGTCCCATCCTCGCAACCTCGGTAGAGCTCTGCTTGGATGTCGGCGTGGGGAGGGATGTTTTTGTAATTTTGTATGATGACTTTTGGCAAGTAATTTTGTTACATTGTTTAATATATTAATAAATATTTGTTGGGCCAGAACGTAAACGGCCTTGGAAAATGTTTAAATGGATCAGAAACACACACGCAAATACAACATGCAATTTAAATAAACCTATTGAAACACCAATTAAACCATATAAAATCTGAGAAATAAAAGAATTAAATATAAATTAACAAACATAAAAATAAATTAAAATATTAACAAAATGCACCAAGATCCGCACGATACCTACACAAATACAACAAGAAAACACAACAAATTCGACAAAAGTGAAAAAATTAATAAAAGTTCATTAAAATGAAAGTTAAATCGAAAAATTTGAATTAGTAATAATTCAATAAAAATTCTAAATAAAAAATTATAAAAATAAATCAAAAAATAATAAAAATAAATAATAGAATTTGCTAGAAATAACAAGGTCGAATTTTGTTTTACTGCATCAAAGTTCACACACCATAAAATTAGGTATATATACTGATCCATTTTCACATTTAACTTAACCATTTGTAAACCATTTTGAAACCATTTTTCAAACCAGTTGAAATCGTTTGTAAACTATTTTGAAATCTTACTGTCAAATCGTTGTGAAACTATTTTAAAACCCTATTTTCAAGCTATTTGAACTAATTCAACTGATTTTAGGTGAGAAATATTTATGTTGGAACCCTCTTTCCACGTCACGTCCATTGCATCTCGGTAGAGCTCTGCTTGGCGTCGACGTGGGGAGAGAGGCATTTATGCTTTCTGTTATGATATTTTATGCTATTGTATGAAAATATTTGGAATGGTTATGAAGGGTAATTCTGTTATTTTGTCCTAATTAATAAATATTATTAATATACATAAATTGTTTGATATTTATTTTTTTTTATAAACTAAATTAAAATGTCGAAATTTTTCCGGCCCACAGCCGACACATAACGCAAGTAAATAAAATCTACATAGTACAGAGGCATGTAAGTGCGTGGAAAATCGCCAATGATATGTACCCGTGAAGACTCAGCGTGCGCAACGCAGCGGTCGTAACGTCAATATTATCCCTATAGCTGAAGCGAGAAATAAGGAAGAAGTCTCTGGCTGCTTCCTCGTTTCTCAATTCTGAAAAATCGACCTAAAATCATATTACACACGGCTTAAAATTATCACACCGAGTAGTCCAGTGGGCACTCAGTAAATATAATATAAACACAAAACGCGTCTAAGGCCTATTAAAGGGAAAGGGTACGTGGGTTAAATTAACTGGAATCGTTGTTATAACTATTTTGGATTAACATTTTGAAATGAATAAAATTTATTGGGAATCATTGAATCCGATTAAATTGAGATTATTGATAAAAATTAGAATAACCATTGATTGTAAGAGTAAAGTGTTGTATGACAAAAAATTGAAGTAAATATTGGGTAAAGATAATTCAAATGCTCATAAATTATTGATTAGGGTAATGACAAATGATTTCATCAATTAAATTATTATAATTCATTTCGGTAAAAGTAATCTGATCTTTGAGTAAGAACGAGTAGTGTATCGATCTAATCAACCCCCGATAGAAAGGGAAGCAATTAAGAATCGAATTCATTGATTTCAAATCAAGAAATGTCTCAATTAAAAGTAAAATGATTCTCGAATAAAAGTATGGAACCCCTTAATTAATTGAATTGTTGATTAAAATTAATGTAACACCACATAATTCACTGTTAATTCATCTTGATAAAATTGAAGAAGTGATTGAGCAATTCAAGTATTTAGATTAAATTATTGATTAAAAAATAAAATGAATACAAATAAAAATATCGTTGATTAAATTGAATCAATTTATTGGTGACAATTGAGATGATTAAATTAGTCCAAATAGCTATTGAGTAAAACCCAGATAATCTAGTTTTGGTAAAGTAAAGTATTGAATAAGAATAAATAAAATAAGTTCCTTAACGAGCTATGATTAGTAGATTAAAGTAATTCATAGATTAAGACTAGAGATGAATTGAATAACCGTAAAAATGTAAATTAAAGTAAGACTGAATTCACGGATTTAAAACCATTAGCATTAAAATAACTTTGTGGGCTGAAGTGATAGTTGATCCAAATAGCCTTAGGGAAAACTATTAGCAATTTGAATAATGGACATCAGAATACATTACCAATAACACGACCCCTTAGTTAAAACCAAAATAAATTCACAGATTCGGAAAAGGTTTTCTTCAATTCTCATAAATTCGGTAATTACAGCAAACTGATTAAAGATAATATGAATGAATTATTACGTAAATTAAATTAGTAGGATTGGAAAAATCAAAGTTTAAGACAAGAGTGAATTTATATTAATATCACATTAAATTCCACGCTCCAACCAAAGGGTATCGCATCTATTTAGGAATCTCGGTAAGCGTAGAAGTTTTCCTAAAATTTGTTAGTAAAGTACATTCGAACTAGTCAACGAAATAACTTACCGGAAATTGAGATAATCGAGTGTAGGCGAACATTGGACCAGTAATTCTGAAAAGATGACACGAATAATACAATCACCGAATGTAAACAATGTAACTCACCTTTCGCCAACCGCTTAAGTGGTAACGGTAAAATCCGCCGGAAATCACTCGTCCACCAGGATACACCTACACGCGACTAAGTTATCTCGGATCAACATCCGGCCTAAATCTTAAAGTTCGAACAACTGTAATTGAAGTTAGTAAACAAACTTTAAATCAATGTACAAATTCCCTTAAGTCAATGTACGAGTATCCGCCTACATGAAAAATTTAAATGTTAAGATGCATATATCGAATAAGTGAAACATCAGGTTACCCATCCATATGATTAATCATATAATTATATACTTTCCCTATAAAGGAGTGCACCTTAAAGAACCAGACCCACAAGTAACCCAACTTGCTTATGAATGTCCCACCGCGTAAAGGAAGGCAATGGTCACGCGTATGACACCCTTACGAGTAACATAGACCCAATTTGCTTGCTAATAACTTAGAATGATAAATCAAGCGAACTTAATAACAGTAATGTTTAGACATGTCGCCCAAACGAACTACCCGTCGAGAGACCGCCAGACAGGAACAGACAGGAGTCCCGCCGACCACGAGGATACTCGACCAATTGCAACGATCATGTCTCTCGGAACGGCATTATCCAGCCGCGGAGACCTACCTGCACGCACAGGACCTCCTCACCCAATGGGAAAGGGTGCAGGAGCAGGTAGATTTACAGGTGGTTAAGGCAAGGATGTATCTTTCGAACGTGGTGGAAGACATCCTTGCCGGGCGATTTGCAGTCGCCTATCCACCTCACCCAGTTCGAGACACCAGAAGACCCTATACTGTTGAGGCTCTCAAACGAAGCCTGAAGAGATATTGTCCGGACGAGTAAACCAACACTGATAGACTTTATGTAGTAATTGATTTAAAAGATTGGAAATTTACGTGTTATTTCTTTTTCTTATAGCTAGAGTTATTCGTGTTTTGTTTAACGAAATAAACAATTATATAACTTGATCAATAATAAATTAACATCATCTATTTGATTGTAGTAATGTCTTCCTTACAAATCTTACAATCTGAATTGAACCACGCGAGACAGACAAACGCGGAATTACACACTCAGATTATTCAACTAACCCGCGAAATACAACAGATTAAAGCAACCTGGAGGGAACCAGAAAAGGTAAAAACACTGTACCACCGCCTGACTGCAGCACAGAAAGGCTGAGCAGAGGAGCGACAGCTCAACCAGAGCCTGCGCACGCAAATTCGGGGACTCGAAGTCGCCCTAGCGGTATGCCGGGAAGGTGAAGCGGTAACTTATCCGCTCATCTTCGCCCCCACCCAAATGCCGCAGACAACCACCAAGCCAACAGAACAACCCATCAACAATCGTCGACCGGGACGCAAGGAACGTGCCCGACGTCGCGCAACACAACTCCAAAACGTCAAGCAGTAAATGATAATGCGTTTAGATCGAATAGAATAGTTTTAACCTTAGTTGAATTGTTATTTTAACATAATCGTATGCCAACATTGTCCTAAACATTTTCATCACCCCGCCAATTCGTTCCACAGTCTAATAAAAACCAATTCCTGAATAGTATGAGGGACAGAGCAAAGCGAGCATAGGTCTTCTATCGACAGCTCGTGAACCCGAGGGTTGTCCGAGCAACTATAGTACTAGCAAATGGTACTCAATTTTTGCGGGCAATCCACCACTTGAACACATTACCAACGTTGCTTAGCAACGGGTGCCAAGTGGCGAACAGTATCATTTTGTATGGCGTTACTAGGGTCACCGGGAGGATAAGCAAGATTTGTAACCCTGTAACCCACCATATTTATAATGCATAAAATTAACTTGTTTCTTATAAAATTAATTGTTATATTGTCGAAATTTTCCGGCCCACAGCCAAAGACACACCGCAAGACATCAAAATCAACATACTATTCAGATTCGTGTAAGTGCGTGGAATATCGCCGATGATCTGTGCCCGTGAAGACCCGGCGTGCGGAACGCAGGGATTGGAACGTCAATATTATCCCGCATAGAAGAAAGGAGAAATAAGGAAGAGGTCTTCTGGCTTCTTACTCGTTTCTAGTTTTCTTTAAATTCGACCTAAATTATTTTACACACGGCTCAAAATCACCACACCGAGTAGTCCAGTGGGCACTCACTAAATATAATATAAACATAGAAGGCGCTTAAGGCTTATTAAAGGGAGATGCTACGGGGAATGAAATTAATATGAAATCACTGCTATGAAATGAAATAATAAATTTAATTTAAATGAAACTTTAAAAGAAAAATTCTAAATTATTATTAAATCAACCACCCCAACCTTTTAGTAAAACAAAGAATTTATTCAGACCCTAATCCATCAGTACAACTGCTAGAGATACCTTCCTTTATTTTATAAAACTCAGCCATAAATTGAATTTGACCCCATCTAAAACCGAATCAGCTTAAATTAATAATTGAATCAAAGGAATAAGCATCGATAGCATAGGAAAACTTTTATTATAAAGATTTCACGACCCGCTTGAACAGCTAATTGCTGTAGTATCAATAAGAGAAATTCACGAAATATGCCATCCGCCATTGATATTCATCCTCCTAAAATATGACAGTTAATTTGATGCAAATGTCCAACAAGTGCTTGACCATAAACAATTCCCGATCACTAACAACTTACATGATGTGAAACCTAACGACTCGACGGTTTCCGAAAAATCGACTAACAATTGAAAAGGACAACCCAATATTGTAAAGACCCAGTGAATAGGAATAAAATCCGGTGATTAAAAATTCCAATATTGATGAACGAGAAGAAGCTCATGACTTTTCTAAAACGGAGATATCTTGAGAGTTTAATTAAATGGATTAAATATTAATAAAAAATAAATTAAAAGTCAAATAGATTTGACGTGAATTGGAATTAACGTAGGAACCCCCGCCGTGACATCGGGAAGTTGACGATGACACGAGCGAGTTTTCCGCCGTTATTATCCAAAGAAACTAAAACTTACGAATCCCCAACGTCGAATTTCGATATCCATTTCGAAAATTTAACAATTGACAAATCCAACAATTCGAACGGATATCGAAATTGTTTATTGTAAACCAATTCATCTGAACGGCGACTAGTGCCGGCTAACCAAATTCCATCCCACCAATCACCATTCGGTGACGTGCAGGATCGTTCCAACCGGATACCAACACCCACGCAAATCAGTAAATATTAATTACTGATCATCTGAAACATTTGGATATTTTCCTTCAACAATGTCAGATAACATGGAATTAACACCAAACATGCCCAACGAGGAGGCGGTCGCAGCATTGGAGATAACCACAGAGGCAACTAGTTCGAAGAACCACCGACTTCTCTCGCAGACCGGTGGAGATGGGCCTGGGCACGTTACAGACAAGAGAGATGCCCAGAATTTCCCCCGTCGATATTCCTCTTCGGAGACGATTTGGGTCAAAAGCTGGCCGAAGAATGGAGCCCGGCCGAAGAAATCCACCGGCAGGCTCGGCACCTACTTAAGAGCCTGGAAGCCCATCAAAGACAAGTGGATCTACAGGTGGTCCGAGCTCGCCAGTATCTGGCGAACGTCGAAGAGGACGTACTGGCGGGTCGGATCGCCGACAATTATTGGCATCCCCGACAAGGCCCCCACGACACGTGCCCCTCAATCAACCACGATCCGAGCCCGTAACACAAAGAGGCCAACAATGTCCATCTCTTGCTATACGCCAGAAGAATGGGTAGAGAAGGGCTTCCCCTGATCCATCGGAAAACAGTTGAGAACTCAAATTTGATTAATCTTTGGTTTGATAATAAATAAAATTGATTGTACCTTTTGATGATTAGTTTGGAATTTCTTAAATTTTTCGTAAATGATTTTCCATTTGTTTGTTTGGTTTAAACGTAGTTCATATAAGTATACTCTGTTAGTAATCTCACACCCTTAATCATTCTCTTTATTAGCAATGGAACCTCTTCAAGTACTACAGAAGGAATTGTCCCGCGCCCCAGCAATCGAACAAAGCTCTATACGAGCAAATTATTCAACTTACAAAGGAGGTCCAACAGGTGAAATCCACCTGGGTGGACCCAGCGAAACTCAAGCCTCTCCATCAACGTCTCACAACTGCTCAAAAGGGTTGGGCAGAGGAGCGGCAATTGAATCAGAACCTCCGGACGCAGATAAGGGGGTTGGAAGTTGCCCTGGCCGCCAGTCGTGAAGGAGAAGCGGTGACTTACCCTCTTATCTTCGCCCCATCCCAATTGGCGTACCGGGATTCAGCCAACAACCCAACGCCCGTGGCGACTCCATTAGCAATACCCTCGAACAGTTACAGGCCGGGGCGTAAAGAACGCGCCCGACGCAGAGCCGCACGCCTGGCAAACAAACTAAATTAATGTGTTCTGTATTGCTTATAAATTAAATTAACTTACGAATATTGTCTAATTTACCTTGTTTTTGTTTATGAATGGAATTTAAGTGTAAATATTGTTAAATCGTTTAGAAGGGATATGTTAAAATATTAAATTGCCACAGAAAAGTCATGAGTATTCACACTTCGTCCTATGAATGTCGTTCCATTTCTACCTGTCAACATGAGTCTAACCTTGAACCTTCGCACACAGGGGACATTGTAAAGCGAGCATAGGTCTTCCATTGACAGCTCGTTGAACCCGAGGGTTGTCCGGGCAATTACAGTATTAGTAATAGTGCTCACGTTTTGCGGACAATCCACCCACTCGAACACATTTCCAACGTTGCCCAGCAATGGGTGCCGAGTGGTAGCTAAAAAATATTTATATGGTGTTACCGGGGTAACAATAGAAAAATAAAACAAATGTCAAAACCCAGTAACCCACCACTATTATTATTGTTGTTTTAGTTGCGATAAATGCTGATCTAGTCAATCACTTCCAATATCTTTCTTGGATACTGGTATATTATCTGGTATAATTCTTGTTTTGTCTTCGGATGGTATCATCCCTATATGTTTTTGGTGATGATCTGCGATGTTATGATGCTCTAGTGTTTCGCCACAATGGCATAGGATTTCATTGATATTACATGTTTTTCTTTTATGCTTTTTTGCTATGTGTTTTTCTATCTGTGCGTAGATTTATAGGTTGTCATTTTGGCAATGTTTTTTAATGTTTGTGTAGTGACAGTTAAGGATCCCTTCATGATTCATTGATAGCGCAAGTATTTTGTTTTTGTTGTTCAGCTCTTCTCTTGACCAAGGAAAATGTTTTTCAGAGTGGAAAATCTCTGTGTGTTGGACAATTTTATTTAGTGGAATTGTTCTGCGTTTAATTGATCCCTCGCAAAGTAGACATAAAAAAGTTGTGTTTTCATTGATGGTGTCAAAATGATTGGTCTTTCGATGTTCGATAATGTTGTCTGTGTTGTGTATCCCAATTTTATTTTTTTCACATTTTCCCCCTATACACATTAAATAGCCATCCTTACGTAGGTTAAAAATTGTTTTATTAATTTTATTAGTTTTTTTTAAAAAGTCTTGATTATATTTTTTTTAGGTGGTTTGGAATTGGTTGAATCATTATCTGATATGTCACTAAATAGATTCTCAATAGACTCGTTTGAGAGTAGGATATTTTTAAAAAGTGAATTATTAATATAATTATTATTATTAAATGTAATCATAGATGTATCATCAATTTGAGTTTTAGTTTTGAGGATGTCCTCTTCAATAATTATCTCGACCCTCTTCTTTGCTATATCAAGGTTATTGTAGACGGTGAATATTTCTTTGGTCGCTGTGTTTGGAATTTCATAGGAGTGTGGAGATTGTGAAAAAAGATCTATGTCAGAGTTAATTTGTTCTATTATTCTTTGAGCTTGTGTCTTAATAAGGTCATCATTGTGAGTTTGTGTCATAGGACTATATGATATTGTTTCGTCAGTAGTAATTTTTGGTCAATCTCCATATTTAGGTTTATTGGTAGCTCGTTTTTTGGAATAAAAAGGTTTGGGCATGGTTTTAAGTTAAAGTTTAATTGAAGGGCGGTACATTCGTTTTTTTCTGAGTGTGGGTTAACTAAGGTAATTTCAGCGTCAAGGTCAACATTGGTGGTTGTATTATGATGATTGATGGGTAATACAAATTTTGGCAAAAAGATGTTTTGTTGAATGTCAGGGATTTCTGAGTGAAAGATAACGTTGGTGGCTATAATGTTTTTGAAGTTAGTGGAATTTTCTTCTATTAGTGGTTTTTCATATTTATTAAGGGGTACATCAGCGTTACTGGTTTTAGGAATCGGTAAGGAAAAGTGAGGTCTACTAGAGGTGTTTATGTTGCGTTGTTTGAGGTTAGTATGTTTGGGGGAAAGAACATTTTTGGTAGCAGTTTTGGGCAAAGTAAAGTTTTGTTTTTTTGGTGGATTCGAGGTAATTTTTTAATGTTGAAGGTATGGTAGTGGTTTTCTGTGGATGCTTGGCTATTGTGAGGTCTAATGGTTCATTTTGTTCCATCAGGAGGCTATATCTGTTATTACTAAATTTATCTGATGTTTTAGGAGTAACTGTAGTTATATCGGTCGACATTTGTTTGGCGTTGTTGATTAGCGAAGAAGAGGGTCTAACCGCAAGTGCAAGTCGGCCGCAGGCCGACGAGCTGCGTGCACTAGTTTTTTCATGCTTTTTAAATTTAAGTTTTGAAATTTAGAATATTTAAACAATAAAGGTTTATCTTAAGTTTTAAAATAAATAGGAAGTCATTTAAAAATAGGTTAATATTACGTTTAGTTTTAATTTTCGAAAAATAGTTTTCAATATTAATAAAGAAATCATTATTAAGGCTGGAAATTTTATAAAATAGAGGAATATTATTTTGATAATAATTAGATTTTTGTAATTTTTTATTATTAAATTTTTTGATTTTTGAATAAAATATATAGAAATAGTAATTTATAAAATAATCTTTCATTTCATGAGTTAACTCTAAAAAGCAAATGTTTAAGTTGTTAAAAAAACTATCAGTGCAATTTGTAAGTGATATTAGGATATTGTCAATGTTTTCTTTTTTAAAAATGTTTGTTAGTGCAGTTAAATATGAAAAAGGTTGTGTATGTTGCATTTTTGAATAAGGTGAAATATTTTCAGTATTTATTGGTGAAATATTTTTAAATGAGATACTCTTTTTATTGAGATGGTTAGAATTATCATTGTTAAAAAAATTCCTATACGAAGGAATGTTATTATTTTTTAATATACTTTTAATTGGTAGTGAAATATTAAAGTTCTTTGAGGTATTATAATATAATTGATTATAAAAAATTTTAAATGTTTATGATTAAGCAATTTATCAGGATTTACCGCGTCTGCAATTAACTTATCAGAGGTTTTAAGGGCATATTCGATTTTCAATTGCAGGCCTTCAGTTTTGAAGGGCTTTGTTAGGATTTGCTCCATATGCTCGGAAAAGTCTGGATCAAAGATGCCAGTTGAATTAATTTCTTTCCAATGGCCAATAGCAATGTTTAATGGGATCTCCTTTGATCCATTAAGAAAAACGTGTATTTTGTAGCAGAGTTCCAATAGGTGGGGATCGATATTCCCCTTGGATAGTAGACGCAATTCGTGTAAACTTTTCTCAAAAATAGGATCCGTATTAGGATGTCGAGACAAATTAAATCGAATATCAGAGGATCCAGGATGTTGTTCAATAGGAGTAGGAGAGTTGTAGGTAGGAGAGTTCAAATCAATGTTATCTGGAATATAAAGTAATGGTTGTTTTGAATAAAATAACTTATCATAACCGGATTTCAGCCCAGTGCTTTTTTGAATGTCAATGTGAAGAAAAATTCAAATAAGTTCTGGTTAACAGCGCGAGTAACTATGACTCCGTAAAAAAACAGAGGAAACTCTGGGGAGATAGAATCACTTCGAGTTTAACGGTAGAATCATGTCAAAGCAAGTGGTATTGTACACCTTCTCGTTGGTGCCGGCTGTTTAAAACCGAGTACAACCCACGTTGGCGTCCTGACGGAGCACAACCAATGAGAGTCCTGAATAGAGGCGGACATTGTACAAATCTCTTCATTGATTTTATCCTTCCTTAGGGGAGTTATATAAGACCTAAAAATTAGTTGACAGGTGAAAAATACTGTTGATTATTTAGTTCTTAGACTAAAAACTTAGAGTAGCTTCTAATGCACACGATTGACTGGACGACTTTGACGGACTTTCGATGTTTTATTTGATTGCTTTCTACAACTGGTAACATATAGCAGACGACTAAGATCGACTGTAATTTGCATCTGATTCGCAATGTAATTCAAGGGGCGAAAGAATTACATTACAGCACTCTGGGCGATGGAATGGTCTCTTGAGAGGCTAAAACGGAGGGCAAAAGAAATTGGCAATCAGCTAGACACGACTATGAGATCTAACCTTTTCTAATTGGGCAAAGTTGGAGTAAAATTCATCTGATCTGCTTTGAAGTATCTCGCGAAAATGCGCCTTTGCACAAATGAGTGTAGGATGCAAAGAGTAGTGTTATATGGAAGACTGGATATTAAGATTTCACCTTGGTAGCTTTAACTAGGTCTTATTACTATGACCCGACATACTCATGCAAAGGGGGTAGATTTCTAAACCGTTGTGTGATTATTAATTCGATGTTATTCAGTTAATGAATGGTGATTGGAAACGAAGGATAAGTTGTCGATAGTTGTGCTCAGGGTCTGTAATGGGTCCTGGGAAGTAGACCTGTATCACCAGTTATGGTGCCAAATCTTTGAATAAAGATACAGTTTAAAACTACGACATTACTAATAGAGATCCTCTTAAACCTTCGTAAAGAAGCGAGGATCAATGACATTAGCATTGTAAGAAATAAATCTTCAAGAAATTGGAGTATCTTCAATGAAATCCGAAAACCCCGTCAAAAGGGTCTAGGACGGTTTTGTCCAACGGGGGAGGGGACATTACTACTGACTCTCCTCATGAAAAAGTCGCTACTCTTATGAATATAACGTTGATGTGTGTTTAAATATTTTTTAATTGCATCTTTATACTTTTCTAAATGTTTCTGTCATTTTGGTCGATAGTTCAGATAATTATAAATTTTTTATTTATTTATTTAATTTTATTTATATATTTATTTAATTGTTTAATTTTGGGAATTATCACCCAGCTCTGTTGACGTTACCTTTCATTGTCACCTTATTTATTTTTATTTTATTTTATTTATTTTAAACTCAACTTTATTGGGAAATCTTCAATATTTTATAAGGATATTAGTTTGATGATCTCTATTTTAATAGTGGTCAATTTTGCTAATAAAAATTTACAAATATATTAGTTTTAACCCTTCATAATAAAAATTTTTATTTTGTTTATTAATAACTTTTCGATAAATTCTCTACAATTTCAAAGAAAATTCAAAAAATGCTAGAAAAATTGAGTCGGAATTGGGCGTTTATGTAAATTTCTCTAAATGAGAATTTCTATTTTGCATTATCAAAATTTCAGGAATAATTTATCTTTGTTTCTCCCTTTAATGGGGGTTTTGATTTTAATTTATATGTGCAGTGAGGCTTCAGTAGGTAGTTAGTGGCTTTCTGCGCCCACACACCATTGCATAATAAGTATGGGGGTATGTAATCACTTAATTATCTCGGTGTGTCTTGATTTCATAATGACGTAATCAAGGTAATTATTGTGTGTATTTTTTACTAAACTTTTTGTGTGCATTTTGTGTATATTTATTTTTGGCGCGATTTTTAAAATATATCTAAATTTTTTAAGATAAACTATATAATTAAAATTTTTCAGTAAAATTTGAAATTTAAAATATATCTAAATTTTTTAAGATAAACTATATAATTAAAATTTTTCAGTATAATTTTTTAAATTTAAAATACATTTAAAATTTTTAAAATAAACTATATAATTTTTTATATGAAAATTTTAGTATGATTTTTAATATATAATTCAAAATATAATTTTTTAAAGTAAAGTAATAATATTTTTAACATAATTCTACAATGAAATTTTTATACATGTTGATAACGATCAAAGAAATTTAGTGTTAAAATAAAAATAATAATAATAATGATAATAATAATAATAATAATAATTCAACCAATTAAAATCTTTATAAAAAACTATAATCACATAATCACATAAAACAAACTCGTAAAAAGATCAAAATTTATTTAATTTACATCATCACAAATCTGCTTATATTAAGCTCTTCTTAGCTCAGCCAACAAAATATGCACAACTTCTTTATTCTTGTAGTCTCAGCAGCATCTGCATCTAAATGAACAAGTTAACATTGAGGGATCTACACAAACAATGCAGTCATCTAAACATTTCAAACCAGCTCCTTCAACTGATTCGTAGTGCATCCGTACAATTTCTTCGATGTTGATTCCTGTCATTTGATAGATCCGTGTAGCCAAATATTCAGGAGCACAATAGGAAAGTTTGTTTTTCATATTCGGAAATAGTTCTTCCATCTTCATCAGAATTGTTTCGAATACGTATGCTTCTTGCTCGTCGATCATTATAAATTTTTACAATCGTCAGAATTCAATTTATTTAAACACAATCAGTGCTTAATAAATAATTTAGTATTTCTTCGTCGGTATTAAGATCGATAAAAGAATGAAGAAGTTAATAAAATTTCAACTTGTATTTCTTTTATTGAACCTTTTATGTGATTTATTTCAAAATTTGTTGGACAGTAACCTATCATTAATATTTATTGGTTCAGTAACTAGTTATTGGTAACATTTTGTGTTTCTAGTCAATAACCAAGTATTTTTAAGAGGAAATTATTGATGTGGAACAAGTTTATTGATATTTTTAAGGGGTTGATTGCAGGGTTTGACCAATATTAGTGAACACAATAGAGGCTGTAAAAGTGAAATAGGAATGTCTGATTTTAGAATTTTGTTGAGAAGTCTTAATAATTATTGGGAACGCGTGATATGTAAAGCATTGCTGATAAGGTCATTGGATCCAAAGATTAATGTGCAAAGTGCTGTGACTACGAATGTTTTGAATGTTTTTAAATAGTTTAGGTACGTTAAATCATGTTTGTTTTTTTAATATGATTAAAATAATTGAAAATTTTAAATTACATTAATTTTTAAAAATTAGAATATAAGTGAAATTTTTAAAAATTTTAAATTAAGTAAAAGTGAATTGAATATATTTTATAAATATTTATTTATTACAAAATTAAATTAATAAAAAATAATTTGTTTAAATTAAATGTTAATTCATAATATTTTTAGTTGGTTTTGAGTACCTGAAGATGATAGCTATGCTATCGAAATATATCGTACGAAAAGTTTTTTATTGGCGTTATCTTTTAATTAAATCGTTGCCAAATTTATTTAATTATATAGTTGAAAGTAATCATTTTAATGGATCATTTTGATAATTTATTTTTTTTAGTTTACTTTTGAGGCAAACTTTTAAATTTATTTAACCGCAATATTTAAATATTTGCAAATAATTAAATCTCTTTTATATTTACATTTTATTTATTTGAAATAATATAGTTGAAATTAATCATTTTGATGGCATTTTTTTGATAATTTATTTTGTTTTAGTTTACTTTAGAGCAACTTTTAAATTTATTTAACCACAATATTTAAATATTTGTAAATAATTAAATCTCATTTGCAAATAAAATATTTACATAATTATATGATATTTCACTAAAATATAGCACACAAGCTTCATGGAATGGTTCTATTGAACAAAAACACAATTTCTTTCTAAAACAACATTTTATTAATTAATTTAATTAGGTAGAATAATTGAATATATTTAATTAACCATTCACAATAAATTATTTACATAAATTACTTGAAATTTTAATAAACACCACAAATTATATTAAGAATATTAACATATATTTATTAGCATAGATTACTAGAATACTAAAAAGTTATCTGAATGATCAATTGATCATTAAAATTGATAAAAATCGATAATAATACTAGTATTCAATTTCAAAAACATTAAAATCTAACACTTTCTTTATGTTTCAAGCTGTAGCAAACGAAGTCACGTCGATTATTTTTAAAGATAGAGTGAAGATTAGATATACTAAACCATCTGACTTAAAATTAATTTCAACTAAATTTAAACTACAATAATTGAGAAGAATTTTACAGATTTAAAATAATTTTATGGGTACATATACGCAAATGATACTTATTTAGAAATTTGTGTAATTATTTAGAAGGAAAATTTGGTTAAGAAAATTAAATGAACCAAAATTTTGAACATTAAAACTATTAAGAAATTATATTTCAGAATTAATTTTAGTATTCAATTTGAAAATACTACGTCTTTGGTTATTTGAGTGTTAGTTATCAACTTTTAATATTTGATTAAATGGCTCTATTTATTTGTTTTTTATCAATATGGAAATTGTGTTTAATTAGACTAAAACTTGTAATAAGGTATTGAATAATAGCTAGTATATTAATTTATCATGTATAGTATAATATAGAGCCTGTTAAATATTTTAGTTTAAATTTAGGATTCTTGATATAGTTTTCATGAATTTTATATCTAATCGAATGTCAATTGATATTACTAAAGAATTTATTGAGAATTTGATGTAAACTTTTAAGAGAACTGTATCAATTTTAGAGAGAGTATTCCAACGTATGAATATTTCAGAGTGTTAGATATAATGGAAAGGTTAGATTTATCACTATGGATTGGGATTTTGATCAATTCTAGTATGCTTTACAAGTTGGAATATCGAGTTTAGATGTAGTAAATTAATAGAGGAAATATTGAGTGAGAAATTTAATCGATTAATTATGACGTAATAATAATTTGGATATCATATTATACAGTATTAAAAGAAATTAATCAAAGGTAAATATTGAATAGAAATAATCATTTAATGTTAGATTTTACATGAAAATTATCAGTAATATATCAATTTTAAGGGATAAATTATGGCTAAATATCGAGTATGTGCAGATAAATATATGGTTTTTAATGATCAGTAATATATAAATTTTAAAGTGATATATTTTCGCTTAATATTGAAGTTGTGCCGATAAATATAGGGTTTTTAATGAAAATTATCAGTAATATATAGATTTAAAGTAGATATTTTAAGCGAAAATATTTAATTAATGATTTCCACCCTCTTCCAGGGAAAGGTTTAACTTTGCATAAAATTAAACTCTCTGTCTACACTTAATAGCAAATTAATCTAGAACGAAGAAGCCTGATGATATATTTCCCAAATCTGCTGAAAACTCAATTTTGAAGGATGGAAATAAAAGCAGATAAAGATTCAATATTCGATAAAGAAATGGACCTCAACAATCAATGTCAATCATCAATAATGAATCTGGGCAGATGTCAGAAGACGATAATCAAATGCTGAATTCCAATGACTGAATCTACTTTGATGTCTTAGATTTGTGATCAGCTTCCACTACAAAGATGCTGCATCGAAAGCCAATGGAGATTCAATGCCGGATGAAAATGCCGATGAAAGAGAATCAGATCCGAGGACAATTCAGAGAAAATACTATTGAAACTGCAGCAAGAGTTCCTCAACAATAAGATGAAATATCGAAACTCAATTAGATCTTTTGCTTATGGAGAGTCTCAGAATGGCAAGCTCCATGTAGAGCTATGTCCGATATGAAAAATTCAAAATTGTTATATTAATAAATTTTTACAAGAGTACTAGTGAGTGATTTTGCTAAGTCTACGACTTTGTTTATTATTTATATTTAATTTATATTAATTATTTATATTTATTTATATAAATTATTATTTATTTTTGAATTATAATTTAATTATAATTTCTTTTTTATTTCTTTATTTTATTTATAACATTTTAATATTAATTTTTACTTTAATTTATTTTAATTATTTATTAATTATTTTTATTTAATTAATTTAATAATATAATTATTTTTTATTATTATAATTATAATTTTTTATTTATTATTTATTTATTTACTTTTTCATTTAATAATTTCAATAATTTAATAATATTTTTTTATTACATTTTAATATTTTTATTAAAAAAATATTTAATTTATTTAATTATTCTTCTTCTTATCATTATTATTTTATTTATTTGATACATTTATTAGTTGATTTAATTTTTATTTATTCATTGACTTTTCGAAAAGAACATTGCTTATTCTATAAATGGATGCCCGTTTTTCATCAACTTTTTATTAATCTTGAAATTTCTTCGTATAAAAAGATTTTGTTTAATAGCATTTTATTTATCTTTTTATTTTAAATATTTTATTAATTTAAATTTGATTTATATTTGTTTCAATGGATAAAAACGATTTAATTTGATCAAATGAATTTTTAACGATTTAAAAATTGTAAATATTTGATTATTTTATATTAAAGACCAATCAAATCTATTCAAAGTATTTTAAAAATAAAATTTCTTTCAATAATACAATTATATAGTAAATTAATTAAAAATACTGAAATGGAAAAAATATTTAAATGCCCAATATGTTACTCAAAAATTATTGAAAATCAAATTGTAACAACTGAAAAATGCAAACACCATTTTTGTAAAATTTGTTTAATTAAATGGTTTATGATAAACAAAACTTGCCCACTTGACCGAAATAATATTACAAATGTTTTGATTTTTAATAAAATGCTAAATTTTTATAAATCTATTCCTTTTCAAAATGTCATTATAGAAACTATTCTGGATGATAAACAAAATGTTATTACAAAACTCAAAAATGACATTATAAAAATATTTTCAAAACTTATGATACATTACAGAAAATTTAAATTAATTTGCAACTCATTTCAAAATACTTACGAAACATTAGAAAAATTCGAATTCCAATATTTAATAAATTCGTATTCGGAATTTAACAAAAACAAATTGAAAGATTTCTTTAGAGCAATAAAAATTCTAGTTGAAAATTATCCTGAATATAAAGATTTAAAATCAGAAATTAACGACATTGGTGAGTTTGCAAA
Source organism: Schmidtea mediterranea (assembly GCA_022537955.1). Taxonomy (NCBI): domain Eukaryota; kingdom Metazoa; phylum Platyhelminthes; order Tricladida; family Dugesiidae; genus Schmidtea; species Schmidtea mediterranea. Next base: position 298,084,858 of record CM039679.1, on the reverse strand, counting down.
AGAAAAAAAGAAAAATGTTAACTCAATCACTACTGATAACACTTTTGAAGATAACAATTTGTTATTTTATTATGACAAAGAATTAGAAATGGTTGTTAATATGTTGTTGCTATGCAAGAAAATAAATAGCTCATTTAAAGCAGTTGATAAAATTTTTTTGCAATATAAACTTCAATCAGAAACCGAAGAATTTAATTTAACTTTTATCAAATATTTATGGGAGGAAGGATATTGTATCATTAAATCTATTTCTAATTTACTGCTAAAATTTATAAATTTATTAAAATCAGAAATCATTCAATTTTCATTTAATAAAAATAATTTTGACTATTTAGATATATTTGAAAATTCAAGAAATGAATGTTTAATTTGCACAAGAAAATTTATGGAAAATTGTGTAGGACAACAAGGAAATTGTGGTCATCAAATTTGTAGAAATTGTCAGAAAGCATATTTATTCTCAGAAATTTTCTGTCCTTTTGAAAATCGGTCTATTATTTGTAATTTCCAAATAAATGAATCAATAATTGAAGAATTCGTTACAGAAAACTACAGAAAAATTGCAAAAATCTTATTAGAAAGTGTAAAAAGGTCTGTCAGTTTTATAAAGATTCATTTCTCCAGTATAATGCAAGGAAGCAAATCTAAATTTCTTCAAATTGATAATATGACGTTTAGCAAGTTCAATAACGTTGAACTGAAACTCTATGACGACATGTGGCTGGTTTCCATAGCAATTCGGTTAGTCCAGAACCGTTTTGTTACGGACATCTCGGTCGGTTGTAGAAATCAATTGAAAATATATCAAGACATTTTTGAGCGTTGCAGTGAAATGGCTGATGAAATATTGGTTACATGCTATAGAATTGCAGAATTCGAACGAATTTATATGTATTCTTTGAACGATGAAACTGCTGGAAATGATCTGTTGCAATTACAATCGCATATAATCAAACAATTTGATAGTTTTGACCGATCTTTTATTGCTCCTTTGGAAGATATTTACAGAGGCTGTTTATTTTGCTGTACTGAAGTTGAAGATATAAGAAGGTCACTTCAAATGACGTGGCCTTGACTGCTGAGCTATTTTATATATATATATTTCAAAAATTTAATTAAAAATCAAAATAATTTTTTGAGCAATTAATTAATTAGTGTTTTTTACTATTTGATTTGCTTAAACAACGATAACTAAATTTCATTTTTAAAGTTTACTTTTAGAATGAACAGTGTGTTCCGCTTTTCCTTTAGATTTTTTAGATAAGATTTTCTCATTCCATTTGTCAAGATTGTCATATCAACTGTCTCGTGTACCGTCCTTTATTTTTAAAAAATAAATTCTAGCACCCTCTTGAAAAATGTGTTCATATTTTTTTATTAAAGAAGTTACATATAAACAAATTTTCATATACATAAAAACAATATATAAATTTTAAATGGCTAAGATATTGTTTATCCGTAATATAACTTTTAAGGAGAGACTCCGTTTATAAAAAAGCCACACATAAGTCATTACATATTTTAGCAATTTCTGGCTTTTGTTTTTTAAGTACCTGTCAACCAATTGCTTAGTGTACTGTATTTGATAGTAAGTGCGACTCATAGAAGACAAAAGTAAAGAGTAAGTCACAAGTGTTCACAGGAAATCTCATAGGATTTTCTCAGGATTTCTAACAGGAAATCCATCAAAAATAGAAAAACTTCCATCACACCCCAAAAAAATGCTTACTCGAGCCCCAGGTTTTAAAAAAATGAGCTGACTAATTATTAAAATAAATTATTGTCTAGCTCAAAAAATTTAAATAATTACTTTACTTATTATACTAAATAAAAAAAAATATTTCCAATAAGTCTTCCAAAATTTTTCTAATAATATAGTTGATTTCTAAGTATATGATTTTTCTTTTTTAAACAGTTTCATTTTTTCTTCAATATCCATTTCAATTATTTATCTAAATTTCCTTTTTCAATAAATATAACTTCCAAAATTATGCTGAGACTTGTCTTTCTTTTTTTTGTTAAAAGATCCAGTTTACAACGTTGATTCATACTCTGTAAAAGAGATCAGATGTCAAGAAACGCCAGATCCATTTTCGTTTATAAAGATATATCCTTCGGAATAAATTATATTAAATTTCTAATGTAAAATGATAATCTTTTACGTCACGAGTGGTTTTAGTCCTTTTCACCTTTTTCTCTAAAGTTTTTCTCGTCTCCTCTATTCAACTTTCGTACGCTTACATGCGGTTCTATGTTTTTAAATTAAAATTATTATTTTTAGGTTTTATTAGTATTTTTATATTACGGCTTAAGTTTATTTTATTTTCAATTTCATTATTTTAATATAATTATTATCAGTTCTATTTATAGTAAAGTTTTTTTCTAGTTTGCTCAATTTCCATTCTTTTTTCCTTGTATTTTGAGGCTGAGTCTGTTTTTAGCAATAATTACAATATCTCATTAAAAAGATCATGAGTGTATATGGAAATCAGAAGTCTCCAATATAAAATTTAATTAGCTGAGACTCATAAACTTTTTAAGTAAAGGACGAAAAATTAAATTTTTAAAGATAACACGAAACAGTACAGTAAAACGAATTTGGCTTGAGGGCCTCACTTTTGCATCATTGGTTTACATAATCTTGTTTTAAACAAATATCAATGTTCAAATTAAATATTTTTTAAACCGTATTATCCAAGTAATCTATTTAAAATTTAATATAATTTTTGAAATTATCGTATTATCAGCGGGACCGACTTGTGCTTCCTCCTCTCGGAGTATTATTGTCTTAAAATGTATACATTCACCCATACGTGCTCACATGTATTTGCATAATTACACAAACATTCACAAATTTACAATTACAATCATGATAATTACGCATTGAGGTTATGTAATACAATCAAAGACTAATTTAATAGACACAATAATTATCTCCTACAACTTTTTCATTTTTTTCTAAAAATTAAAATTCAAAATTTTTGATATTTCTAGATGTGAAAGTCTTTTTAAAGCATTTAAATGTCATTGACCAATAATGTCAGATTCTTTGTTAAAATTATCAAAAACATAATTTTTATTAATTTATTATTGTAATTTTTAGATGTGAATTTAACACAAATTTGTTGATATTTGTAATCATTCAAAATTAATATTATTGTTATTATTATTATTATTATTATTATTATTATTATTATTATTATTATTATTATTATTATTATTATTATTATTATTATTATTATTATTATTATTATTATTATTATTATTATTATTATTATTATTATTATTATTATTATTATTATTATTATTATTATTATTATTATTATTATTATTATTATTATTATTATTATTATTATTATTATTATTAAATAAGAAAATGAAAAGAATATATAAATTACACAATTCTTAAGAAATATAAAAATTAACAACACTAATTTGTAATATAAATTAATTACTTAATCTGAGCCTGGTGCTATATGCCGTTGTGTATTTAGTGCTTCCAGTTCATTTAGATAATCTTGACTTAAACCTGACCGTTGTATACCTTAAACTTCTTTCTATTTCAAATATGTTATCTAATACGCTTAAAAGCATTCCAATGTCAATACCAGTGTTGGAAGAACATATTCAATAAACAAAAAATAGTTAAAAAGTTAAAATTTTTTGTGTTAGAGAATATCTTGCTAAAAACTCTGAAATGGATGAGTAAATGTTAAAACAGAAACTTTTGTATATTTTGACTGGATATGCATTTTGTAAGCTCTGAAACAAGAGGTCATGGCTCACAGATCTTTGTACCATCTTGTTCCAGGGTCAAAAGTTTCAGAACGAATTTTAACCCCACGTATCTCATATCCCTTGATAAAACGTATCTCCTTCACAAAATTCTGGTTGGAGGTGAAAATTAATTAATTATTTCATGAATCATACCTTTATCCATAATTAATTACAATGAAAATCCAGAGAGATCCTGTATTATCTGCATGACCAACACGATCTGTTTAATATTCAGTTCGCGTGGTATCAATTAATATAATCAGTCTCTGTAGGATATCTGCTCTACCAGAGATATTCTGGTTTGCGAGTTTGTATACGGAATATTAATTTCTACCGGGAATTTCATTGGTTGATTTAGGAACTGAATATTTTTGTAAAATAAATAAGGGTTTTTTCCATTAATTTGCGGGTAATTTTATTAACTTCGATAGTGACATTTATAGTAACAAATATTTAGATAAATTTAACTCATTAATTTTTTCGAAAAAAAGTAAATTTTTATTTTTTGTCAAGAAAATTCGACTTACAACCCACTATTTGAAATTCGACTAAAGCAAAAGTTTATAATTATTCCATTACTTTCGGTTTTATTTATATTTAATTTGATAATTTAATTTATAATTATTAAAAATTCTAAGTGTAAAATTGAATGAAATATGTTTAAGGTCCAACAGGGAAAATTTTCAAGGGTTAAACTTCAATTATATCTATTTTTGAAAATTAAAACGTAAGTGGCGTATTACACTGTACGTAAATAAGGCCTATGATACCAAACCTTCGGGGCACCATAAATATTTTTTCAAAATCGTTAATATTTTCGATTCGCATTAATCGTGTTCTTGGATTTATTGAGAGGGTGATAATTACAGATATATATTTCTACAATTTACAGGGAGTAAATTTTTAAGTATTCCATAAAAAATAGGGGGCACCATAAATATATATTGTCTAAGGACCACTGTGTCATAACGCGCTGCTGTGTATATTGACTCTTTAGTTTCTAGATTTCATATTATTTTTATCAATATCTTTAATATTAATAGTTTTTCAAACTACATCAATACTTTTATTTATTTAGAGTACGAAATGAAAATAAAAGAAATTAATAAAGATCAATGATGAAAGGATAAATGATAAATTTGTATTTTTTTTGCAGTATTTGCTGTTTTTAAATTAATTGACTTCACAAATAATAAACTTCACAAAAACCAACTTGTGTGATTCTCTATTAATACAAACAGTCAGTGTTCGTAGTGTGTTCTTTATGTTATAAAGTTTATAACGTTCCTTGTAAAGAATGAAACTGTGTGGTTGGAAGCATAAAAATATTGATAAAAATATAAGCTTTATTTTTACTTTTCAACTGAATAATTTTAATTAGCAACTTTTGAGCTTTTGGAAACGCTTTGATTTATAGGCCAGGTAATAAAAATTATATATCGCGCCAATTAGACAAAATATGGTTGTATTTTAAAAATAAATTGTAATTGAAAAGAAACACGCAAATCAATTTTTATTTCTTCTTTGATTAATTCTACAGTTTTTTTCATTTAATTAAATATTTTATTACGAATAAAAGAATATTTATTATTATAATTATTAATTACAATTGACCGTATCATGTTGCTGCACATGTTTACTAATACTAACTTTTCATTGGTCAGCTATGTTAAACCAATGAAATCTCGTCATAATTTAATATTTATTTATTAATAATATTCGAATTATTTAAATTACTTGCTTGTATTTAAAGTTAAACAGATTGTATTTAAGATTATTAAAATCTATTATTAAAATAACTTTATTAAAAAATGAATGTACATGAATATCAAGATATTCCTATTATTTTTAAAAAGTATGTATTTTATTAAATATTTGAATATATTTTATTTATTGTTATAGTAGAATAGCCAGAGGTGCGCTGATCCCGCATGATGTTGTATTGAGTCAAGTAAATGCAAGGTAGGTTATTTTTAATTATAATTAAATAATTAACAGTGAATATTTATTTAGGCTGATGCGAATAAAAAAGGCACCGAGTGAAAATCAATCATCATTAATAAGAATCGATGTCCCGAAATTCGACAAAGCGATTTTGTCAAACTATGAAATTATAACCGAAGAAAAACAGCCGGAAAAGTCACAAGGTACGTGTGCAGCACTTTATTGATAAATTGTTGCTGGTCTAGTCGCTCGTGACACTATTAGTCAGAATCTTTATGTGTCACTAATGTGCCATTATATTTTCAGGTCTTCAATTTGTGTCGCACACAGAAACAAAGACTCTCGATGTGCACGTGTCTTCCATCCAAAACAGGTCAAGAAGCATGAATCGTTTCATCAATCGGGTGCAGAAAGCATTAACGCCACAAAAATCAAAGAAAAGCGAGTTGTCACCGCAGAAAATAATTGAATCCGTTAAAAAATCCCGACGGTCCAAGATTTCACAAATATTCACCCCAAAGAAAAAATCTTATATTTTATAGATTTGGTATAATTTTATGTCAGATGTAATTATTTGAATAAATTCTGAGATTTTATTCTAATGTTTTTTTATGTTTTGATGTGTTGTAAATTCCAATTTGAGTTGAAGGACCGTAAAACATGTCATATCAGGTTCAGATGCCTGGTTAGCTACATTCAATAATAGCAACTAGTTATTCGGTGTGATGGCAATCCGGCTCAGTTGAGTATATTTGGCGTATTACAAGAGTGACAAGTCCGCACATGCATTGTTAAACTAATAAAATTTGTAGTTATTGTCCATCACAGTGAATTTTTCTCACATGATATTTTTATTAGTACAAAATTAAATTTGTTACAATTTAGCTAATGATTAAACGGTTAATATCATGTGGTAAAAGGCAATTGAAGATTGTGCTGTTTAGTCAATTTTTGATTAAATAATATTCATTCGAAATTAATTAACTTTATGATTTATGAACTATAAACCTCTAATGCTGACAATCTTGACAGATATAATGAAGGTAAACCCCTCCCTTTCATGCCTAGAGGTTGAAAGAGCAGCTAATGCGTCGTAATATCAAGTCACTTTATTTTGACTTTTATATAACATTAGAGTCCTAATTTTAACAGACATAAAACTTCTAAAAGTCCAAACAGCAGTGAAGAGTAAGCATTATTTTACAACCCAAAATTTTGCAAGATTGATCATCCAACGAGGCGTTCCTTGTTGATAGAATGTCAGAGTGATGCATAATTTTTTTCAATAGAAACTGGATTTGATAATGTAAATAAGACGATTGAGTAAATATATTTTTGTTTATTCAAAGCTTTCTTAGGCGCATTTTATTTTGATGTAGTATTGAAAATCTTAACCGGTTAATCTGTTGGCTTTGGAAAGTAGAGTGAAAATTTTAAAAAAATTATTTTTCCAATTTTTTTAATGGTTCTGTCAATTCTATGGTGATTCATTTTCATGATTATTCACTCATTATTATGCAATAAATAATTTTAATAATTAAAATTATAATTAATTTTAATTCTACTACAATTTGTGATCTAATTTTTAATCGGAGTGATTTCCTATTGGCTCGTTAGATAATTTTGATCCGGATTAAAATTGATTAACTGAATGATTAAATTAATCGCCTAAACAACAAATTTTCGTATAATAAATTAAATTTCATTTCAATTTTGAGAGTTTAAAGCTACACTTTTTATTTCCTTTATTTAGAAATAATTTTTGGGATTTCCGTTAGATTTTTTCTAGATTCAAAACGAATTTGATTAGTCAATTTTATTAATAAAACTAATTAAGATCATGTACAAATATTCTTTATCATCTTTTTCTTACTTTACTGCACATATCTATTATTGGGGCTCTGGGTAGTCCCAAATAGTTTTGATTTGAAATGTTTCACATATGGTATCTTTCCTTTAAAACTGTGCTGGTGTGTGAGTATTTGAAGTGAGTTAAAGGAGGCAAATAACACTTTCCAAGAATTAAAATTGTCGAAAAAGTTTCTCTTTTAAATTCAACTGACGCTTTAAGTGAGGATCTTTTTATTCAGAATATTCAAGCAGCTCGGCGTTGCGACCAGGATATCATTGACATCCCTGGTTTCTAACATGCTACTGTATTACTTTTGTTTCTGCTTAGTTCTTCATTTTTATTTTTCATATATTTAAGAAGTAGATTCGCTTGCATGAAGCGTGAATCGGAGAGATAGTGTTTTAAAATTTGATTGTGGACAAAAATTATTTAGCCAAGTTTTACTTTGAACCAAGTTATACAGCACCGACATACGAACGAATCACTGAGTTAACAAGCTTTAGTATCGCCGAATTTCGGCGCCAGTAAATTTTATCTAACAACATATTTATTTTCTCTATTTGAAAGTATTTTTGCATTGGTCCGGGACGCTTTTAGAAGTTTGTTTTATTACCGAATACCGAATAACCCTATCTGCCAACTGCCAACTTACTGCCAACCAAAAATTCATAATCAAGTCAAGCAATATATATTTAAAAATGATAATACTAATTTAAGCTGGCCAGAGGTTTTCCTAGAAAATCCGGGACAAAACCAAAAATAGTTTTTCTACTCAGAATATTACTTTTTATTATTCATACTTTTCTGAAGAATGAACTCAATGTCGTTCTTGATAAAGTCCCGGCCGAGACCCAGGACAATTGCTGAAAATCCGGGATTGTCCCGGAAAATTCCGCGCAGATGGCCAGCCTATATTACTATGGTATTTTTAAAAATAAATAATTACTATTGTTTTGGTAAATTTTTAAAAGACCCGGACATTTTTAGGCTTCGTCCGGACATCCGGATATACAACCTGAAAACAAGACTTATTGTATCAGATATTGTTTTTAATAGTTTATTCATACAAGCTGCATGAGCAGGCTATACGAATTCTAAATTCGATCAAACCATTCAATAGAGAAGCTATAGAGTTATAATAAAATTAGTTTTTATAAATATTTTAGAAAAGCCGAAATTCTGCGTGAATTATTGAAATGGAAAACCTTTGTTATACAGATTAGAGTAATGTGAAATGAGGAGATAATAGGAAGTGATACAGAATTTTTCACAGTAACGTGCTCTTTGAGGTCTGTTTCTACAAAATGAACTCCAAATTTCGAGATAAATTCTCAAAAAACGTCAGAAGGGACTAAATAGATTTGACATAGTAATCCTCTCATTGACCTTGTTTTATTCTGCACCACCTTTCAAAAAATCAAGCCGGCGCCCTGGTTTTTATACAATATATATATATATATATATATGTGTGTGTGTGTGCGTGTGTGTGTATATATATATATATGTAAACATTTAAAATAAAGAATGTAAAACGGATTAATGTTTATTTTCGAAAATGAGCATAATATATTCACGAGCTTTTATCTTTGGCACCAATCTACCCAATCTACATATGAGTAGTAGTGATTGCTTTTGAAAGATTTAGTTTGCGCGTCTTTCGCTGGAACCAACTTATCGCGTAAAAAAAGGATTGAGTGTACTATGTTTTAGAATATAATTAAAATTAATTAACACAAATACACCGAACAACAACACAAAATGTTTAATCATGTGTTTGTAATAGGACCATTAATGTATTAATTCTTTTCTTTTTGGAATAGCATACTGCCAAATAAATTGAATCAAATATTCAGACTGTTTTTCTCTCTTAATTCCTTTCTTCTTTTTGAGGAAATATTTCGATATATTTCCCAATCCCTCGATATTTTGCATGTGCACGCTTAGATCATTTAGATCAACGAAATAATGGAAGTGATTCATTGTATTATGCGGGTTAACATTTCCTAAATTTTCAATTGTCTTGTACGCTTGCCATTTATTTGTAATTATTATAGTACTAGTCGTCACATTGTTTCTTAAAATGTTGTTCATTGTTGTTGCATTCCTATTTGGAACGTGGATTCCTGAAGTTACGTTCGATACCAACAACATACCACTTCTGATAAACATTCGAACACGGTTGTGTTTACTCCTACTAAAAAGGCTTTCATGGATCTCAACGATTTTGGATTTCCCATCATCATACAGACCTTCCAAAATTTACCTATAGCGCTGCAGGTAATAAAAAATCGCTTCCTTAACCAAATCACGTCATACACTTGCCATATCCCTATCAGTTGATAGTTCCCAAGCAACATCAACAAATTCATTCTTACTAACGTATTTATACAAAATTAAAATTAATGCTTTCAACTCAAGTTAACTTTAAAAAAGTAACTTCCCTTTCTAACCGATGCGGTGTAGGTGCAAGGTCATTTACAAGACCACCTATATCCTTCACGGATATTTTTATTCCGAACTACTAACAAAAATGGAGCTGTCCTACACTTAATACACCTCACTTCGTTTTTGAATAATCCCATCCTTTACAAGAAAAGAAATACTGCTTTCCGATGTTTCAAATTCTTGATGTAGATAAGATTCGTTAATTTTTGTCCCCCAAATCATTGCACTTGTTAATATTTGAGAACCAAGAAATTTAAATTTTAACGTATACTTTCACAAAGACAAACATTATGTGGTGGTTTTTCAAATTAAAGTTTAGCTAACGATCACCATCGTAATTCATTGAGGATAAATTCGTCATATATTCAATGCCTAACCCCGGACTACCTCTCTCTCAGCCCAGTAGTATCTTACAAAATTTTATATTACACAATATCATCATACTGAGAAAATTTGCGCAATGTTTTCACGTGTTGTGATAGGTCAGTTTCAAATTATGACACATAAATTTGCACATCCTTCAAAATTATATTCAGGCGCGCTTACTTATCTAAATTGATAAGATAACATACTTTTATTTTTAAAAAAACTATATTTCGAAACTCATTAAGGTTATAGGATCTTTAGGTGATCTTCATTATCTGTTTCATATTTTAGATACAATTATCAATTAATATTTTCTTTTTTATTATCAGTATTTTTATATTTTGTTTTGTATTTATTTTTCATATGTCTATGCATTTGAAGTTTATTTTACACCAAATTAAATGATTTCAACAGACCAAAATCGAGGAGTTTTTGGTTGTGAGCCGGACTTATTTTTCACTAATCACCAAAATAATCCAAGAACATTCAGCCATCCAGCTCAACAGTATCGATGAAAATTATTTGAAGAAATAAAATCTCTTTATTTTGAATAAAATATTGTTTCATAATTCTTTACACAAATAAGGACTTTAACCTCAATTGCTGATGATTTAAAAAGTTTTTTTAATTTCTTAAACCCATTTTTTAAATATAAAAATATATTTCTACTTTTTATCTTTTGGTGTATTCTTCGCTGAAAATTAAATTTAGAAAAATTACAGTTTTCCTATAATGTCACAAAATACAAAAAGACACTAAACTTAACTAACTAAACTTAAGTAATAATAGCGCAAGATCTGTGCAATAAAAAAAGACGTAAAAAATTACTTGTTCCATAACGAGCTAAGTTAATGCTAAATTCAAAAAAGGATTATAACAGAAATAAAAATAAAAAATATCTAAACAGTTATACAGAAATATTTATCGGTCACTGAAATTTCTTTCGAATCACCAAAGATGGAAGAGATGAAATAATCCAGGAAGTAAGAGGGTAAAATTTAATATTCTCTGCCGAATTCCAATCAAAACCAAAACCATGACAAAATGATTGAAGATTTAATTCTCGTGTCAGATATCTAAAAGTGTATTAATTCTATTATTTTGATAATTTCACAAAGTCACTTTTCTGCGGATGAATCGAATCGTCGAACTGTTTTGACAATAGCTTTTTTTGATGGATTCCAAACATAAAGACGTCGAACTGATGGATTAAGTTGAATAGATGACAAATTCGACAATAAATTATCGTTCTGAATAGATGAAAGGGACACAAGTATTAGTACCGTATGAGAGTGAGTTAGAATTTTAGAAAGGTCAATCAGAATTTCTGATATTATAATAATTGATAATAATAGTAACAGTATTAATAAAAAAAAAATAATAATAATAATAATAATATTAATAATAATAATAATAATAATAATAATAATAATAATAAATAATAATAATAATAATATTAATAATAATAATAATAATAATATTATTATTAATAATAATAAATAATAATAATAATATTAATAATAATAATAATAATAATAATAATAATAATAATAATAATAATAATAATAATAATAATAATAATAATAATAATCATAATTATATTAATAATAATCACAGTATTACCCTGTCCATATTGTTTATCTCTGTCAAATAACCAGCAATGTAAATTTTGACATTCCATAAAAGATACAATTTTGAATGCTACTTGAGCGCTACTGAAGTCATCATCTTGATATATAATTGATAAATCATATTCTTTGGTATTGTCTAAAAATCAAAAATTACAGAAAAATAGTTTTTAATTATTTGAATTGGAGATTTATGGAATTAATTTATAATTATTTAAAATTTTTTTGAAAATCCTGATTTTATTTTTTAAAAAATATATTTATTTGACACATTTGGGTGCGGTTCAAATTTGCATGGAGTTTTTATATAAGCGCAACACTGCATATATAAATCAGGATTTTCAAAAAAATTTTAAATAATTATAAATTAATTCCATAAATCTCCAATTCAAATAATGAAAAACTATTTTTCTGTAATTTTTGATTTTTAGACAATTTTAATAAAAATAAAAATTTCATATTTTTTTTATATTTGAATTTTTTAAAAAAACATCAGATTTGCAAAAACAGAATTTATAAATTGTTTATGTGAGAAACGATATGAAAGTCTGTCTGAAACATTACAAATCAGACCAGAGGTGACAATGACAATTTGTTTATCATGTTAAAACATGAATTGTTTACGATGAAACATGATAATTTGAGCAGTTAATTTCATTGCTAAGTAAAATGGTCTAGATAAATTTCTTTTTTAGATTCAAGCATAAATTCTTAGAAAAATACTTTTGCAAATTATTGAAGAAAAAAGGGATATTACAATTTGTGTCATCCTAATTTCTATTTTTGGGGTCGAAAAGTGAGTGTGACAAAGGAATTGTCAGTCATTTATGTTGGTAGCATAAATTGGTCCGTTCAATTAATATGTGCTCATTCGATGGTGCTTGTGTTTTTACATGATCCCCAAAGATTTTATACATGTTTTCTAGAAGAAAATATCATGATTATTCGCCCACATGTGCAAATTACCACGCAGATTTATCGTGAACGACTTCTGAAGAGTGAATTAAGTTCATTTTTATTAAAAGTTTAATTTAATTAACGATTGCCAATAAAAATTTCTGGTTCTCCGAAAGATCCAGAAAATTCAATCCACTTATATCGTAAAAGGTTTAAGAGTAAAGAATTTGAAAATTATTCTGAAAAATTGATAACTTTTTATGAATATTTTTTCATGAATATTTGGATTTAGCGAATTTTTAAAACTTTTTATCTTTGAGAAGTTGTGGCCAACCAAAGTGACCTTTCAAAGAGCTCGATTGGTATTCCGTGAAGTTCACTAGTCAACTAAGAAGCTTTTTACTACTACTACTGATACTATTATTATTATTATTATTATTATTATTATTATTATTATTATTATTATTATTATAATTATTATTAATAATTGTTATTATTTTTATTTATAAAAGACATTGTATTTTCTACAAAATCTGATTCATAGTCAAATTTTGTAGAAAATACAATGTCTTTTATAAATAAAAATAAATCAGAGGTGAAAAACAGAAAAAAAATTATTTTAATGTTATTATTTTTATTAATATTATAATTAATTTAATTATTATAATTATTATTAGTAATTTGTTTAATTATTATTATTATTGATAAAATTTAAAATCTTATTTTTGTCAATGGTGGAATCATTTATATAATTTAAATAAATAACAATGTTAGGCAATTTCCTCAATGTTTATTAGTAAAATATGAAATATTTCGACCGATAAACGGCCCTGATCACTCATAAACAAAAATGAACTAGACTTTCGCTTTATGCTCTTCTTTTCTGATTGATATTTTCTTTCACTCAACTATAGTCAGCAAATATATTTATTTAAGAAAATTTCCAAAATATTTTTCAAATTAGATTTTGGATCAAGCCTGCAGTGTACAAAAGACAATAATTAAAAATCAATTTCATTCTTCATGTAAACTAAGAAATTATAGTAAATTGGCCAATAATTATTATTTTCCAAAGTTGAACATTGCAATTCTATTAGACTTTCTGCTGTATATATTGTTGCATCATTTCTTGTTAAGGCTTTTGTGGAAATACAAACTGATTCTAAAGTCTTTAGAACATTTATCAAATATTCCTCATGTATTGGAGCTAACAGATAAAGAGATTTGAAATATTCCAACATTTTATTTATTTATTTATTACTTGTAAATATCTTTCTATCACGGGATTGATAGAGTTCCACCGTGTCCTAATATTTATTTTAAATTCTTTGCCAATTCGGTTGTTTATTTTATCCCGGAAAAAATCATTTTTCAATGAAAATATTCAAAAATATTTAATGAAGGTCCTCAAGGCTTTCAATTGTATAGTCAGCTTCTTTTTATAAGGTCTTATCAGTTTTATCAACAACATATCTTTGATAAATTAAAAGATAACGCCAATAAAAAAGTGTTCGTACGATATATTTCGACAGTATAACTGTCATCTTCAGTTACACAAAACCAACTAAAAATATTATGAATTAACTTTTCATTTAAACAAATTATTTTTTTATATTAATTTAAATTTGTAATAAATAAACATTTAAAAAATATTCAAATACTTTTAACTAATTTAAAATGTTATTTATATAAATATTATAATTTTTATCTACATTATAATTTTTTTAAAAATAATGTAATTTAGAAATTCAATTATTTTAATAATATTATAACAGTTTTTTTTAAAACAATACATAAACATGATTTAACATCCTTAAACTATTTAAAAACATTCAAAACATTCGTAGTCATAGCACTTTGCACATTAATCTTTGGATTCAATGACCATTTAAGCAACGCTTCACATATCACACGTTCTCAATATTTATTAAAACTTTTCAACAAAATTCTAAAATCAGGCATTCCTATTTCACTTTTACAGCCTTTATTGTGTTCACTAACATTGATCAAACTCTTCAATCGACAATGTTCTAGAACTCGAGTACAGAGATGACGGGAAGTCTATCCAATGTATGTGGCATTACACCCATTACATGTAAATTGATAAACGAGATCAGAACACAATCCAACAGGAGTTTTTGATTTATTAATAAACATATTGCGTACCTTACACGAATTAGAGACGATCTTATACTCTAAATTTCCCATCTGTTTACTTAACTTTCTTTTATAATTTGTAAAACCTTCAGAGTACGGCAATACTAACACATATTTAGACTCAATTTTTTTATATCCATATCTTTGATACGTTATTACTGCCGAATGTAATGCACGGTTTAACTGTTCAACTGAATATTCTCTAGTATATTTTAGAACACAAGCACAAATAACTCTGGCTCCTGTGCGGAGTGATGTATGACAAAGTTTAGGAATTTATTTGAAAGAACATAAGCTGCGATAAAACTTGAGTGATTTTTAGTGTTTGTAATCTCAGGAGTCAAGACTGAACAATAGCGCGAAGTTTGCGATTCATAAAAGTTTTGCGAATTTTCTTAATTCAGAGCAGTGACCATCTTCACGCACAGAAAACTGAAAGTAAAAATATTTTTAGTGATTTGGAATCTGAAAAAAATACTATGACTTATCTCAGAACTTATGTTTTCGCAGGACCTTTCCTTGGGTGCAAATGGGGTTTTGAAATGTTTTCCTTTGTTGTATGCAAAACCTTTAAATAATTTATATTTTTATTAAAATACTATTTGTCCACTAGCTAAATTGGTCCATACTGCCGTCGAAAGTAAAAGTGACGTATATATATTTTTTGTTTATTATTAATACTCATTTTGTAAGTAATTTAAAAACGAAAAAAAACTTTAATATCGGATATAATGTCTTATCTTCACTAGATACACCATTCGCCAGTTTTCCTTCTATATTTCCTTCTGTAGAAGAATTAGATATTTTAGTTATTATAATTTAGTAAAATCATGTTGGTATATTATTTTTCATAAATCGTTGTTAGTAAAATTTGAATTTACATTATTGTATCATTTTTTGGTATCACTGTATGGTTATTTTGGTAGCCGGACAAAATGTCACGAGAACAAAATGTCGTGGTCAAAATGTACTATAGCGGATAATTATTTCATTAAATTTCCACACTTTTGTATATATTTATATGCTATTTTTTTGAACTATTTATTTGTTTCAATGTTGACATTTTTTCCGCGACATTTTGTCCTAGAACCGTTTTTATATTTACATCACAATGAAGTTTGATCTATGTGTTTAACCCTTTCTAAGGTGGTGGCAATATACTGTACACCATTTTAAACTAATAAAAATATCTAAGTGTAACGCTGTCGGTAATCATTTTTACTTTTGGTACAACTACTGACATATTAAGCCACAAGAGAACAAATTTATAGTATTTGAAACCATATGATCATTTGTAACTATATAATTGTTATCAATAAACTTAGAGTTACATCCCTTTTAGTTTCCTTTGCCTTAGAAAGGGTTAAATATTGCTATTGGTAAACAAATTAAAATAATAAATATATTTAAAATCGATTGATATTAAAGAATAATTTTTGATTGTGTATTTCTTTTGAAATGTGATTCTCACTGGATTGCTTCAAAAATATCTCTGTTTCAGCTTGTGTCAAATCTTCTTGAAACTGATTAACAAAAATATACATAATCATTGACTAATTAACATGCTTGGGCAGTGGTGAACTAAGACTAAAGCGGGCCCTAGGCAACATTGTAATTCCGGGCCTATTTTTTAGTAATGACAAGTACTTTACGTTTAGTAGTTTGGTTTTAAAGCATAAAGTATGTAGTTCTATTTAAATATCGAATTCCAAGAAAAAAAGGAAAAAAATAATATACATGTACAAACATTAAATAAACATAAGCGTGGATACATAAGCACAGGGACGCTCGTCCACACTTGTCGACTTTATAAATCAACGATTCGACATAATTTGGATACGTTTCAGCAATAATTATGAATATCACGTTTTTCTGTTAAATAAAAATTAAAAACCTAATTTTCAGGCCCCAAAAATTACGGACCCTAGGCACGTGTCTATGTTGCCTAGGGCTTAGTCCGCCTCTGTGCTTGGGACCCCTTACGAGTTGATTAATATTTTTTTTTAATTTGGAAACATTTTTGACACATGAAAAAGTATATAAAAATAAATTTTTAAAAAGACTAAAAATTTTAATTAAAACTTTTTTAAACCCTTTTATAAAAATAAAATAAGTTTAACTTTTGCTCATTTCAATAAAATCACAAAACTGGTAATATTAAAATTCAGAAATTAACAAATTTATTGACAATGTATTTTTTGTTTTATTTTTCTTCAATTTATTTGCGGTTTTATATTAAAAAAAACTTGCAATTCGACACTGCAAAAAATACAGAATATAAGCAATGAAATTTGAAATCTTGGCTATTTTATTTTTCAAGTGGTTCAGTTATTCTATTCAGCAAATTGTGTTATCAATTTATATAATATTATAAAATATTATAAAAGTTATTAAAAAATAAAATAATTAAGCTTACTATTTGGAAACATATCGAAATAGGTTTTATACACTACTAAAATATCAAAGCGGTAATGCCATATCCCAGCTGCACTAGAGAGTAGGACTAAAAAGACAACTAGTATCGCTAGTAGTAAGGTCCATTTTATTTGAACTAATATATTTTGTGATTAGGAATGAAAATTACAAAATAAAATATTACCGTCAATTATTAATGCATAATATATTTGTTCTACGGTTGTTCCGTCTTGCTCAATCTTACATTTATACGTTCCATTGTCCACTAATTGTAAATGAGATATAGAAAAGTTCGAAAATACTCGTACTGCGTCCGGGTTGCTTTCTAATGTTCTGGGTGGAAGTGAGAAAAATTATCTAGCATTAAACTTACTCATTGAAGCCTGTTTGGATGATATTTGAGATAAAATGGGATCTAGATATATTTTTATAGGAATTTAATTTACTATGAAGCCACTGAATGGAAACAGCTTTATTGGGTTTGAAACTTTTAGCTTCACATGAAAAACTTAGATCATTTCCTATTTTGTAGTCTGATTTCGGAATAGATTTATCGGGAACCAATGTCAAATTTCTGTTCTCATTTATCAAAACTTTATAAAATAAAACATAATAAATAATAACCACTTAATAATACTCATATTTTGACTATTATTGTTTAAAGGTGTGAATCATTGTCAATTACATTCTTCAGCGACAAATACATGATTTCTTGGTAAAGGGGGATGATTTTTAAACCCATACTATTTAATATATAATATTATAAATTTAGTATACATATTTATTAAAACAATCACAAAACATTGGCATTGAATTAATAAATAAAATAAAGCACCAATCCAACATAAAAATCATTCTGCAATATATTTCGACAGACTCACTGTCATCGTCAGGTACATATGAGCTTGAAACTATATAGAATAAATTAATTTTATTTAAACAAATTTCTTCTTTTATAATTAAAAAATACTCAACTAAAAATTATAAATTCTGCTTTTATAAATCTCAAGTTACAAAAAATTAATTTTTTAAAATTTTAAATAAAACTATTTTACATTTATTTTTATCCTGCATCACAAAATTGCGTTTACTAATATCAATCAATTCGCTAAGTCGACTGTGATCGAGATAAATAAATTGTTAGATTTATCTCACACCCCTTTAATTAGAACATTTTTACCCATAGTTTTAAATTATTTGAACCATTCAACATTTCTTTTAATATTCTTTTCATTATTCATTTTATCGATATAGCTTTTATTATGTATCTTATTTACGATTGTCACTGGCCAGTCATATCTATCGTCTGTTATCAAAAATTAATCTCCAATAGTAAATTCTCGATTTTTTCATGTTTTGATTTTGTAGTAAATTATTTTGTTTTCATTATTTTCTATTTTATGAATTTTGATTTGTTTTTATTCTTTTGTATTTCCATATATTCATTTGTATGCAGATTATTGCTCCAGACTACTTTCCATTCTTGAAATAGTTTTTAAACATACACAATTTCACTAAAATTAAATGAAATCTATATTTTGTCTTTCATTTATATTTGAGTTACATCGCTGATCTCCTAAACTGTCTTTTAATCATTCCATTTGCTGAGAGATGAAATGAACTAGAATATTCTACTTTAATTTTGTGTTTTTCTACCAGTGATTTGATTAGATTGATTTCAAATCTTTCCCTCTATTACACTCAGAGCCAAATCGTAAAATCCAATAATTTTCTTATATATTTCTAGTTGAATTTTCATACAGTGTTCATACTATATTTAACGAAATAAATCTACTGAAAAAATCTATAACCGCTATTTTAAATTTCTCACCATTGATTATAGCTTTGAATGGAATGCAAATATCATTTACTATAGTTTCAAATAATACTGGAATTTGAGTGTATAATAATTTTTGATTTTACTACTCTATCCTTAATTTTGATTTCTGTTCTTTATTTCCGATTCGGTTCTTTATTTCATTAATTTCTACTGGATTTTCTTACCATTTTGAAATATTATTTTTCATCATCAATGCCAATATTTTGTTTTTAATCACCCTTGTTCGGATCTTCTTGTATTATCTGATATTGAACACGTCTGTCACAATCTTTTCGAGACACTGCGTTGTCGTTTGAATGTAACTCCTCTTCTCTTAATTCAAGTTTCATATTTAAACTGCTAAGATGTCTAATCGATGATTGAAGTTGTTGTGTTCAAATATGTTTCTTAGTCTTTAACATAAACGTAATTGGTTTATGATCTGTTCGAAGACGGAACTTTTCCCAAAGATATAGAGTTTACCATGCAATGTAAAAAATTAAAATGCAAGCAACTTCTTCCTTGTGATTCAATATCACGGCTCAAATGCATTCATTGTATGTGAGTCATATGCAATTACTTTTCCATTGTTAAATTCTTTGGAGAAATCAGATTACGCTAAGAGTGATGCTTTCATTAATTTCTCTTTGAGAATCTGAACTGCTGATTCACAAATATCAGTCCGTATTTAATTATTTTTATTACTTCCACAAAGTTAATCCAACGGTTTTGCGTGTTCTATATTATTTTTAATGAAACATCGATAGTAGTTTGTCAGACCTAGAAAAGCTTCGTAGTTTGTTTATACAGTTGGGTTTTTCATTTTCTTTCATTAACTCTATTTTTTATCTTATGTTCAAATTCCATCTTTATTTATAATATACCCTAGAAATTTTGTTTCTTCCCAGGAAATCTTGCTTTTTTTATTCTTTCGAATACATTAATTATTCTTAGAAAATGTTCTTCTTTTGTTCGAAAATAATAATTATCAAAAATATCGTCAAAACAAACTGAACCTTCCATCCAATTTGAGAACTGGTTTTGAGAATTAGTCAGAAATTTACTTGCTTTTACTATCACAAGGTCAGTGGAAAGATCAAAAGAGTATTTACAACGACAACAAATAGAATACATGTAACATCCAAGAAGTTTTCTGTAAGTTTGATTGAGCTATCTGTTTAAAAGTGAATGCGAGCACCTCTAAAAAATGATGCTGCATCAACTCAAAGTACATAACTCGCATGCAATTAGTGCAAATGAATATATAAAGAAGTTGAAAGAAAACTTTAAAAATATTTATGTATGAAAACCTTAAAAACCAAGAAAATGAATTTCAAGAATAATGTATTTAAGAAATGATATAAAGTTATGTTCAGAATCGAAAAAAAAGAATTACTACAATCAAGGCATAGAGGTCCATGTTAAGTAACTGATACGATGTCATTCGTCAATCTTACCACTGAATTATAAAGGGAAAATGATTAGAAGGAATGCAAGGATGATAAAAATAGTTTCAGGTTCAAGCCAAGAAATCGGAATTTTTGCCGATTCTTCAGATATCAGTGCAGAAACAAAAAAACAAGAATCTAAACTTAATAAAAAAATAAAAAGTAAAAGCGCGTGAAATCTCAGATCGAATCAGAAGAAAGCCAATCATTTACCGAGAATGATTCTTATCGAAAAAGGGATGTTGTATTTAAATAATATTAAGAATTGTTTAAATAATATTATTAAATGGCAGGATTTAATTGTGTATTATAATAAATAATATTTTAAAAGTTTTCGTTTAGTATTTTTTATAAGAAAAATTCATTGGTATTGTATGTTGATCAAATATAACGGTATTTTACAACATCATTTTAAATATTAACGCAATATCTGCGGATAAAATGACTAAAATATTTACAGATTTTGACCAAATTTTTTCAATTTTGTTTCGTGGGATGTTGAACTTATAATTATAAAGGAAATAATTAAATGTTATTATAAATAATATAATGATAACATAAACATGAAACTTACGAAAATAAACAAAAATTGAATGATTTAATCCGTTATTCAGTGCGTCTGTAGCCGTGCACCGATAGTAGCCCGTGTCGTACAGCTGATTGGGCTTGAAAATTAAATTAAATTGAAACGCTTTGTACTTTCCTCATAAATAAAAATAAAAGAACTTTGACTGTTCCTGTTGATCTTTTCTCACATTGCTTGCATTATAAAATACAGCAAAATAAATCAACATTATCAAACGAAATTCGAGAACATAAATAGCAATAATTCTACTGTTGGTTAAAGTATTCCACTCATTGAAGGGTCTAGAAAATCTCCCTTGGATATTAACCCTCCGTAAACAAGGAATTCTACACTCCAAGAAATACAAAGCAAACAAAATGAAGTCAAAAATAATATTTTGTTAGCATACAAAATTTAATATTAAAAAATACTAGCAAATAAATACAAAGCATACAAAATGAAATCGAACAAATTTCTAATTAAAGGCATAAAATACACGGAATATAAATTGCAATATGTTGGTGTTGTCGATGAATTCGAATAGAAATTATTGTCGATCTGACTCCAAGCGTGCTTTAAACAAGAGTAACGAACTCCAAACGATATAAACTTTATTGATTAATACACTTTATCTCCACTTTAAAATGACACAACGAATTATCAATCGATCACACTTAGTGCTTATTGCGACCCTTCGAGAAGAATAGCACTTTTCGGATCAATTAGCTTCACAATCAACTGACTACTGCGGTGGGTTTCTGAGATCGGTAACTCTGATTTAGTTGCTTCGCTTTGCTTTGACCTCGCTTAATTTCTGTTTCAAATTTCTCTTTAATTTCTTTTTGTCTTTCTTTATCTTCTGCAATCCTTTGTCTCCTGCAAATTTCTTGTCTCTCAAAATTTTTGTCTTTCGTAGTTTTGGCCTTTCGCAAGTTTTTCTCTTAAATTTTTTTGTGTTGTTGATTTCAATTGTGCTTCCTTTTTATACTCCATCATTCAATAACACTTACTGATGTCGAATAGAATTTCTGATATCTTTTAATCGCTAATTCATTTTGGGCCACCATTATCACTGACGGCTGTCTAGATAAATCATTTTTTGTAGATGCCCTTTCCCAGATTTTATCTTGAAAGGGCTTTTGAGATGATGTGCGAATTTTGTTTTTGTTTTCGTTTTCCAAAATTTGCACTTGTTAATTATGAATGACCTTCTTTGATTTAATTGTCTGTTTTTATTGATTTTCTCTTATTCCTTTCTCGTTGTTCAACATTTCTTTTTCATTCTCTTTTTATGAGGCTCCAGAACCACATCTTACTCACGTCTCATTGTTTCCCCCAATCATTTTACATGTTTATTAATTATTTTATTTCATTATTTGGGTATCCTCTACAAATATTTAAAAAAATACTAAATAAATTTGACAAACTATAAGTACATAATGAGAAACAAGTGACTGCAATTTATATTTCATGTATTTTATGCCGTTAATTAAAAATTTAAAGTTTGTATACTAAAAAAAAATTTACTACCTACTTTAATACAGTGTAATATAGTTATGTTGGGGGGGGATTCCGGAGGGAAATATCTTAGGTTGCGGGTCTGGGGAGAGATTTCCTGATACCTCATTGAAGTGGTTAAATTATTTTTTACCGAAATAATATATTTCTCCAGTTTTGTTTATTGTTTTGACAAGTTGATAAATACGTGCAAATAGACACTTAACATCAAGTCATAAAATCGGATGATTCCATAGCATCTCATGTACTGAATAAAACAGCCAGTCTAAGACTTTACCTTTAGAACTATTCAAGAATAGCCAGAGTGATCTTTAATAATTCGCAAGTAACTTATTATATCTCGCTACGTCAGTGAGAATTATTAGGTTTAAAAATTATACGTTTCACATTGCTTCCCATTTCCTGTCAAAAACCAATCCGGAATCGCGAAAGGTTTGCAAAGATATCAGATAGATTACGTTTCAAATCTGACTCATAGGGTACTTCATTTAAAAATGTATTATCCAAATAACAAATTTGATTTTCAAGAACAATTACACTAAGTCAGAGAAAGTTAAAACTTTTAGACGGGTAAATTATCTTCCTTAATCTTCTTAGTAGATGATGCTTCGAGTATTTTACAAATTGTTTAAAAATTTACAGCTCTCACGCATTGATAAGCACTTTCCTGACAATAACTGGTAAATTTTACTAACTATAACTTTGTTTTTATAATCTGTATTTACAATAATCACTTTAATTCTACAAATTAGGTCAACAATTTTTCCGTGTTCACTGATATCCCTTTATATGTGCAAATTTCAATAGACTCCCCAACTTACAAGGTCGCTATCAAGCATGTCTAACTCAACGATATTGTTTTCCAAATAAAAATGTTAAAGGTTTTCCGCAAAATTTGAATTATTTAGTTTATATTGTTGCAGTTAACCTACATTGATCAAAATTATATTATTCATCTTTATGTTTTCATTTGCTAACTTTCTCTTCGTTTCCTTCAAACAATATTAAGTTTTTAAAATAAATTCTGCAATTTTGTAAAAAGTGGTCAAAGCCGACTGGCTTGCCAATGGGTTATTTATGTGCAAGTCTCCAAAAAATTTATATACTTGACGAAAATTCACAGTAGATCTCAATTACAACCAATTATTCAGCTGAAAAACAAATAAACTGGTAGGTAAATTCCTTGTCAAAATTGCAGTAGTTAATGCACAAATTTAGACTGATTTTCAGCGTTTATTTATGAGAACTATTTATTCGCTATGTATTTTTTACTAAACGCTATGTATTTTATAAACACTTTCAATGTAGATAAATACACAGTATCAGTAGAGTAAAACACTTCTATGTTAATTAATTAATTCTAGATATTTAATACATTTGCTAAGTAATTAATTAAAAACTATATAAAATAAATAAATGCCAAGTCAAGAAAACAAGTTATAAGTAAAATTAAAAAAACAATATGTCAATTAATAAAATCCATCAATAAATCTTAATTTTTTCTAAGATGTTCTTAGATCTTATTTTTTTTCGACAATTATTACAAACTTTCAATAAAGCGGTATGTTTTTCTACGTAAAGTCTTTATCTATTATAAACAAAATTAAAACAAATACTGAACTTATAAGGGCTAATAATTTTGCAGAAGTTGAAAATTATCAGTCTGATCTTGAGTTTGATGTTGAAGTTACAAGTTTAAAAAAACCACGAGCCAAAAAAGTGTATAAAGTTTGCACTCATGAAAAAGTATTTAAAAGTGCTGAAGAAGCAAAAAATGCAATTAATTAAAAACGCAACTATAACTCAAGAAGACATTGACAAAGTTGAAAAAATGCGCTGGACAACATTAGATCAATTTACGAAGCGAGCTTTTACTGTCTGGCGCATTAATTTACCAAACGATAAAGTGCAATTGTCCAGCATTTAAAAAAAAATTTATTTGCAAGCATGTTGTCGGCATTTCAATCAGACTTAAATATTGCAAAGTACCGGCAGTAGCTAAGAATATTTCTATTGGAAGTAAACTACCAAGAGGAAGACCAACTAAAGCTAAAAAAGCCTTATTAAAACAATAATTTCAAATATTTTTATAATAGTCTTTGTGAAATAGTCTTTGTATTTTTATGGATTTTTTTATTGTGTCACTTTTTGTTTATTCATATGAATTTTTCATTGTTTTACTTAGTTTTTGTATTTTTTTACATATAAAAATTAAAAATATTACCTATAATAAAATAATTAAATACCTAATGAATTCTATTTTTTTACTTATATAATTAATATAATACTTAGCATTTTATAAATATTTACTTCGAAAAAAATACACAAAGGCACTAATAAAATACAAAGCGTTTAGTAAAAAATACATAGCGAATAAATAGGAGCCTTTATTTATATCATCTTTTACAGAATTGGCAAACTTCGAAGATAAAGACTAAAATCGAAAGATCAATTCTTTTACCATGTTATACTTGTATTTAAATTCACAAAAGCTATCAGAAATATATAGACTAAGGCTGGGCCCGATAAGTCGACGGGCACGTAATCGGACCGACTAAAATTTTATAATTTTTATAGGTTTATTTTGTCTTCTGTGCCTCAAAGTTTTTTTTAAATTTGGGATTATAACTGTAACAAGAAAATGGTAAAGTTTGCATATATTATTTGAACACTACTAACCATTATTAAGGTGAGTGAAAGCGCCAAAACACATTTTTATACTAAATTATAAAATAAGCGGTACCATAATTGGTTTCGGCGATTTTAATACTCGGCCATACTCGATGTCGGCATAAGCGTCAAAAAGTCATATAGGAACTGTCTTAATATAGACCTATACCATTTGACTTATATTTTTGCAACTGTTGTTTTGTATTTAATAATTTTTTATTATTGTATTAAATTTTATGTACTCAAAAGTTATTTATATTTTGCGATAAATATAAGTTGTATCTTCATGATTAATTTAAAAGAATAGAAGATTAATTCAGTGTAATAATAAACAAAAAAGAATAATTTCCAGTAAATCGAATAACATTGTAACGGAAGATGTTAGTTGGGATCAGGGCCGGCGCTAGAGTATTTGGCGACCTAGGAGAACTAAAAATATGGCGCCTCTAGTTAAGAAACAAACTCAATAATGCCTCAATAAATAAAACAAGTAAATGAAAATAAAATAACTGGATTTCATTTATTTATTCAACAAAAATATATAAAAAAAGAACTATTTAAAATTTAATTTTTCGTGCTTTGAGTTTAGCAAAATCTTCAAGCAGCAACTTCGTGTCTATAAATCCTTCGATTTCAATCTATATATCAATCGACACCATTGCTAATCCCACAAGCCGTTCTTGTGACATTGTAGATCTAACATACGTTTTGATCTACTTAAGCTTCGAAAAGCTTCGTTGTTTTTTTTAAAAATGTTTGCTATTATTTGTTTTTGGTCGCTTTTCATTGGATTCCTCCGAGAACTATTTAGCGCCCTAGGCAGCTGCCGACGTCGCCTAAGTCTAAAACCTGGCTTGGTTGGGATGGGGCAAGTGTCAGAATTAAAAAGAAAGGAAGACGTTAAGTAAAAACAGTGTATTCTAGTGACTTCGATAATATATCAGAATAAAGTAAAAACGATAATTGAATGAGAGATGTGAAATAAACAGCAATTTAACTGTCGTTTAAAAATTTTAATTAAATATAATTTAAATAAATAACGATGTAAGCCAATTTCCAAAAAGTTTATTCATAAAATAAAATATGAAATATTTCGACCTAAAATAGGTCCTGATATTTCAAAATCAAAATTTAACCAGTCTTTCACTTTCTGTTTCTTCTCTAATTGAGCTTTTCCTCCCCAAAAATGTTTTTAAATATATATATATATATATATATATATATATATATATAGATTTAAACAAAATTTTTAAATTTTTTAAAATTTAATTTGCCAATATTAAATAAGAATAAATATATACAAGCTTTAAATTTTTTTGCTAAATTTTGTATTATTGCTATTTTGTCAGGCTGTAGCTGGTTTAGATAAACTTAAAAAAATTTTTTGTCGATGTATATATAATTTATAAAATAATTATTATTTGCGTGTATATTCATTTTTTGGTCGTACTTAATAAAAAACAAAAATCTAAAATTTAAATTAATTCTAACCTTTTTAATACATAACGTCCGATTTGAATTTTCAAATCTCCAAGCATCATAAAATGAATCCCAGACAGTTGTTCTGAGTTTTCTGAAATCCCATAAAATTTTTGTAAATCCATCAAAGCAGCATTCCATGCAAAAATATTTTCCTTCAATACCTGACATTGTGAAGGGGGGCTCAATTAACAATGTTGGGTTAACTAGAAAGACAATCAGAAAATTGTCTGTCATAAACCAATCATACGAGATCTAGATTGATTTGGACACGGATTCGCCGAAACCCCAAAATCAATAACAAGCATAAATAGCGGGAATATCAAATTCAATAGATAATTCATTCTATTATGACAAAGTTCGATCTCAATGAACAAATATATTCAAATGTTCATTAATTTCAATTGGATATTTTATTTGTATGATCAATTTATTCATGTAATTTATTCGATTAAAATAGATGTTTCTGAAATGTGATAAATAATCAGTAATGATATTTCATAATCCTTTCGTGATGTATGTGAGAGGGAAAATCATGGCACAGTGGCATCTTTCTATTATGTCATACATTAAGGGTCATAGTGATTGGGACCCAATTTACGTTGTGGTATTTTAAGAAATCATGTATGATGAGAATTTCAATAAACCGTGAGTCGGTTATAATTTTCATGGATTTATATAATTCTTTAAATATTACTTTACATTAGTTTAAAATCAGTGGTGTATAGGGGCCTGAAAGTCGTTCCGGTATCTTTTTCCTGTGTGCTAAATCAGAAATAGAATTGAAAAAGGGAAGCAATTAATACAAATGTTAGAGGTATCTCTCTTTTATCAATTGTGTGTTTCATATTAACAGTTTTAGTGTAATGTATCTACTATGGAGATTTGTAAATAATCATTTTCAAATTTGTATGGAGGGTTATACTCCTTACATTGTCAATCGCCGAAAAATCAAAAAGAAATTGAAACATGTGCAACTACCCTCGGCGTAGAATTTAAACGTATTGGACGTATAATTTACGCCAGATGGGTGGCCAGTTACTTTAGGACTTTATCAGTAGTTTGGTAGAATTGGTCCTTTTTATGTCATCATTTCTAAAATGTGAGTAAAGAGAACAATCGCGCTAAAACTGAACAATCCATGTTCAATGGATTATATAAAATAATATCATCAAAACAATTTGTTCGAGATTTGGCCTTAAAATATGTTCTACTCGAGGCATATATTCTATCAGAATCATTGCAAAAAATAGAAACTTCAATAGTATATTCAGACACATTTATTCACCGCACGATCAATTAGTTTGAATATTTAAAAATCCTTAGAAAGAAAAGAAGTTGTTGGAACCAGCTTGTGCTGTTGAAATAATGCAATTATCTTCAATTTCGTTGACAGATAATAAAAAGTTGAAATTGGTTCACAAAAATCCAATCTTAATTAGAAATGTTAATAATAAGCCGAATAGGCTAAACTTTACATCTGAAAATTGTTCTGGTTCAGAAAAAAATTCGACTTCTTGGTACACCAAGCCTCATTGAGATAAATTCCGCTATAATTCAAGTTGATACATAAATCAACTTGGCGGAATTTAGTTTTTGTAAGAAAAATAAATGCATTTCAGCCATTTTTTAAATGGCTGCTAAGTTATTTTTTATATAGTTATATAACTTAAAGTTAAATTTTAAGAGTTGAATTATGATTTCATGAGGAAATATGATCATAATTCAAGCTCTTAAATATAACTTTGATCAACTATTTCATATATATTGTTGGCGCACTGGGTAGAATTAATTTTGTTTTAATCGATGCGCATTTGTCAACTCTACTTCTTCAATCACTCTTGCCTTCCTAGGGTTTCTCTCCCAGACGCCTCACAATTTTGACATTACCACTGTATACCCATGAGCAAGCCCATATTGGTACTGTATACAGCAGCCGAGAGTCCACAAGCAGGTGAGCCCCGTTTCCAAGACTACTCCTTGTGATAATCTCGCTTTCGGGTTCCTGACGGCCGATAGGTCTTACGTCTACCTAACTCCCTTAACTTTCTCGATATCCATGCACCCCTTTCCCATCATTCTATGACGAACTTAAGCATATGTCCTGCATATTTGTTTTTCTCCTGGTCGCTTTAATATGTAACAAAAATATTTGGTATAGTTTATAGTAAAACGTCTCCTTACTAGACGCTTAGTCACTTATCTATTCGTTATTAATTTAATTTAGCAAAGACTAATTTTAAGTATTTAATCAATGAAATTTAAATATGATGATTTAGAAACTTTCGAGGGGAAATTTTTACGAATAAACATAACAAAAAAATTCAGCCTCTCTAATTTGTCTAATTTTCCGGCTTTAATTGTCTAAACTACTGAAAATAGGTTAATTTTTCTAACCTAGAAATTTGTTTTAAATCATAAAGTATTTTATTTAAATAACATGTGAAAATTTAAATTGTTATGTAAATTATCGAAATTTCCATTATATCAGCCGAATTTTTGGGTTTAACACAACCTCATTAACAATTTAAGAAAATAAACTCCTCCGAGAATATTTATTTCATCTTTTAACCATAATTGCTTTTTATTCATTAGCATTTCTATAATGGAAACTGAAAATTTATTTTCCTGTTAACTGAGATTTCTTAATTTCGGCTTTACGAGCGAAATAAGAACTTTCCCAACATACTTCATGCATACATAAGGTTCTATCAACATCATAATACAATCCGACCAAACTTTAGGCATCCATTCATAATTCAATTAATTAGAGAAATCAAAAATTATTAAGATAACAAGAATTACAAAAAATCTACTTTTATTAGATTATTCAAAATTCTACAAAACGAAATCACAGAAATTATAATTATTGCATAAATTTACAAATAATATTATGAGAATGGAGTCCGTCCTTCTTTCCATTGGGTGGTCATTCGTCGATATCGACGGGGAACTTTCGTTTGTTCCGGAGGGGTTGGAATGGTGTGGTTCCAACCTGGGGAACGGAATGATGTAATTCCTCTCCGAACTCGTCCATCCAGTAACTCGCGAGAGTCGGCGATCTCTCTTTCGTTGTAGTTGGGGATTTGTTGACGGGTGAGATGTCCAGACATATTTGCATCTCGTCAGTTTCATCAGTACGAATTTGCAATGCACTTTCTGCTGATCTTTCCGGATTTGGGGTGTTCTCATCTTTTCTTACAAATTCAGGGTGCTTTTCTGCGACAAGGGCAGCAGCTTCTTCGAGTACCTGCGCCGCATTACTTAGCATCGTGAGACCTTCGGCTTGACGTCGTTCCCGGCGGCGACGATTTTTGCTGGGATGGTGCTTCTTGCTGGTCCTGGGTGTTTGAGCTGGACCAGCTTGAGTTGTTTCCGGAAGATGGTTCGCGGGGATCAAATTCAATTTCAACGCTAGATCGCGACCCACTAGTCGTTTTACCAGTTCGGCTTCCGTGAATGAAGCTACCAAGACGGCGCTCTGATCGTTGATTACGATTCGCTGAGCCCGGTTCTCTGCAATTAAATCCTCTCGGCATCTTGACAGCCGGTGGATTTTATCATGGAGGATTTTGACCGCTTCGGGAGCGAACCACGTGCCGAGCGTGAGTTCGTGCTCCGCGAGCAGTTT
Source organism: Schmidtea mediterranea (assembly GCA_022537955.1). NCBI lineage: Eukaryota > Metazoa > Platyhelminthes > Tricladida > Dugesiidae > Schmidtea > Schmidtea mediterranea. The sequence continues at coordinate 298,054,247 of CM039679.1, read as the reverse complement.
GTTATATTTCTGCTGGCAAGTACTATGATCCAATTGGGTAGGTATGATATTTGATTTCCGAGGTATTTTGGGAATTTTGTATCCTAGCTGCATTTTGAGGAAAAAGAGTTTTTTGAGAGTATGGAAAAACGTTTTGCGAAGGATTTTCAGAATGACTTTCTTGAGATTGTCTACTACTAAACGAGAAAGAGTTTTATTCCATCAAGGTGTTATATTCAGAAATAAATTAAATATAATAGTTATAAAATTTAAAATTAATTAATCAGAACATTCCTCAAACATTCTCCATTATATTCATTCATAATTTGATATTAATTGTTAAGATGTCTTATTTGGCGTTAAAACTAGTAAAATCGATAATATCCGATGTAGAAAAGAAAAATCCCGATGCTCCAGTCATTTATTGAATTTATGAAAAAGGAATTTTTGGTTGAAAGTGTTCTACGAAATCATTTCTTACAAAGGTGTATAAAGAAAATTCAATTTCACCGATCCATTTATTTGTTTCTAACGGCTTAACCCTAGTCGTCCCATTTCATATAAAAATTCGACAGGTTTTTAAAAAAAAATGCATCCTTACCTAAACATTCATTTGAATGTTGTCCCCTTAGCTGTGTTGATATTCCTGAATTTTAACCCGTACCGTTCCGACCAACATTGAAATGGCCGCCCCGGTGAAGTACGACGGCGTCCTACTATGCGATCAGTGTGACAAGACCTGACCATGCCGGCAGACACCGAAGAGTGGTTGATGACAAGGCAGCACATCAACATCCCTCAAATTCAACTGAGGGAATTGAATCCTGCCAAGCCATCTTCCACAAATTAAGGCATATATAAAATAATGTTAAATCAGGGGGACCTGTCGTCGATACTAAAAGTATCGCGACCATCCATGATTAAAATTAAAAATTTAAAACCATCAACATTTCAAAAATTTATTCAATAAAGTACAAACTTACCAAAGTTCAAAATTTCAGATTTAAAGTTTTAAGTTTTCAAAATTTTTAAGGTTAAATATTATGACAATGGCTATTGTATTTATACTGTTTTCATGCGTGTGTGCGACCATTCAGAGTATTTTGAGCCTTTTTCGGCTATTTTTCGGGGGTTTTTATTGTTTTAATTTTTATTTTAAATCTTTTATTTTTCTCCTTATTTTTCTCTATTTTTTGATATTATTTTCTTTACATCTCGCAAATCTTTATTTTTTATTGGTTAATCGTTCCTTTTGGTTATTTCTCTTTTTATCCTTTGTTATTTAAATTTTTTGGTCGCCGCTTCCGCCGATGTATTTTCTAGACCTTCTTTTGCAAAGTTTTGGCGGTTTTATATTTTTACTTTATTTTTCTATGTATTTTTCGTGCAAAATTTATTAATTATTTGTTTTAATTAATTATGTTATTTTTTATTTTGTTTTATTTAATGTTTTTATTATATTTTTAATTTCTGTTTGCGGTGCGTGCTTGTGTTATAATAGCCATTCTCATAATTCTCAAACATGAATTTTCATGGTTGTTTTATTTTGTTTTAATGATGGCTTATAGCCCAACAATATTATTGTAAATAATATTTAGGAAAATTAGTAACAATAACTAATCTCCAAAAATATGTATTATTTTCTGATATTATTCAAAAAATGTGAGTTAAATTATTTTTGAAGTTATAAAAATTATTATTTGCATTAAATAATTATATGTTTTATGCATATTTTGAAAAAAATCATCGATTATGTACACAAAATAATTTGGTTTATGATTATATTTTAAAACTTATTAATGTAATTTAAAAATTTATGCTTTTTTTGGATTTCAGGTTTTGCTTTTTTTCGACAGAAATATCTGAAATATTAGATTAATTTTAGTTTTATTGGTAAATCTTATGAAGATACATCCTCATTTACTCGAAATTTCCTCGCAAAAACCTCAAAATTTAAATTAAATTTTTTTCCGCCATTTTTCTTTCTAAAATTATCTCAAAAATGTCTATAAAATTATTTATTATAGGGGTTTTTTCAACTTCGGATGGCTACATGTTAAAAGTTTGCATGCATGTTTTATTATGGGTTGAGTTAATGTGCATTATTTTATTTCTCTCTCACTTTTTGTGTCTCTATAGTTTAAGGTTTGTCTCATTGACGATTTTACAAGCAACCTCAAGGTGAGTTGGTGTGTTTATATGCTATAAATTTATTGATTTTCTTTTTTTATTATAGGTGATTTATCTCAACTTCGCTTGGTGTAGTAGGTAGGTATCAGCTCCAAGTGCCACCCCCAGTTACCGCGCACTGGTTGGCAACCAGTCTCCTCTAGCGAAACTCTTAACGGAGATTATTGATAATTAATAATTTTTAACGATTTTGTATTTTTATTGATTTTTAAGTGAAATTTTACTTTTTTGTTTTCGACAATTCAGACATTGTTAAAGAATTTCGAATTCTTAATCCAACTGAATGTCCATCCGAAATTAATATGGATTTTAAAGAAAGGGAAGCAGAATCTCTGCCAACTCTTTAATTTACCTTTTGGTAAGACTTTAAATGACTTCAGAGATTAGTTGGCTTGTGGTAGTCATAAAATTTCAGAAGATTTGGAAACTTTAAAATAATATTCCTAAATAATAGATTGCAGTTCTTAAGAATGCGGGCGTTGATTCAGTAGCATGAATTTAATCTTAACGGAAAGAAGATCATGTATTTTAATAGATCATGTTGCGAATCTATTGTTTATAAAAAAACTTCATGAACCACCCTTGGAATTGTGAAATCCAATTTTATACGCAAATCCTGGTTGCGTTGCCATCAATCCGCTACTAAAAGAGCCGGAGCAAATAATGAAATTGTGGCTGATTGTATTTGGGAGTGTTTGTAAATTTTATAGTATACTACAAATAATATCTTTAGGAATCTTATTCTTATCTTTTTAAATATTTTTTTCTAGTGTTTGTAAATATTGTGAATTTTAAAAAAAAATTTTATTTATGAATAAAAAATTATATTTTGTTTTTATTGAGTTTAGCTTGTATTTTATTATAAAGAACATTTTTTTCAAGTCTAATTGTTTCGAATTTTTATTTAAGCACTTTAAAGCTTGGCGTACAAATATCAAAATGAAGTGCATTTTTAAGATAATCAGATTCGACACCCCCACTATGACCATGCGTTCCGGCACTTCTTTTTTTACCAATACACTACTGTTTAAAATGCATATAAACTAACTTTAAATGTTTGATAAATATCTTCCTATAGAAGAATGGTAGGCTCTTGGGTTGATTGTTCTTGCTTAAAGGTTCAAGTGTATTCACGTTAAGATTAAATAAGCTCTGTTAAATTGAAGCTCGTCAACAGAATTGTTGAAAATGTAAAAAAGAGGTACCAGAGATCCAAAAAGAAGATTTATTTCATTTTTGTTTGTTTTTCAAATGAGAAAAATCAAAGTAAATATTTGAACAATTAAAATTGGAAAATTGAAATCAAAGAATCACTATAAGAAAATGAATAGGTAAAAAATACAGAAAATATTCAAATCTTGGGTTGAGTTTTTTGGTTTATGATTGTAAAGTTGCTAAGGACTTTGACTCCTCGTGCTCTTAGTTTCAAATAATCAAATATAACTCAATACAATAAATTTATTGAGTTTTAAAAGTATTTCTTACAATATCGCTAACTAAATTTTTAGGTTTAATTTGGACTTTAAAATTGATTTGTAAGGTTGGCAGCCCAAAAAATGACCGCCTATAGATACTCTTCAGCTGATTTCATTTCGACACTCTTCACTTTATATGTTTCCACTATTCTACCTCGCTAACATCTTGCCTAAAGAACAAATATATTGTCCTGTCACATTCGGATACTTTCATGGCTTTATTATTATTATTATTATTATTTTGTTTTTGAAAATAATTTTATTTATTTATTATTTTGGTTTTTAGCCGCACCATAAAAAGTAGCTTAGATTATATATATATATATATATATATATATATATTTGATCATCTTGGTTTATCAGTTGTAATAGTTAGGTTTTATTATCTAAAATTCGAGTAAACTCAATTTCAAAAATAGTTTTAGGGTTCTATAACTGAAATGATTTCTACCACACTAAAAGTATAATGTCAAAACATCACAATGATATTGCAAAATCTTATCAGGAATACACCTGATCGCTTTGTATAAGTCTAATAAAAGCGAACTTTCTACATGGACAGCAAATTGAATTTACCAAGTACCCCTGTTTCAAATGAATGTGGGATAGGAAGGCGAAGAAAGACCATTGGGTAAAAGATATTTAGCTTGCATGGAAGCATTATTGTAGGCATTAGTCACATGTTGACAGATGAAAAATAACTTACCCACTGCTTCACATCAAATTTAGTTTGTTTAAGCGGTTTGTGAAGGCCCTAAAAATGGATTACGAATACTTCAAATGTGAATGAAAAAATAAAAGACAGGAATATTTGGCGGTCCTCAAATTTGCTAGCTTATAATTAAAGTCTTTAGCTTTGCACAGTTATGCACAGTAATGAAGGATTTCTAATGAAATGATCGTACTGATAATTACGATGAATTGGTGAAAACATGCTATTGCACTCATGACGAAAGTAGTACAAAGTCAATTACTACCCAGCGACACGTATCATGTCACGACTACCTCTATTTGACCGTGAGTATGGATAAGATCACTAGTACTACTATTAATTTTTATAGTTTTGATTTCCTATAAACGGAAGATTTTCTTTGATCTCTATGATTCATATTACTTGCATGAAATTTATTAAAAATTATAAATATATGAAAATTTTCGATTGTTAATCATATTTGTAGAACATTAAATTATCAAAATAATCATTCGATAGAATAAAATAACATCCAACTTGTTTAAAAATAAATATCAAAAAATTAATTATTTTATCTACTGTTTTTTAATGTAGTAACATTGCATAATTGTCATTAATTATTTTTAGAACTCCTTTACCAATTTCTATGAAAATTTAAATTTACATTAATTAAAATATACTGATTAATATTTTAATTATATTAGAAATAAATAAGGCACCCATGATATAATTTGAATCTTGGATTTACAAAATTCAAATCAGAGATTTATAGAAAACCAACTGATACTGGTCTTTACACTTCTCCAGAAAGCTTTTGTGAATTTAAGTATAAGAGAAATATGGTGAAGGGATTGATTTATCGTTCGTGGTCTTTGTCTTCTACTTTTGCTAATTAAGTAAAAAGTATTGATAAATTGGTTGAGTTGTTGATAAAGAATGAGTATTCTAAATCATTTTTATTGTTGGTGATAAAAGAGACAGTTGACAAGTTGATTAAAAATGCTTAAGATCCATGTTTGTGAAAGTCTGAGTGTAATTTGAAAAATGAATGTGAATTGAATGCTGATCTAAATAATAGCAAAAATGGATATAAAAAGAATGAGCCAAAATTTGTGTTAGTATTGCCAAATTATAAGAGAAATTTAAGTAAACTGATGGGAAATTTAAAATATATTGTAAGGCACGCAATATTTTTATTAATAAGTCAAAAACTCCGGTTGGATTGAGTTCTGATCTCGTTTATCAATTTATATGTAATGGGTGTGATTCCACATACATTGGAGAGACTTCTCGTCATCTCTGTACTCGAGTTCTAGAGCATTGTCGATTGAAGAGTTTGACCAATATTAGTGAGAACAATAGAGGCTGTAAAAGTAAAATAGGAATACCTGATTTTAGAATTTTGTTGAAAAGTTTTAATAAATATTGAGAACGTGTGATATGTGAAGAATTGCTGATAATGTCATTGGATCCAAAGATTAATGTGCAAAGTGCTATGACTACGAATGTTTTGAATGTTTTTAAATAGTTTGAGTATGTTAAAATCATGATAAATTGATGCATGTGTATTTTTTTTAAAAAATTCTTTTAATTTTTAATATTATTAAAAAAAATTTAATTTAATTTATAAAAAATTACAATATTATTTTAAATTATAATATAGATAAATATTTATTATTTATATAAAATTAATTTTAAAAAATTTGTTAAAAATATTTAAATATTTTAGGTGTTGATTTATTAAATTAAAATAAAAAATAATTTGTTTAAATTAAAAGTTAATTCTTAATATTTTTAGTTGGTTTTGTGTACCTGAAGATGACAGTTATATTGGCGTTTTCTTTTAATTAAATCGTTGCCAAATTTATTTAATTATTTATTAATAAAAAAGGTTTTAATGTTTTAAATCTTAGTTTTTCAAAAAAAAATGTTTTGTGTAAAATGAAAATGCACCGTATTCAATAAGGAAATCCTCAAATAGTTAAAAGATTAGGCATTAATAAACAAAGAAAAAATTTGTTAAAATTTTTTATAAGACAATACGGTAACACATTATATTTTCTGACTTAAATAAATAATTAAAAATTTAAGATTAAAGTGTAGAAAATTGTTACAAATTTAAAAAATAGACAAAAAATATCGAAACTAAAAAATTTCAAACAAAATTATTTGATGAAGTTGAGTCAGGATGAAAGATTGAAAGAGAACATTGTTGAGAGGTAATTTTAAAGATCAAGCATGTTGAAAGGTAAAAAGCTATTCACTTCGTAACGTTTTATAGATAAGTCGTAAATTGCGAAAAACAGAAACTGTCCATCAGATCGTTAGACTGATTTATCAGTTGTAACAGTTCTAGCAAGACTTAAATTGTTGACATTAGTTTTCTAGAGAAACTGCGTTGTCGTGTTTTTTGTATTTTAAATAACATAGGGTTGATATCTTAGATAAAGTTGAGACCGAACTCTTGATGTCAATCGATTGCTGTTAAATTTTTGGAATCCATCATCATTTACCTATCTTAATAGAGCGGAGTTGTTGATCAATTAGGATCTAGCTTTCGCCAACTTAGAACTACCTGAGGACGGTTCGAAACAACCAATATTGTTTTTTGCTGCTATTTTATTAGTCAAAGTTAATTGTTTTCTGTAGTGAAATTTAATCCACATTCTTTTATTTAAATAATAAATATTTTCAATGTAAATCGAGTTCGTTTTGTTATTATTCATGAAACATCTTTGGAGTCAGATTATTATTCAAATACAGTAAAACCTCCATATAAAGTACACCCTATTTGCAAACACTTCTTCTTCGTGTATACTTCTTAAGGGTAGGTGTACTTATTAGAGAAATATTTAAAAACAAAAAAAATTGACGCACCGTATTCAATAAAAATTGAGGGTCTTTGTATATGATAAATGTTTGAAGTTTGAAATTCTAGCAAATAAAACGTTTCAGCCATGAAAAGATATATCAAAAATAAAGGTTTATTTATGGAAGTGTAATAAGCGGATTCAATTCAACACGAAAAGAGGTAATACACTCTTTGTTTATCTATATAAAAGACTCTTGTTTCCGGGACTCAACTTTATTAAAAAATAAACAATTTGTAAATATACAATTTTTTCACAGAAATACAAGGACACAACAATTATTTTTTAATTATAAATTCATCAACTTTAGTTTGTCTTTTATTATTCTCTTGCTCTTTTCTTACTTTCTCATTAAACTGCAATAAAAGAAGCTTTTCTTCAATTAATCCTTTGGTTATAGCATAAATAACACGTTTTGAAATCATTTGCATTTCTTCACAATTAGTTTGGGGTGAATTTTTTCATCATTATCTTGTCTCTCTTTTTCTAACTTATCATTCTTGATCTCATTTTCTTCATCATCTTGATATGTTAGATAATCATCTAAAATGACATCAAGAATTTCATTATCGTTCGGAATATTATGGGTTTCAATAACTTCTTCGAAAACAACATCATTAGAGCAAAGTCCGATCATAGAATTTTAAAGATTATAAAAAATATATGATATTCAAAATAAGCGTTAAAATTCTTTCTTTTGAGTTAATTAATATTTTTTAAATTATATAAATAAAATTGTGTATTCTATAGTGGTGTACCTTGTATAAAGACTGAATGCCCCTTAAAATCACAAATGCGGCTTATTTTCATTTTTTTTGTACATTTAGGAGAGGTGTACTTTTTAGTGGATGTATTTTTTATGGAGGTTTTACTGTATTTTATTTTTTTAATATTTTTCTTTTTAACAAAAAATTTTAAATCATATAAATCAACTTTTAAAATAATCTTGTTTTTGTTCACTTTTTGTTTAACAATATATAATATTGTTAATAGATTTTTCTTATTCGTCATTGATCAAGAGATTTTATTTTTTTATTTGGTAACACTAGATCAATAAATTTTTGTTTAGATTTAAATTATTAATCTAATTTTATTAAGCAGAATATATTTTGTCGAAATTTACAGTATAATATGTAATGTGACGTCGTTCGATAAATAATCACCTTGATTCTAATTTTTTTTTACAAATACTTCACCTTTGTCTCAACATCGAAAACCACCCTACTTGCATCATATAATTAGTAATAAAAAACACATGTAAATAATGATTTATTTATAATAACAAATGTCTTGATATGAACGCATTTTATATCGCCATCTTATTCCTTTCATCCTTTACAATTGATATTTAATACTTTTTTGGCCAATCTATTAATTATACAAATTTAATTTTATTACTAACTTTCGCAAATAAAATTTTGAGATAGAAAAATAACCCGTTACAATTTTCATTGAATAATTTTGCACAAAACCGAAGTCAAATGCTATAGTTACTAGCTAGCATATTTTGCAATAATTTACCAATGAGTGGCCACAATAATTCAATTAGATCGTATGCTGTCAAAAATTGTAAGTGTTCCATCAAATTTCAAACCAGTTGACATGTAAACATGATGCTGTCTGATTTGGTAAAGAACGTGACTAAATATGGCCTATTTACTGCTTTGGCGATTCGATTCGTTAGCCAATGATAATCATTTAAGGAGAAGAGAAAAAATCGAGTAACTACCATCATTGTACATCATTGTAAGTGTTTTTATTTGAATCATTTTATGTAAAAGATTTGCTTAATGCAACGCCAGTTTATGTTAGAAATTTTTTCCTGACAATTACATAAAAATATATAAATAACATCGTAAAAATGGAAATGTTTATCCGAATGTTAATACATGATAATAAGCAAATTACATGTCTTTATAAGTTACTGACAACATTAAAAGTAGACTAATTAGATTAAAATTAGTTTGCTATAACAGTGATGGCAAAAATATTTTACATGATACGCTTTATTTACGGATATTCAAAACGCGCGCTGTGTTTAGAGAGCGCGTAAGCAGTTTCGGTTTGTTGAAATTTGTATAAGGGTTTAAGATTGCATATAAATTATTTTTATTGTTTCAAAGATTTAGAAAACTCAAATATGTAATAACCATAATAACCAAAACAAATGACAGATTGGTTGTTGAAGTTAGTAGCTATTGCTTGGGCTTGATAGGTACAAATTTAGTAACCTTCAATTTAAGATCTAGAAAATGGGATTTAATATTATTTGTTTTTGCTTTTTTTAATAAAAAAAGTACCAATTATATATAAATATTTTTACTACTGCGTTAAATATAAAAATATGGATATTTCTAGATGTGTTCGAAGGATTTGTTTACGTAAAACAAAGAAATCTAGCAAAAGGTTTGTTTACTTTGAGTGTGAAAAACGTCTATATTCAAAAGCATGTAAAGCCAAAGTGAAAGTTCTTGGTAATCAGGTTGAATACACAAGCTGCAGAAACAGAAAAAACACTGCTACAAATCATAACGCAATCAGTTTCAACGATAACTAAAGATGCTGTAGCAAAGTTGTCAATTGTTCACCATCTAAAAAGTAATCCGACGCACCCGACAACGACCAAATTATCCGATTCCAGTTCCATTATCTGCCAAAGAATATCGTTTTACCAGATCAATACAAAATATTATAGTAGAATTATTTTATAGTATTGTATATAATATTAATTTGTGAATGTGAATGAGTGTCTGTCGGTATATTGAGAAAAATAGTAGAGCCCAGCACAGGGTTGCCGTATTTCTAAAACATCATGCCGAGAGTAACGAAAACTTTTAAATTCAAAATGTTAAGTGGTGCCAATTGCTGGGAAAACCTAATTTAGAAAACGGTAGCAGAAATCGAGGGCTTTTGCTATACATATCGGGAGTTTGGAAATATACTTTTTAAACAAGACTCCCGACGAAATCGGGAGGTCTGGCAACACTGGCCCAGCATCGTCTCATATAAAACTCTGTCTAGGGACAGCTGGGTGAATGTTATGTAATACATAATTAGAATTAAACTGTTTTGAATTTTATACAAAATTATAAAACAAAAACTTTAAATTAATAAAATTTTATTCGCACTAAAAATAGTAAAATAAATTTTAGTCTTGGATCTCATTGTGAATATTGTTTCTGCTGATTAAACTTGGAATTTTCTTTCAAAAAAGATTTTAGAATGAGTAATATTCTCGAATGGATAATTTTGAAGGATTTTAAATTGCCCTGTGTCAAATCTTCCGTAATCTTTAACTTCTTTATACAGATATGGATTTCTTTATTTGTAATATTTTTTCCTATTCAACTTACTACGGTGTACATTCAACCCTCCTATAACGCGGTGAGTGCGTACCGCGTTATATGAAAACCGCGCTATAAGAAACTCGGAATTAGTTCAAATCACCTCATTCGTACCGCGTTATATGGAGACCAACAAACAATTCAACAAAAGCAAGAAAGACTTTTGTAAAATTATTTAATCTTTTAACACTCATCCTAGCTGTCAGATATGAGTCACCTCACTCGTCTTCTTTTAATGGTCAAAATGTCTTCCTCGTTTGGTCCATCTTCACAAATTGGTTTTCGATTGTAGCTTTTTTTCCTAACTCCACTAAAACCTCTCTATAGGGAGCTAAGCAATTTCTTAACTCTCTTTTAAACTTTGCGCTGCGTACCGTTGAACGATCAGTTTGAATGAAATGAAGTTCTAATTCTTTAGCCAAATTTAGCCCTTTTTTCACATCTTGTAAATCGAGATATGGCACTCATTCATTTTCCTTATTTTCGTTTACCAATGCATTTGAGGTGTGTGCACTAATTGATTCCATCAGTTCTTCCTCATCTAAAGTTTCTTCCCCAAGTACCAGTTCTCTTACATCCTGATGGTTTACTGTAAATTCTTCATCGCTTAAACGAGAAGTAATGTTTACTATTTCTGTAACTTGGAGTGAAATTGTAGAATCATCTTGTATTGTTCTCCTTGAAACTTAATATTGTGCAATGTGCACCTTTTTTTTATTTTTTCAAACCATCCTTTACTCGCGACAAACGAATGATTTTCTAGCCCTGCATAAGAATGCCCAATATTCCTTAAATGTTCGTAGATTTTAAGTGCTTTCTGCTTGAAAAGATTTCCACTGATAGGAATCTTTTTGGTTATACAATCTTCCAACCAGATCATTAACGCCCGTTCCATTTTAACCATATTAGAATTTCGTGTGCGAGTAACACGTTTCTCACCTAACGGACAGCCATCTGCCACAGTTTTCCTTATATTAACTTATATTTTTCTTTAAGGTTCGAATTGTAGATTCATTCAATATCTACAGCAAGTCCACATGTCACAAGTTCTGACTGGCCACACCCGTCAAACAAGAAGAAAAATTTATTTAAATCCCAAGGCTCGAAATTGGAACACATTGGACTGTTTGCATGGCGTTGCCCATAATTTCGGTTTTTAAATGCCAACATTTTCAGAACTTGAATGTATTATATTATTTATTTGTATTGGTTTTAAGTATTGTATTTTGTTTCACAATTGCTTATGTTTAATAATAATCAGTTTAAATTTAGATTGTTTCCTTACGGGAAATTGTCCGGGGGATATTTTGGTTGTTTCGAAGAGATTGCTTTACAATAACAGAATGGAAGATAGACACTGTTATGGCTGTGGTAGACCCGGACACTACAGTAAAAAATGTCCCGGGTAGGTATGTTGGACATGTGTGAACAAAGAGAATTCGTCAAGGCAATGTTTGGCCGGTGCTTGACTTTATAGAGCTCAATAATTACTTGAAAAGTCACACCGGTGACAGTGATATATGTGGCAAAGGTTTGAAAAGATTAAGACAAAATGAAGATCAGGTAGAAATGTTCGATTTAAAGAATGCCTAGTTGCAGTTGCACACCAGCAAAAGTTTTTGGAAATATCAAAAAATTCGATATAAAGACAAGCCGTATTATTTAACAAGATTAGGATTTGACCTCAATGTGCTCTAAAAATCGATCACTACATCAATCACTTCACCATTGATACGACCCATGTTTTGGAGAACGAGGTTATAAATCATTTGGTTCAATGCGGCTTGACTACAAAACCAGTAGAGTCAATAAAAACTCAAAGTTTCTTGGGGTCATAGTAAAACGCGATTACTGCGACCATCCGTCGGTAATTAAAGGAAATGATATCGGTGAAATCGAAAGTGAAGTCACTTGCTTGACTCTGTTCTCTATATGCGGAAACCTTGCTGTGCATTACCCAGTTACAGGATGGATTAGAGTAGCATGCAGATATGTTAAAAGAACTGTAAACAACACGAAATGGGATGACTTGATTGAAAACGAATGCGAATCAAAGCTGGCAAAAGTAATTACTAGAGTTAAATCTAACGATCCAGTTTAGTAAAGTTGGATGGTAACTTACAGCAATTGCGGGTTTTCTATGGTGTGATACAAGTAGTCTCCCGTTATGGGTTGTGTTGGTTATAAATGGCAATGTCATAGAACACGGATTGTGGCTCAGAAAAAGCAACGACCACTCTCATATAAATGTTGCGGAACTGGATACAATGCAAAGTGGAATCAACTTGCAATCCAATGGGGAGTTAAAAGAATCGAAATGATGATGGATTCGGCCACAGTGGTAAGCTGGTTAAAAATAATTCTTAATAATGAACGCAGAATACGGGCCCATTAAATTTTTGTTTTTGCATCTATATAGGTACAGTAGACAGTTATATGCACTCCAGGCCCAATGTAATTTCCTCGAGCCTTACATTTATCAAAAATGTCAGTGTGTATGTATGTATGTAACAGACATTTGTTAAGAACTTTGATTTTTTTTAACAAAACACATGTTGTCAAAAATTTATGAAAATATGAATTTTCAGGAAGAAAAATGTTTCCGTATATCAAAACAAAGACAATGAACAAAATTTAAGGAAAATCGTATATATTAGAAATTTATCACCGGTAGTAGGTGTAGAGTTGAATAAAAAGGGAAGATATATATGGAGTAGCGCGTATAAAAGTTACTAGTGTGAATGTATAGTTAAATCAAATATAGTTATATCAAATAAAATAAAACAAATTTTACATCTTAATAATTTTTATTATTTTAGTTTACACTAAGTTGTGTCAAAGTTTTACTAATTGGTTTATAACTCAGTTTTGATTTTTTAATAATAAGATTTAGTTCAAGTTTTAGTTGTGCGATAAATGCGCAATTGCGTGAAGATACAATAACACATTTGTTTTCCATCTAACTCTTTCGACCAAGTCGCGATATTTCTTGACACCAATTTCCTATATCCCATTAGATGCTTACATGAATGCTGCCTTCTGTTTCTGACTATCTTTCTAGAGCCCTTCAATCATCAACCATAGTGAAGGATGATTGCACATGAAGAGTGATTGGATGTCATGATGCCAGTCTTCCACTATGTTTATTCTACATGTTATACCATCTCCCGCTGATTCGTACTGAATTCACATCGGAATTAGAAATATAACTGGGCCATAATTGTCATCTCAGCTTCGAAGTCGTCGACCTCTAATGTAGGTGTGCGATAGAATTTCGTTCATTCTTTCATGACCTGCCATGTCTTCCACTAGCAAGTCGAATGATTCAGCAACATTGTGAACCGGTACATGTGCGAGTGCTGATAAAAATCGAACACTTCCACGAAGCACATCATCAGTTTCGTAATCGTTCTTCATACCCAATTCATTCACCTTGCGAAGTACACTCTGTTTGAGATGAAAGTAACATCTGTTATCAAAGCTCCTAGGAAAATGCTCCAATTGTTGCTGACTCAAAAATCAGTTAATATCATTTTGGTGCAGCACCTGGCATTAGATTCTTCAGTTCCATTATAAGACGGTCGTAGGTTGCTCGGGTCTTGTTCGGCAATAGATAATATACTGCGGAAGGATTTATTCTGTTGATGAATTGAAAATATATACTATACATCTGGAAAAAGGATGAAGGGCATCACCTTAAAATTGCAATCAGCCAACCAGATGTCGGATCTGGCTAGACCACCAAGAAGCATTCTATCGCCAAAGAAGATAAGCCGATCATCTCCCAGTCCAGAATCAAATAATAATAGATTGATAAATTTTGAAAGGAAATCAAAGCTGAGATCAGTTGGTGTTGGTGTTAAAGTCTGCTGGTCATCACCGCTTGACAATGCAACTTGACTATGACGACGCAAAACACGATTTAGCGAATTTTTCTTAGGCAAAACCATCAACACATGTGATCCCAGATCAACCATAACCGCACCAGAAGACAAAATCGATGTTGCTACAGTTTCTATCATTTTCTTCTTCATGTCACCGATAGTGGTCCGTGCAAGTGCTGTTGAGACATTAACGCTGTTGGTGTTGTCTGGTGACTGATCTCCGATCACAACGTTGTTTCTACCTGTTTACAGCTGTGCTTTGCAGTTGAAAACCTGGTGTTTGCAACATCGCCATTGTGTTTGTCCTTGTGCATTCTCTTATTTTCTCCAGTATTCATAGTTTCGGTGTATGACCGTTTGCTTTCCACGTTTCGATGTTCCAAAATTTACTGTTGTCATAACGCGAAGACGAGCGGATATGTTACCGCCTCCCCCTCCCGGCAGACTGCTAGGGCAACTTCGAGTCCCCTGATTTGAGTGCGCAGGCTCTGATTGAGCTGCCGCTCCTCTGCCCAGCCTTTCTGTGCCGCCGTGAGTCGGTGGTATACGGCTCTCGTTTTTGCTGGATCAGACCATGTTGCTTTTAGCTGTTGAGTTTCTCGGGTTAATTGAATGATTTGGGCGAGTAGCTCTGCGTTTGACTGCCTCGCGTGATCCAGTTCAGCTTGTAGAATTTGTAGGGACGACATTACTGTAATAAAAGAGAACATTTAAATTTCTTATTGCCTTAATTAGATCAAAATTTGTTCAGTTAAACAAAATCTATGGGACAAGTTTATCTATGAGAATAAATAACTCAAACGACATTTAATGCTTAGATCAATTACGACATAAACTGTATAGTTATCATAGTTATTCTTCTGGGAATTGCCTCTTCAGACTTCTCTTCAGAGCCGCCACCGTATAAGGCCGTCGGGTATCGCGGGCCGGTCGAGGTAGATATGCCTCCGCGATACGCCCAACGCGGATGTCCTCCTCTACGTTCGTGAGGTACATCCGGGCTTTGACCACATTGAGGTCTACTTGCTCCTGCACCCTTTCCCAGTGGGTGAGGAGGTTCCTGGCGTGTTCATATATCTCTTCGGCCGGGTATTGTTGTCCGGCGAGTCCACAGGGATCTGATTCGAGACCCAACAATCGCCATGTGGTCGGATATAACCACCGGGGTCGAAGTTGGTCGATGTTTGCGGCAGCTTGCGGTGCCTTCCTCGGGTATGTTTCACCGGTTGCTTGAATAGTCATTCGGTCGAGTGGCATATCCTGAAATAGCATGGTGAATGTATCGTTAAGAAAATGAAAAATTTTTAAATGAATTTATCCGAACAGCACAGTGTTTACGGGACGAAAATGACGGGTATTTCATATAACCGCGTTCAAGCCATGATTGAATCTAGGAACGCGAAGGAATAACATAATTCTCGAATTTAATTTCCGCGAATATTTTTATTTTGAAGGTTCAGAGGGCAGAATGAATTAATAATTTTTCCAAAGTCTTGGGGAATGGACATCGAATTTAGGTGTTATAATGAGGGAGATTATGGTTAGTTAGATGATTAACTATCGTGTATAACTAAATTACGGGAGATTCTCATTCATTAGCTATTTGTAGTTTTAAATGAATCATTTACAAAACCGGATCTGGTAAATCCATAATTCGATGTGGTGAAAATCGACGATGGCGCGTTTCCGTTAGGCGGAATTGTTTAATGTACAATAGTCGACGTTTACGATCAGCCGGATTTCCGGTTGATTAAAACCGTTATCGATTTGCTAGTTAAGTTGGACTTTATATTTGGTAACAATCAATGTCTCTAATTTAATCATGACTCTATTTTTCCGGTCTGATTCAAGTTTATCTCGTCGTGGAATTTTCAATATCCGGTATGTGTGAGGTCGACTGGATAATTCAATGCATCTATATGGAACCTTTTAACTAAGATTGGATTGAATTTTAACTCTATCGCCTGATTCGTCATGGAGTGTTGGAAATGTTTGCCACTGCTATTATCGACTTATTGAAATCTGCTACTTCGAAATGCTCGCAGTCTTTCTACTGATGGGCCTCTTATCAAATTATCACTTCGACATTAACGTTGAGGTACATTTATTCGTTGAAGTTGAACTAGATCGGATCCTACACGCGTCGTGGGCTAAATTCTTATGATTTTGTTGGTTTATTTAATAAATTTATGGTAGTTCGTTTGGTTTATTCGGGAAAATCGTCAGATGGTTCTCGGGTCTAAAACGGGTGTCAGGATATTCATCAGATGTTAAGAAAATCTTTCTTAAGCTAGACGTTATCATCGAGTTAAATCTAATGTTATTTCGTTTCACAATAAATTAATCTGTTCACATTTCTGATTCTGATCAGTTTCGATTTCATCCCTACTTTTCAACAATGATGTTAATTTGGACTTTTATAATGATAATCGCAGGTTAATAAACTGTCATTTTTCGTTTAGTAACGGATTGGTATTTATTTTCTATTTCCTTATTAGTTTAATTATTTCTATCTTAATCAGTTATCCATTTTTAATCATGATTACTTCATTTTAATTAAACCTTATTTTAATTTTTTGTTAATGAATAATATTTTACACTCAATTTTTACTCTGAATTACTAAATTTTTAAGAAAGGAATTAATTTATTTTAATCCATCTAATATCAACAAATTAAATCAAAAGAAAGTTTCCGTTATTTAAGCAATGAATTTTTTGGATTATTAATCAACAAATTATTTTATTTTAATCAATAGTTTTCATCATTTAACCAAATGATTACTTTAATTTTAAATAATGATCTTTTCCGTTATTTAATCAATGAATTTTTGGATTATTAATCAACGAGTTATTTTATGTTAATCAATAGTTTTCAGCATTTACCCAAATGATTACTTTAATTTTAAATAATGATCTTTTCCGTTATTTAATCAATGAATTTTTGGATTATTAATCAACGAGTTATTTTATGTTAATCAATAGTTTTCAGCATTTAACCAAATGATTACTTTATTTTTAAATAATAATTTTGAATTAATTTCGTTTCAAAATATCAATAGTTTTAGCTATATCAACGATTTAATTTGTTTTATCCCCGTGCCCTTTCCCTTTAATAAGCCTTAGGCGCATTTTATGTTCATGTTATATTTACTGAGTGCCCACTGGACTACTCGGTGTGATGATTTTAAGCCGTGTGTAGTATAAATTTAGGTCGATTTTACAGAATTGAGAAACGAGGAAGCAGCCAGAGACTCCTTCCTTATTTCTCGCTTCAGCTATAGGAATAAATATTGACGTTACGACCGCTGCGTTGCGCACGCTGAGTCTTCACGGGTACATATCATTGGCGATTTTCCACGCACTTACATGCATCTGTACTATGTAGATTTTACTTTCTTGCGTTATGTGTCGGCTGTGGGCCGGAAAAATTTCGACAAAATTATTTAACTATTAAGCATATAAAACAGGTTAATATTATCAATAATATTTATTAATTATATAACAATTAAACAAAATTACCATCCATTGACCAAAAATAACAAATAGCATAATATTCACCAAAATAAATCATAATGCCACTCTCCCCACGTCGACGTCAAGCAGAGCTCTACCGAGATGCTATGGACGTGACGTGGAAAGAGGGTTCCAACATAAATATTTCTCACCTAAAAGTTCTGAAAGTAAAATTCTGAACAAAACTAAATGATTTCAAAAATAGTCTTGAAAATGGTTTAAGATTTTTAAAACTGGTTAAAATGGCTAATTTCGAAAAACGGTTAAATTTAATGTGAAAATGGATCAGTATATATACCTAATTTTCTCGCATGTTAAATTTGATGCATTAAAACAAAATTCGACATTGTTATTTTCTAGCAAATTCTATTCTTTACTTTTATTATTTCTTGATTTATTTTTATAATTTTTTATTTAGAATTTTTATTGAATTATTGCTAATTCAAATTTTTCAATTTAAATTTCACTTTAATGAACTTTTATTAATTTTTTCAATTTTGTCGAATTTGTTGTGTTTTCTTGTTGTATTTGTGTAGGTATCGTGCGAATCTTGGTGCATTTTGTTATTACTTTAATTTATTTTTTTATGTTTATTAATTTATATTTAATTCTTTCATTTTCTCATATTTTATATGGTTTAATTGGTGTTTCCAGGTTTATTTGAATCTGCATGTTATATTTGCGTGTGTGTTACTGATCCATTAAAACATTCTTCAAGGCCGTTTACGTTCTGGCCCAACACAAGTAAATTTTTTTGTATTATTATAATGTTGTTATGTTTATTTAATTTTATGGCAAACCTTATTTAGTTTTATAAAAAGGATATTTTGAAAATTAAAATTTAGTTTAAAATAATTTTTGTTATTTTTTTTTATTATAACGTTAATTCCATTCAAAATGTCCTTATTTTTGAACCTCCATCATTAGGATTTAACTTTAAAAAAATTTTTTTTGTGCTGGAACGTTATTTGGTTTTTACACACCATAACCTACATGCACACAAGATAATAAAATGATATTTTTGTTACCCCGGATCAAATCGGTGGTTAGCTGGGAACCCGTGGTGAAGGCAGTAGCTGGAACCGCTAAGTATTCTCTCTTCCTAAATCCTATCGCCCAACTCTCGAAAGAGTAGTGTTGAGGTCCTGGGAAAGGTTTAAATAAAAAGACTAACATATCACTATGAAAAACACATAGAAGTACATTTAGAAGAAACGACTAAGATTCAACGTTAGAGCGAATTACAAACAAAACGCCACTCACCAATTCACATGAAATTAGGTTGCAGAAATAATCGAAAAATTGCGAATTTTAACGTATAATTCTCACGATTGACCACCAATAACCATATCGGATAGAGATCCACTTAAAATAAGACATTGATCATGCATTCGTTTAGACCACAATCGGATTTTTATATTGTCATTAATTGTGTTATTATCAATATTTCGCGACATTATTACCCTAAATGACCAAAAATCGATATTAGATTCGAAATTTCACATTTACCCCGTCAATTAGACCACCTTATTTTTATTCTATACTGATATCAACAAAATACCGTAAATTTTTACAAAAATTAATATTATTACCACCACTGATCGGAATATAATTATTATCATTATCACCATCGTTATTATTATTAATTTATTATTATTATTATTATTATTATTATTATTATTATTATTATTATTATTATTATTATTATTATTATTATTATTATTATTATTATTATTATTATTATTATTATTATTATTATTATTATTATTATTATTATTATTATTATTATTATTATTATTATTATTATTATTATTATTATTATTTTATTATTATGGATATGAATTTAAAATTCAAATTTTAAGTAATTGATAACCGCATTACTAGGGTCATCGATAACATGTTGACCTAGTTGCAATAAGAGGTGACCCAGAATGTCCCCATCAGTGCGAACTTATAAGGTAAACAAAATGTGCGAACCCCATCCCTTCCCTCATCCAGATAGCATAATTAAATCCCTAAAGAGAGAGTCGCCATAGGACTATAAAGGAGTTTAAATAGTTTTAAGTTTTAATAAAAATTTTCACAACCAATTATTCATCGAGTTAGGAACTTTAAATTCGTTTACTTTTAGTGGAGTCAAATCGAAGATTGATTGAGAAATTCAGAAGAGACATCTCGGAATATCATCGTGAGGCGATGATTCAGAGTCAGGGGGCGGAGGCCATGGTGCGAAAATGCGGCCACATGGAACAGACCTGGCTCCGTCCAGAGTCAGCTTCTAAGTTGAGGACCGAGATAGAAAGTATGAAAGCCAAGCTGGCTCAAAAGGATGAGGCCCTGAGGCTCGCGGAGCAGAAAGCCCAGAAGCTAGAGAAAAAGGCGTTGGAGTTGAAACTGAAGGATGAAATCCGTACAGGATTAGTACAAAGTGGAGCGACGCTATCGGCTGAGCAAGAGGCAATAGTGATTAGGAATGTGACTGGGAAAGATATTGGGGTAAAAATTCTCACTCCAGGACCCTCACGTATGCCAGAGGAAGTGCCGAAGCGAAATCGGAAAAGAAATCGGCCTGGCAAGAAGGAACGTGAGAGGCTATTCACGCTCCACAAAGCCCACCTGGTTGCACACATTCTCGAAGCGAACGGTTTCTAAATACCGCGCGTTTAACATTCTTAAATAATGTGATAAACACTGTTGTATTGTATATTTTTTTGTTGATTCAAATAATAGCTATATCTGTGTTAATTTGGATTTTGATAATAAAAATAATTTAAATAGTTAAATATCGGAAGGTTGAAATAGTTAAATTGTTGAGTTAATTATATAAAATATTAAAATAGATAAATAGTTGAGAGGGGGACCAATAGAGTTAGAGCACGAAGTCTTCTACGACAACTCGTGAACCCATTTGAGTATTAGGGCATTGGCAGTCTTTGAAAAGAGGCTTACCCTTTGCTAATATTCAGCCCACTAGTTCACAGTACCAACGTCAATTTTGACGGGTGACTAGCGGTTAAATTTCTTATGCAGGCGCTAGGTGAGAAGTAGTTACCCTTAGACGGGTTTGACATTTTATTTACCCATCAGTGCCCAGCAATTGGTTACTTCATGATTTTTGTCGTATTCACACCGGAAATACTATATGAGCTCTATTTTCTGATGAATTATACGAGCGACGAATCCACAAGCAGAATTCATCAGAAAATAGAACGAGTTTGGTATTTCGAGTACGAATACGACAAAAACCATGAAATAACCTATTTATACCATGACTAAACTATGAAAAATGCAAAAAAATATTATATGAAACTATGAAAAAACTTTCGTATCACGTACTTTGAATCATGACGTCACGTTGCATAAAATTTTAATACAACTGCAAATTGTATTGAAAATTTGGCTGTCATAGTATAACCCCTGATATTGACTATAGAAGGAGAATTCAAACACCATAATTTAATTGCTAAACACACTCATAATATTGTAAAAAAGAACTTCTTTTCAATTTATTTATTTTGGATGAATATGTCCCAAATCAGACTTGTGTGTCAGGGTTATCAAATGTCAAATAGTCGTTGCCCACAAATAGGTGAAATAGCATAATAGATATAACACATCATACACCAGAGTCAGGATTGTTATCAAAAAATAATTTTTAATCAATATAAAAATTATAAGATAGATAAATTTCAAAGGCAAACTTGAGCAAATTGCTAATATTTGAATTATTATTTTCTAAATATCAATTTTATGTTAAAACTAATTATATTAAAACTTATTTCAAAAATATAATATTTGTATAATACTTCAACCTCTTTTAATTTAGAAATTACGGAAAAGAATATAGCATAAAACAAATAGTTTATGATTTTAAATAATACATGCATAATAATTGTTTTAATTTGTTCTATTTAAAATATAAACTCAACAATAGTTTTATCTCATAATTTTCAATTAATATGTAAGATGTTATAATAATAAGATTTATAATTATTTCTTAATAGTCAATGGGAGTTCCAGCATTTTTTCGATGGCTAAGTCTTAAATATTCTCAAATTGTGTCACATTGCATTGAAGAAAAGGGTAAATGTATATCGGATACGGAGCAGTTACCTGTAGATACTAGCCAACCTAATCCAAACAAAATCGAGTTTGATAATCTTTATCTTGACATGAATGGTATAATTCATCCATGCACTCATCCTGAAAATAAACCAGCACCTAAAAATGAAGATGAAATGTTTTATGAAATATTTTTGTATATCGACAGAATATTTTCTGTTGTTAGGCCCAGAAAACTTATTTATATGGCAGTTGATGGGGTTGCTCCGAGAGCTAAAATGAATCAGCAAAGATCTCGTCGATTTAGAGCCGGTAAAGAAACGAGAGAAAAACACTTAACCATGGAAAGGATAAGAACAGAATTATTGCAAAAAGGTGCTAAATTACCTGAACCAAAAGATCCGTCGGAACATTTTGATAGTAATTGCATAACTCCAGGTACACCATTTATGGCCAGGTTAGCATTGACGTTACAATACTACGTCTATTACAAATTAGAATCTGATCCTGGATGGAAAAATATTCAAGTTTTTCTTAGTGATGCAAGTGCACCTGGGGAAGGTGAACATAAAATTATGGATTACATAAGACGACAAAGAGCTAGTCCAACTCACGACCCTAATACAAAACATTGTTTATGTGGTGCAGATGCTGATTTAATAATGTTAGGTTTAGCTACTCATGAACCGTATTTTACTATTATAAGAGAAGAATTTAAACCAAATCAACCAAGACCATGTGAACTATGTGGTCAAATGAATCATGTCATGTCTGAATGTACTGGTCTAACTAGCACAGAATTCAATACCGGAGCAACTAACAAAGGGGCGGAAACTGAATTTATTTTTATACATTTAAATATTCTGAGGGAATATTTGCAGCAAGATTTAGTAATGCCGAATTTGCATTTCCCTTATGATTTCGAACGAGCAATTGACGATTGGGTTTTCATGTGTTTTTTTGTTGGTAATGATTTCCTTCCACATTTACCAAGTTTAGAGATTCGTGAAAAGGCTATTGATCGTTTAATAGGCATTTATAAAAATTCAGTTCAGAAAGCTAATGGTTGGTTAACAGACAGCGGTAGAGTGAATATATCGAGAGTTCAATTGATTATGAAGGATTTAGCGTTATTGGAAGATGAAATTTTCAAAAGCCGTCGTGATAATGAAGTTTCTTTCCGAAAAAGAAATAAAGACAATAGAAATCGAGTTAAACGTCAACAATTAAATGATAATGTTATGTTTAATAAACACTCCACAGATTTTGTAAATTTAAGTACTGGAGAAAAATTTTCCAGGGATTCCATAAAAAACATTGCAATAGCAGAAAGCAAGCGTAATGCTACTAATTTACCTGTTAACATTCCAATTGAAAAGCCGAATATTGGAAATAGTAATTTCATCAGACCAGGCAAAAGAAAATTTGAAGAAATCGACGAGGAAGATTTGAAAAATCAAGAACTTGATAAGAGAGATGAGGTTAAATTGTGGGAAGATGGATATAGAACTCGTTATTATCAAAGTAAATTTGGTGTGGATGTTGATGAAAATCCCGAATTCTGTATTAATGTGGCTCATCAATATTTACGTGGTCTATGCTGGGTGTTGGCATATTATTATCAGGGATGTGTCTCATGGACTTGGTATTATCCATATCACTATGCGCCATTCGCTGTTGATTTCGTTAATTTGTCTGACGCCGATGTTGAATTTGAAAAAGACAGCAAACCATTTAATCCACTTGAACAACTGATGGGCGTATTTCCAGCTGATTCGAAAGCCCACGTCCCACCAGCGTGGCAAGACCTAATGACTGATCATGAATCCCCTGTTATTGATTTATATCCGACAAATTTTAAAATAGATTTAAATGGCAAACGATATGATTGGATGGGTGTTGCGTTGTTACCGTTTGTCGATGAAGTACGTCTCTTAAAAGTCCTCAGAGAACGCCATTCGTTGTTGACAGAAGAAGAAAAGGAAAGAAATATCATCGGACCCGACAGGTATTTTGTAAGATCGGATCATCCAGTAGCAGATGTTATAAAGGTAATTTATGAATTAGGCGATACGACCGATTCAGTGATCGATCCAAATTTGACTAATGGAGTTACTGGAAGAATTTGGAAGGATTTAAAGGCATATCAGCCAGGAGATACGGTCAAATGTCCCATTAATGGATCTTGTGAGGATATACCAAATGTTAAAGTTGTCTCGTGCTTTTATAAAGATCCTCAATATCCCAGGAATTTTGTCTTTCCCTCTCGTTTATTAGAAAAGGTAATTATTGATGAAAATCAATATTTTATTTCAATTTATGTTTGCTATTAATAATAATGGTAATTCTAGGTTATTATGCCTGAGACAAGAATCGGTCCTAACGCCATTAAACCCGATAGAAGAAGCTTTGATACCAAACCAATGAATCGCATGGTTCGTCATTCCCTAGATAACACGGGTGATCAGCAGAACCAAAGGAATAGAAATAGCTATGGCGGCGGTCAATCATATGACAATAGTAATAATAATACCTATAGCCAAAATAACCGATCATTTAACAACAATCGATCGTTCAATAATGATTTCAATCCGAATAATCGATCTTTTAATAATGATCGCAATCAAAATAACCAATCGTTCAATAGTGATTACAATCAGAATAATCGATCGTTCAACAATAATCGCTCATTTAATAGTGACAGAAATTCGAATCAGAACAACAGATCATTCAATAATCCTAGGGACAGTTATGGAAATGTTCCACAATACGGAAATAACCCCTATCATCATCCTAATTCATACGGGAGCAATCCTTACTTGAATAACAATCGAAATTCTCGAGGATGAATGACTTTGTGTTTATTATAATAAATTTCATCAACATTTTTAGCCATTGTATTTTCAACTTAATATAAATTTAAGAGATTTTGACATTTCTATTCAAGTTACTGTTAAAATTTTTAAGTTTGTATTTTATTATTTAACGTTATTAAACGGTTATTTGATTTTTTTGTGAATTGAATGATGGACAATAATGTATTTATAATTTTACCACACCATAATGATATATCATCATGTATGTGTTTGTGCAATAATAAGTAAATAACTTCAATTCATATTATAGTGATAGTGAGGAAGTCTTGTGATTTACACAATCGGCATAGAATTCAGATCATCCGGTCGGTCGGTTAATCTGTAACATTGCATAAATAGATCCTAAGGTCAAAGTAAAGGGTGGCGGTGAAATCGTTGAAACAGTTAAAATGAATTACTTTCGGATTAATCCGAATAACTTGTTTTGTTATAGGATGTAAAATAAAGGTGAAACTCTGCGCAAATTTTTCGAATTAAGTAGAATACCTGATCAAATTTGAGAAATAAGGATGGATCCATACTTAAAATTTTGAAATAAATATTAATAGATAATAAATAAAGAGGACCATTTGAGATTGAAATTATGGACTGTGGACAATAAATGGAATAAGGATACTGACAAATACAGAAATTCAGAAAAAATTATTCACCTAAAAATAGGAAATAAGTTTAAATGTTGAAAAAAACTTTCCAGTGCATAATTTTCAGTTAGCACTAGAAGCCCTGAAAGTCGATATAACTATAAGCCCCAATTGACGTAAACATGAAATATACTGTTGACTGTTCTGTTAAGGTATGTCATTTGAAGTCTACATGGATTTATACACACACCCTAAACCTTCCCCCAAAACTTTCTAGAATTCCAACACTTCCCCTCTCTCGCGAGAGCTTCAAAATGTGTGATTTGTTGTGTATAATTTAAATTTTAATTTAAATATTGAATCAATATAATGTAAATATTGAATTATGAAAATTTGTATAACATTTCAAGACCGGCAAGGTCATGCAAATCAAAGGCTTTATACGCATTACAGAGTGAAATCATTTAAATCAGACATCATTAACGGATGAAGAATTCAAGTGTCCGCCACCACTAAAAATGGAATCACTGCTAATAACCCCAATTTATATACCTACGAGACCTCATCATCAAATGTGACATCAAAAGTTCTGAGATTTCTGTCTTACCGCAATTCTTTCTCTTCTGATGTTGCATTTGGAGGTATTTTTACAGTTTGTGGAATCATCTCTACCTGCAATTCAAATGTAGTATCAGTGGGAAGGGGAATCTCATCAACAAGAAGACCGGATGGAGACACAAAAGAACATGAAATGGACAATTTGAGTGTATCTACAGAGGAATCTGGCAGTGGAAGATCTTTAGAGCCTGGTTTAGAGAGTGAAATGATTCCACATATGAAGAAAGTGACGAAAGCAGCAAAAGTGATGCTGAATTTGAAGAGAGAGAAACTTCTAAAATTAGCCGTGAAAGAGCTTAGTGGGAGAAAGTGGGAATGTACCCGGAAAAATCACTGTTACAAAATATATTCAGTGCACGACCTGATAACACAAGCTATACTCGATGTATTCGAGATCCTTTGCATACTTTTCGACCGTTACTTTATGATGGTCTTCTTCGACACATTTAAAATGCACAATATATAATTAAGAAGTCTGTTGACACCCACTTTTCTACTGAATTGAGTGAAATTAAAGCATTTATAGGCCAGCTTTATCTTCGAGGAGTTATGAGTAGCAGAACTTTCCATGGAAATTAATTTGATCAAAGGATTTTGGTAGCAAACGGTTCTCTGAAACCATGTCTTGACAGCGATTTGAAGAAATCAAGATGCTTATTCGATTTAACCAAAGGTCAACAAGACGTGAACGTTTGCCAAATGACAAGTAGGCGCTAATATCAGATGTACATAAAAGACTGGCGGATAATTTTCAAAAAGCTTACATTTCTCATGAGTTTCTTACCATTTATGAACAAGTTTTCCAACGAAGGCACGTTGCAAGTTCACACAATTCATGAACAAAAAGCCAAGCAAGTTCGGCATCAAGTTCAGGGTGTTGGCAGAAGTCGATTCAAAATACTGCCCCAATATTATCCCCTATTTGGGGAAAGAAAAAGGAAGAACTCAGCCATTGGGAGCACATGTGGTGATGACACTTTTGAAACCATATGTACAAAAAGGATACAATGTCCGCACAGACAATTTCTTTAAGTTACCATTTGGCAAAAGCGTTCCTAGATCAGTCTACATCGATTGTTGAGATTATGCAACTTCACGAATCGCAATTCTAACAAAGTGGTAAAATTTATCTCACTTGCTATAAGTCTGTATTTCTTCTCTCAGTAATGCACTGCGGATAACGTTACACTTCTGATGGAAAGAAGAAGTCGTTCACTGTTGAATTCTATCATAAAAACAAGTGCGGAGTTGACATGCTAAATTAAATGTGTCAATCACTGTCAAATAAAGGAGCCAGTCGACGATGGACATTTGCAGTGTTTTGCAATCTACTGGACCTGACTGCCATAAACAGTTGAATAATTTACAAAAAAGCATGTGATCAAAATATTTCCAGACGTCAATTTCTTCTCAACCTCAGTGAACAACTGTGTAATACAAATAAGGCAATGACCAGCGCTACACAATTTGAAAGGCCGGTGAGGACTGCTTGGAGAAAAGAGTCGACTACACCAAGCGAAGTTTAGATAAATTCCGCTTTAAATCAAGTTGAAACATAAATCAACTTATTGCAATTTTTTTGTGAAAATTTAATGGATTTCAGCGATTTCTAAAATGGCTGCAAAGTAAGCTATTTTTTAAAGTTATAAGCTTAAAGTTTTAAGAGTTGAATTATGATTTTGCAAGGAAATTAAATCATTATTCAAACTTATAATTATAACTTTTGATCTACAAGCTCATGTATATTATTATTAATAATGATTATGAATATTCAGGAAATGATTTATTTTATAATAACTTATTTTTCGGAAATTATTCAAAAAAGTGTTAAATTATTTTTGAAGTTATAAAAATTATTGTATTAAATAATTATATTTTTTACACATCTTTGGAAAAAAATCTTCGAATATGTACACAAAAAATAATTGAGTTTATGATTATTTTTTAAAACTTACTAATATAATTTACAAAACGCTTTTTTCGGATTTCAGGTTTTGTTTTTTTTCGACAGAAATGTCTGAAAAATTAAATTAGTTTTTGTTTTAAGGGTAAATCTTATGAAGATACATCCTCATTTACTCGAAATTTCTTAGTAGAAACCTCAAAATTTAAATTAAAAAAATTTCCGCCATTTTTCTTTTAAAAATATCTCAAAAATGTCTATAAATTAATTTATTATAGGGTTTTTTCAACTTCTGATGGTTACATGTTAAAAGTTTACATGCATGTTTTATTATGGGTTATGTTAATGTGCATTATTTTATTTCTCTATCACTTTTTGATTTTCTATAGTGTAGGGTTTGTCTCTGTGACTATTTTACAAACCACCTTAAGGTGAGTTGGTGTGTTTATATGTTATAAATTTATTGATTTTTGTTTTATATTATAGGTGATTTGTCTCAACGTGGCTTGGTGTACATAGTCAAAGTGAATTACAACAAAAACCATACAACCACAAAGTGCAGTGTATGTAGTAGACACCTGTACTGATAGTACACCAGCTGTCACTGAGATAAATCACCTATAATATAAAAGAAAATCAATAAATTTATAGCATATAAACACACCAACTCACCTTGAGGTTGCTTGTAAAATCGTCAATGAGACAAACCCTAAACTATAGAGACACAAAAAGTGAGAGAGAAATAAAATAATGCACATTAACTCAACCTATAATAAAACATGCATGCTAACTTTTAACATGTAGCCATCCGAAGTTGAAAAAATCCCTATAATAAATAATTTTATAGACATTTTTGAGATAATTTTAGAAAGAAAAATGGCGGAAAAAATTTTTAATTTAAATTTTGAGGTTTTTGCTAGGAATTTCGAGTAAATGAGGATGTATCTTCATAAGATTTACCATTAAAACTAAAATTAATCTAATATTTCTGTAGAAAAAAGCAAAACCTGAAATCCGAAAAAAAGCATAAATTTTTAAATTATTTTTGTAAGTTTTAAAAAATAATCATAAAACAAATTATTTCGTGTACATAATCGATGATTTTTTACAAAATATTTATAAAAAATATAATTATTTAATGCACATAATAATTTTTATAAGTTCAAAAATAATTTAACTCACATTTTTTGAATAATAATATCCGAAAAAAATACATATTTTTGAAGAACAGTTATTGTTACTAATTTTCCTAAATATTATTTATAATAATATATATGAAATAGTTGATCAAAGTTATATTTAAGAGCTTGAATTATGATCATATTTCCTTATGAAATCATAATTCAACTCTTAAAATTTAACTTTAAGTTATATAACAATATAAAAAACAACTTACTTAGCATCCATTTAAAAAATGACTGAAATCCATTCACAAAAAATAAATTCCGCTAAGTTGATTTATGTATCAACTTGAATTATAGCGGAATTTATCTCAGTGACAGCTGGTGTATCAGGCAAAAGTGTGCGATCCTTGTTTCTTACGGCAACAATCAAAGAGACAGTATTTATGTGTGTGCGTGTATGTATGTTAAAAACATAAGGAAGGCATGACCAGTGCTACATTATTACATGACAAGTGTTCATTGTTTATGCAAATATTATAGTTACTATAATGTAGTTCTTCTCTGGTGTCAATCAACGTCTTTGGGGATTGTATGTAGACATTTGATTTTCTAAGGAAACCAAAATTGCTAGGTAAAGAGAAATACTATAATAATGCAAATTCCTCAAAGGTGAGTGTAATCCAAAACATAGAAAAGTAGCAGCCATATGACAGCACGAAAACTTCAATTGACGAAATAATATTAAAATACAATCGAAAAACTATGGACATAACATGAGGAACTTAATTGTTATAAAAACTCAATAATATAGAGCCATACCAGAAATGAATACATAAAATATAGAAATAAAGTCCACGAAAATACCACTTGTTGCATAAGGTCGATTCACAATGACTGTAAAATAATAAATTGTGCAATAATATAATAGCAAGGCCGTGATGATTACTTGCATAATTATTAGAGACCTCAATTTTCCTCGATTCCGCGAAATCGCGGAAAATAAAAAATATTTGCGGAATCGCACACAAGCTTCTCAAAATGACTGATTTCTAAAAATATATTTTTCATTAAGTTGATTTACACATCAACTTATATTATAGAAACCACCATAGGTAAAAGTTCCTACCAAACGACGCCTAGGGGCAGAGTCTTGGCGGTGCAGAAACAAAATTGTGTAAGATGGTCAGATCGATTAGATTTCTATCGGCTGATGCATTGGCTGCTTTTCCGAGCATTCGAAGCCTCAGAGCTTGCATTCTGACTTGTAATTCACCGAAATTGTAAGTTTTTGTGAATCATTTGTCGGATAATGATTCGCGGGGATGACATTGGCCAAACTGGCGAGTTCCGAATTCGGTATTCATCACTTCAGTTCATGTTCAGTAGATATTTTTTGAGAGTTTTGGTCTATTTATTTATCAATATCTCATGAGCCAAACGTTCAATTATTGGTGTTCTTAAAATTTGAAAAACCTAAATAGTTATCTCTTGGAGTGAACTGAATCAGGTACCCTCTAAACTCTTGATTTCCTTGCATGATGTATTGGATTCAATGCATAATCAGGAGTAACAGCTAGAGCAATGGTTCAATAATAACAAATTTGGATTAAATGAATGTAAAATCTGAAATAATGAGCAAATGTTTAAGAATTTGATCTGAATGTCTGAGTTTCAATTGAGAAATGTGATGTGTGAGATAAGAAAATCGTGATTGGACCATCCGGAAGATCAGATAAGAGGACGATGTTAAGATCTCTAGACTTGCTATCAACCACGATCTCGGATTCAACCCAACGAGAGAGGCCTCAACAGTAAACCGATTAGACGTCTATAAAACCATTAAGAAGCTGGAGAAAGTGTATCGCGAAATCACGAGTGAAAAAGTCCTATATTCGGATGTAAATGAACTCAATTATGGTGGCGCTTATAAATTGAACTACCCAGTTATGAAATATATCTAGACTTCGACCACTGAAGATATTCCCAACAAAAATCGTGACTGATAAAGTGAAAAGGAAACGCAAAATCCAGCGAGTGAGATTAGATCACCCCTATTGACAAATTCCATAGAAAACAATATCATGAAAACTTTAATATTACTACATTTTATTCCTATAAAATCTTAATAAAATAAATTGTTTCGTTATGTCTTACAAAATCCTATGATTGAATTAGTGTATTGTGTTAGCAGTATAAATGCAAGTAAACATGAAGTGATTGGAATGAATGTTAATATTATAGTGAGAAAACACCTTATTATAACAGTTTTTTAGACAATTTATATGATCTAGCTAAACACTTAAAAGTAAATTCCTTTAGTGAGCAACTTAACAGTCCAATTAACAGCCGAATTTAAAAAATGCAAGCGAAAACGATTCTGTTCGACGTAAACGTACCAAGTCAGGAAAATCAGAACGGGTGCGCAACCAACTCTTATGTGCCCTAGCAAAAAAAATATGAACTTAATACCGAACATAGATATGCAACTCGTGATTTGTTATAATCGTAGAATAAAATCTCATTTTGTTAATTAGTATTTACTTATGTATTAATTCCACGAAACATTTGCTGATAAAATAAAAAAGTGAGGGTACAAAATTAAAGACGTTAAACACAACACATGTCTTCTAACAAAGCTCGCTGAACTCATGGTACGTCGGAATCATTACAGAGACATTACAATTTTACCGGACGACCAACAGCTCGATCACAATACCAACGTTTCCTAACAATAGGTGCCGAGTGGAGAGTACACATAATTGTATACCACTGGATTGGTGGGTTAAATAATTTATTGAATTTCAATCAAATTTTCACAATATCATATTATATCAATCATATCATATCATATTATATCATATTATATCATATCATATTATATCAATCATATCATATCATATCATATCATATCATATTATATCAATCATATCATATCATATCATATCATATCATATCATATCATATCATATTATATCATATCATATCATATCATATCATATCATATCATATCATATCATATCATATCATATCATATCATATCATATCATATCATATCATATCATATCATATCATATCATATCATATCATATCATATCATATCATATCATATCATATCATATCATATCATATCATATCATATCATATCATATCATATCATATCATATCATATCATATCATATCATATCATATCATATCATATCATATCATATCATATCATATCATATCATATCATATCATATCATATCATATCATATCATATCATATCATATCATATCATATCATATCATATCATATCATATCATATCATATCATATCATATCATATCATATCATATCATATCATATCATATATCATATCATATCATATCATATCATATCATATCATATCATATCATATCATATCATATTCATATCATATCATATCATATCATATCATATCATATCATATCATATCATATCATATCATATCATATCATATCAATATCATATCATATCATATCATATCATATCATATCATATCATATCATATCATATCATATCATATCATATCATATCATATCATATCATATCATATCATATCATATCATATCATATCATATCATATCATATCATATCATATCATATCATATCATATCATATCATATCATATCATATCATATCATATCATATCATATATATCATATCATATCATATCATATCATATCATATCATATCATATCATATCATATCATATCATATCATATTATCATATCATATCATATCATATCATATCATATATCATATCATATCATATCATATCATATCATATCATATCATATCATATCATATCATATCATATCATATCATATCATATCATATCATATCATATCATATCATATCATATCATATCATCATATCATATCATATCATATCATATCATATCATATCATATCATATCATATCATATCATATCATATCATATCATATCATATCATATCATATCATATCATATCATATCATATCATATCATATCATATCATATCATATCATATCATATCATATCATATCATATCATATCATATCATATCATATCATATCATATCATATCCTATCAGTAGTACACTGTATCAGCACCAAGCCAAGGGGAAGGGATGTGTATTACGTAACGATAGGACCGACAATGACGTAGTAATACCATTAGGCATTTACGTAATCCCACATTATGTCATTTGTTACCAAGGTCAAATTACACCATATTTTAAGTTGGGTTCAGGTCATATTACGTCATTGATGCTTTTGTTTAAATGAAGTTGCCATTTTGAATTTTTCTTTTAACGAAGTGGTCGCCATTTTTAAAAAATATTTTTGTTTTAATTA
Source organism: Schmidtea mediterranea (assembly GCA_022537955.1). Taxonomy (NCBI): domain Eukaryota; kingdom Metazoa; phylum Platyhelminthes; order Tricladida; family Dugesiidae; genus Schmidtea; species Schmidtea mediterranea. Next base: position 298,020,782 of record CM039679.1, on the reverse strand, counting down.
TTAATATTTTATGATTATTATTATTATTATTATTATTATTATTATTATTATTATTATTATTATTATTTTTATTATTAATATTTTTATTATTCGATACATTAAGTGATATCCAGTACATTTCACAATAGTATACTAGTTTTGAGCTAACGGCTCTCATCAGTACTATGCTGGGAGGCGCTCAGATTTCTCTGCGCGCCAGGTAAATGTAAAAACAATTTCAAATTAACACTGTTGTAATCAGAGAAATCCGAGAGCCTCCCGGCATAGTACTGATGAGAGCCATTAGCTCGAAATTAATATACTATTGTGAAATATACTGAATATCATTTAATGTATCGTATATTCTTTGAATATAATCAGACATAGTGATTAATGAAATTAGGTTTTTCAAATAGTTGTGGTAGTCTGAAAGCTTGTTACCTGTTTCTGTGTTGAACTCGTAGTACACATAGGTATGATTGTATCTACCATGCTTTCAAGTGAAAGAAGGTTCAAGACAAATATTTGTTTTATTGTCTTACCTTAAAACCAAACTTTGCAAACTTATTTGATGCCCAGTGCATCAGGATAAGTGTATAACAGTGTTAATTTGACACTGTTTTTACACTTACCTGGCGCTCAGAGAAATAATAATATTGTGGAATGTACTATATATCACTTAATGTATCGTATATTCTTTGAATATAATCAGACAGTGATTGATGAAATTAAATAATAATAATAATAATAATTATTATTATACGGACTTTTTTTGTGTTTTACCTCTGATTTCTTTATTAGTAACATAATATGAATAATATGATTTTTATTATTATTAATATTATTTTAATTATTATTATTAAAAAGTCCTTATAATATTATAATTATTTAAAATCTTATGAAAAAAAGATGAAACAAGATGAAGAATGCATTGATTTATTACCAGTCACAATGAGCCGTGACCAGAGCTCGCGTTTATTCGTAAAAAAATAACGACCGTGCCACCCCCAAAGTGAGTTCAAAATGCGGCGATAATTTAAAATTACTTCAAAAACAAAATATTAATTAATTTAAAACTGTTAATAACAAATTAATTTAACTTATTTAAACAAAACATTATTCATTTAAATTTGTTTAAATTATTAATTTACCTTAAGCTGCAATTATTAAAAATTAATACTTCAAAAAAAAAACTAAGTATTAACAAAATTAATTTAACTTATCTACAAAATTTATAAAATTACTTACAAATTTTTTTTATTTAAATATTTAATTTACCGTAAACGGCAGTTATTAAAAATAAATTCAAAAATAAAGCATTTAATAATTTAAAACTTTTATTACAAAATTAGTTTAACTTATTTACAAAACATTATTTAATTAAATTTGTTTAAATAACTAATTTACCTTAAGTGGCATTTATTTAAAATAACTTCAAAAAATAAAACATTTAATAATTTAAAACTTTTATTACAAAAATTAGAACGGACAACACATCAGGAAATTTGAGTACAATTTTGGTAGTCAAAATATTTTTAGAGGAACCAAGATATTCTTCTACAAATAAAATTTAAATAAATAACAATGTTAGCCAATTTCCACAATGTTTATTCATAAAATATGAAATATTTCGACCTATAAACGGTTATGATCACTTATAACCAAAACTAGACTTTCGATTTCTACTTTTCTCTAATGGATATTTTCTTTCACTCAACTGTAGTCAACAAATATATTTATTTAAACAAATTTCCAAAATATTTTTCAAATTAGATTTACCAACATTATAAATTTATTAAATTAGAATAAAAACTTTTAAATTTTTTTAAAATACAAGTTATTCATCCTATTCTAATAAATGTTATAAATCTATTAAATCAGAATAAAAACTTTAAAATCTTTTTTAAGAAAAAAGTTACTCAATTTCAATGTTTTTTAATATTTTAAAATCTAATTCGCATTTCAGAAAAAATGTTAATAAATATATAAAAACTTAATTATTAAATTTTCGATTTTCGACATTTGACCTCGGCAGAGGTTTGTTTTGATAAACTTTAAAATCTTTTCTTTTGTCGATGGCGGAATCATTTATATAAATAAAATTTAAATAAATAACAATGTCAGCCAATTTCCTCAATGTTTATTTAAAAAATATAAAATATTTCGACCGATAAATGACCCTGATCACTCATAACCAAAATTTAACTAGATTTTAGATTTCTCCTCTTCTTCTCTAATTGATATTTTCTTTTTTAACTCAACTGTATGTTGGGACATTAATTATTCGTCAATGAATAGGTCTCTCGATCCGACTCCTCATGTTTAATAATCAATGAGACAAAATCCCAACAAAGAAATCTTTATTCACAAATATTCACCACAGGATACAATTGTTTACTTCTTATAAACACCCTAAGAATATCACGAAATAAGTCACTGCAATCTGATTAACTTCTTTATCTGTTTACTGCTTTCAACTCGTTTTTACAACTCGCTAAATTTCTCTTCGACAAACTGGCAATTTATTTTGTTGTCAGTTCCTTTTATAATTTTTTGGGTTCCCATTAATTTTGGATTACATCTACGGAAACAATTTTTCCCGTTCGGACAATTTTTTGCCCATTTTCCTAATTCCGGGAAACCTACTAGGCTGACGTTCAGCTCGGTGACCCTTGAATTATGAGTTCGTCTGTAAATAATTTAATTGATTAATTTGTTTTTGGGTTCCCGAAATTTCAATGTATCTTATCTCAATCTAATAGTATTTTATTCGTCTTCAAAATCAAAATCGCCACCGGTTACCACTTTTTCCTCCGAAAAATATTGATTTTTACTTTTTTCAATATTTTAATTAATATTGATAATTTTAAAATGTTATTATTTTTATTCATGTTTTATTATAAACCCAACAAATATATTTATTTAAACAAATTTCTCCTACACTGACATGATTTTTTTTCGTTTAATTATTCTTGTGTAAACGAAAGTGTTTAGCGTAAGAATAAGTTTTGGTTTGTAAAAATGAATGAGCTGTGTTACAAATATGGAAACTGGAAAGAGATGACTGAAGGAACCATTCTAGCAATGACCAGTATAATGCTTTTATCAGCATTCTATATCCGTGGTATCTTTAAGATGTATGCCTTCATCTTTTTTTTATAATGTATTTTTAATGTTCAAAAACATTCACTACAATCCATTTACTGTTTTCGTAGTCAGAGGGCTTTTATATACATTCGAATTTTCTCATACGCAGAACATTTTTGGTGCTTTGTGACCCGAAAGTAAATAGCTCCATTTTAATCAAGAACGGATATGACAAATACACATGAAGCGGTACATAACCAATTAGCTTAATATTTTTTATTCTCGTTGCTACTCAACAAATATTCACCGTGATCCCTAAAAGATCATAATGTCAGTCTGCTTTAAACCCAATGCTTTCATATACTTTCTTCATTTTATTTTACTCTAATTATTATCATAATACAAGTTGTAACTTTGAATGAATCACAGATAATTAATAATCTTAAAATGTTGCAAAATAATCAAAATAAAATATCGTGAATTGCAAGATTTTATAGTTATGAAGAACAATACAAAACATTATACAAGTGAAAATGTAATATTGAATAAAATTTTTAAAAAAAGAATCGCAACAAATGCGAAATTTATAACATATGGAAGGTATTTATATACGAAATTGGAATAATTAATGATTTCAGATGATATGCGAGATGACTCTAAAATGTAAATAAATATTACAATAGATAATTATTACAATGTTACTTATCAAATATATAATTATAATCTCATAATATGGAATGGTTTTGCTCTATATACAAATATGCTAGGATAAAACCAATTGGAGACAGATCATCATTGATTCTCACATGATATCAACCTGGAAACCGTATAAATATATAAATTCATACGCAAGCCGGTGCATCAACACGGGCAGTGCACAATTGATTAATTTGTTCAAAAATTTGATTGAATTCAAGATTCACATAACCCGAAGTGGCCGATTTGTCAGCAACTGCCTCGAAACCATTACTACTCACTTTCGCGGATCGGCGTGATATGAGGCCGTGGCCTAGAATAATAAGCAGTGTCATATTTAAAATATTCGATTATATCATAAGCAAATTGTAAATGCAGTTATTTGTGTAAAATAAATATTGTTATATTGTTAAAAACAGAATTTACCTCTAATAAACCGCTAAATGTCTTTTACATTAAATATTGCACGTTAGTTGAAATTTTACCACTAGGAGTTTTTGATAATGAAAATCTTTGTTGTCTAAAGAAGGCCTCATCAAACAATTCGCAATAGTCAAATGAAATTTTATAAACATTTTGATGGTTGATGATGTAATTCGTTTCATATATCAATTTTTAAAAATATTTATTTTATTAAATAATTATATTTTGCTGGATCAAAAGAAGCAAAATGAAAGATTCAAAGATTCTCAAATAAACAAAATCTATTTAAGGTCCAAAATTTTCAAATAATAAATACTTCGAAAATGTGTTACCGATTTATGTTATATACTTTTGTATGGAGATAAAATAAGCCAAATTAATTATAAATTATTGCTAGTGGTTCTCATATCCTTGAAAAGTATAACAATATCAAAAAACAGAACCAATCCTTGAAAGTGTGCGTGCGTGCGTGAGTGAGTAAAATAGCATTCAGAAGTCCATATTCTCAACTAAATTAATAATTCACACATTAAATAATGTTTTTAACAACTTAATTTTAATTCAACGGAGCGCAATGAGTTTCTTTATATCCTTTAAGGCTTTCTACGGATCCCGAACTTTTGATTATGGGAGGTGGTAGAGTAGTTCGCATTTTTTTATTTTTGGTTTCTTCATTTTGTGTCCATCACTCTATTCGAAAAAGTTTATGAATGATGTCTAATTAGATTGTTTTAGTATTATAATGGAAAAAGTCGTCGAAAGATTTTATTAATTGAAATAACAGGTATAAATTATGTTGACACGAAAATGTACTTATGTAACGTGAGATTATTATGCTTTTGGAGTGACGTGAAATTATTTCTACTTGTAATGTTTCCCCTAAGATAAAAAAGATTGGGAACCACTACATTAAGGGACATCAAAGCTTGAAAATATGTCAATAAAAGTGATTGAATACCTAATTTTGTCTGAAAGCAAAACTTTTCTTACTCGGGGAAAGTATATATAAAAACAAGTTATAGTCAATCCAGAATATAAAGAATTATTTTCCTGTGTGTTAAAAGTCCTCATTGTTTAAACGAAGCAAGAACTAGTTAAAATGTTGCAATCACAAAAATAATTTTTATAATTTAGTGGATTGAAATTATTTTATATTTTTCATATAATAATTATAGCACTGGAAGACAGAAGAGTTGCATAGAAATATAAGGTTCAAAATTACACAAAGAAAAAAAAGAGAAATCTATATCAAAATGTTATAAAGGATTTATGGCAAGTAGTTGATGACTACTGAAATGCAACTGAAGCAAGCCATAGTATTCGAAAAAAATAATCCTTAAAAAATGGAACCTTAAGTAAATAATTTAGTATATGTTGAAAATTATCTAAGTCAATCAACCTAGCATGCTTTATATGTATTAATGTAGTAAAATGTAAGTAAATTAAACGATAAAGTAGTATATTTAATAAAATAAAAAATTTATTTATACATTAATTTATTCCTTTTAATCGTTTAAAAGTATTTCCTAAATTTATATTATATCGAATTAAAATGAAATGCTGTAAGAATACTAAAAATGTTACATCTATATAATATTTTTATTTTTTAAAATTTTTTCACCGCAGAATATAATTTTTACATTGTCATTGTAACTAATTATGATTGCAGTTTTAAGTTAATCGGATACTTGGAAATGTAGTAACATTAAATTATAAAGTTTGACCTTAACAAACAAACAAGTGGAATTAAATAAAAATGTGCTTTTTAAGATTTCATGTTGGCAATATATTTTACAAGTTTATCAAAGACTAAATATTTTGTAATATCGTTTTCTAATGAAATCATAATCTGTGGTTGAGTGAAAAAACTTTACATTTTTTGCATCTTGATTGTTAATATTAAGAGAAATATTAACAAATAACCATAAACATCACCTATGAAATGTTATTTTTCACTTATTTTTCTTATTTAAAATAATTGAATAAAAAAACAAATTTAATTTTGTATTATTTTTAATTAAAAAAAATTAATTTGAATTTAATTCAATAATATTTTTTTCTAAATAATCTTGTTTTAAGCTTCAGAATCATTTAAAAAATATATTTACAGTAAAATAAAATTGTTATTACAAAAAACATTAAAGACATTGGAATAAAACACGAAGAAAGTTTTTGTTAACAAAGACAATTTCAGGAACTGGACATGGACCTAACAGTAAAACCAAAAAGTTAATGGAATTGTTGACATTTAGACTGTTAAAATGGGATTGAGATAAGAACCAGCAACAAACCGATCGATTTACAAGAATATCGTCAACATTTTTTGAAAGTATATTGCCAAAGAAAACTTTCAAGATGATTGTTTCTAGTTCTGTAAGTTTTAGGTTTAACAAAAACAAGTTTTGATTATTAGCTGAACATGAAAAGTTCAGAGTTTATTAAGAAACTCATAATTTCAATCATTCTCAACAAAAATTAATAAATCAAGAAAAATCACGTTAATAACATACTAACTGCAGTAAACGACATTTTATCCAAACGAAGCTTGGCTTTTGGTGGTCTCAGTGACCCCAAAACTGCGTAGAAAATAATTATATTGTTTTTAATTTTTAAAATCCTTTTAGGAAGTTGATAAAGAAATATTGGGAAAGGATGTAATTGATGTAGAACTGACATGTAGAGCCAAATAAAAATTAATAACCATAAGAAATCACGTAATTTAAATTAACAGGGGATTTTCTAAGATCGCTCATGGTGTATATTTTAATTTAATAAATTATATTTCTTTTCATTCAAAATCGGTCATTTTATACGGTATTTTGCGAAATACAATTCATTAATATTTAACCCTCTAATAAGATATGATAAAAATTATAATGAACACAAATAAATTTTAAGAATTCATATTTTTATTGTTAGCCAAGCTTATAGAAATTTTCTACTCTGTTTTAAACAACCTTGTTTTCAAATTGCAAAGATTTTGTAAAAATTGAAAAACAATATGAAGAAATAAATTAGTGACAACTTTTGGTATTTATGTAATTAATTTAAAATACAAATTTTGATTACGTTTAATTTATTTACAATATTAAATTTTTTTTAATTAACTCTTGCTACTGCTTCCGTGATTAAATGTTATTTGAATTTAATTGGGGTCAATTTTAACACAGGTAAAACATTTTTATTCTTATATTTTTCATTTCTCAGAAAACTTATTTTATTGTCAACAAAAAAAGGAATTTATAAATAAAATACCAAAATATAATTTAGATGTTCAATAATATCCTTCAAATGACGTTCTTTCCTTTAAAGAGCCAAGTACAATATTTTCTCATGTATACCTAGTAGACATATAACCCGCGAATGTTCACCAAACTAGTAAAAAAAGAATATAAGTTAAATTGGGTGGAAAAATTCGAAATATATAAAACACAACGGAAGAATATGTGGAAACATAGAACACAGAAAATAATCGTTTAGCGAATTTCAGTTCAAAATTTACATTTCTAAATAACTGTTTTAAGAATATTTTATTCATAATGCATTTTGTCATGAGTAGAAATAGAAAATTTATCAGTTTACATAAACATATCAATTAAATTTTATCATGCTACTGCTAATATAATAATTATATTTTAGTTTAAGTTGTAAATCGCAAAGAAATAATACCAAATGATGAACTAAATAAAATTTAATCTGAACTTAACGTTAGATACAAAGACTAGAATGTTTTATGTTACATATAGTCTTACATACAGTATACCCTCAAGCTTCCAATAAATAAGAGATCGAAACGTTGACAGTTAATAGAATAGGATAATCATAAAAAGTGCCTAATTTAGCGTATAACTTTATAAATAAGTATCCTGTTTCTCATTTATAATTCGCGGCTTTATAAAAAAAGTATTATCGCTTGATATAGGAGCAAGTTTTTTTATAAAAAAAGCTCGGTTTAAAATAGAAAAAAGAATTTCGAAGCAATAAAGACGCATTTTGTTATTTAATTTGAATATAAAATCTTGTTATTAAGTTCCGTTCAAAACATATTCGTAAACTGCTATAATGCTCTTCGTTTAGTTTATTATAAGATTTTTCATCTGAAGAATTATTATTACAGTCTAACATAGAACTTAACGCCTAGGTATTATAATGGGGAAAGTTTTTTTCTTAGTTTTGAAATACATGGTTTTTTTTCAAGTAATACACCTAGGAATCTAAACCACAATAAATATAATTTTTCTCTAAGGAAATAATTCATCAACCACAAATTCACCAGTGTGTTTTTTATACAAATCATATATAAAATCAACAGCAACGCCTACTCGTTGCGTTACAATAAAACGCCTAGTAGGTATACCATTCAAACAAAATGCTCAGGTGTTATGTTCGGACGAAGACTAAAGATTTTTCATAATCTCAATTCTTTTATAAATAGATATTTTGAAATTTATCTATTATAGCTTTGAAAATTCTTATAATCATTTATCAACTAAATAATTCTTCATTTCGCTTTTAAGAGATTCACATTAACTTTAGGAAATATTTTATTTTAAAGTTAACGTACTGGAAAACGATATGGAACCAAAACTTTTTGACGTCAGAGTTATCTTTTCAGGAATAGTAAATTTTGAGGATATGGCAAAATTTAGAAGGATTTCATAGATATTTCTGATATGAATCAAGGCTATTCAAGATTCATTATTTCCTAGGTAATTTTAAATAACAGATTGAAAAGTGAAGAAATTGCTGAGCTTCATGAAACAGCTCTTCAAAAACTATGTGTTATGCCACACCCATAAAATTGCACAATTTACGAATAAAAATTTACATAGCCATTATACTTATAATGAAATAGGCCAAAATTACAAAGATTAAATATATAATATACTTTTTATACAAATTACAGCTGACTATATCAGTGGTCGGCAAACTTATTGGCCAAAAAGTCAAATATGTACATTACAACGATTCAAAAAAATTCTAAGAGGCAAATCTGTTTTTTAATTTAGTAAATCTTTATTATAATTTTAGACCTTCATTAAATTACGGGTACACTGAATAAAACTTGATTTCACATTTAAGAAAGATTTATTCGTTGATAAACAATAACATGAAAGTAAAGTATCCATAAATTTAAATCATGACAATGATAGATAAACACTTAATGCGAAAAATGCCCTTGCATCTTCTTGGAAAGTTTCGATAAGTCAGGTTTATATGCTGTTAATTTTAATTTTAGGCATGATTCCATGTTCTATTCAATAAGACGATTTCTCACTTTACTCTTGATAAAGTTCATGCTTGAAAAGGATTGTTCGCATGAATATGTAGAACCAAAAAGGGAAATAACAGCAAATGCAAGTTTTTTTCCAGCTGATCGTAAGAGTCAGGAATACTATTCCAGACGTTAAAAATAATCATGCCTTCATTCTCCAGGTCTTTCATAGCAGACCACTTGTGTTGTGAACTAAGATCACATTTGTTCTTCTCCAATATTTCCAAATCAATACAAAGACGTTGAAATTTAGAGCTCCATATTTCCTTGTTTTTTAAATCCTGCAAATGTATTTCAAAGTTTGTATTTCAAAAATTGGCAATAGGGGATGCGAAACGTTTCCTCTTGATAACCATCGTATTTATCCATACACTCCACCACAGCATTTGCAATATCCTCTCCACGCGTCTGACCTTTGAGTGGCAATAATCCTAAAGGTTCTTCGTTAGGACCTAAATGAGAAATAAATCTTACGAAAAGCGAAATCTGCGTTGTATTATTTATGTCACAAGACTCTTCAACTGCTATTTATAAACCCGAAACCAATTTCAGATCTTCGATTTGATGGACTTTTATATTGGAACATATTTTAATTGTTCTATCTTTCATTGTTTTGGAAGACAGTGGTAACTCTTTAATTTTTTTAGAATATCTGCTTTGTTAAAATCTCGAAATAGCTCTTCGGATGTATTGATAAAAACAACTTTTTATGTATTCCCCGCCTGTGTACGGTATCCCTCTATTAGCAATTTCTTGACTAACAACAAAAATTGCCATATTAACATTACTGGAAGATTGCTAGTTACAAAATTCACAACAAAGCAAAATATTCTGAACTATATGATGCTTTATATATATTATAAGGACCTTTTTTGTTTTTCACCTCTGATTTCTTTATAAGTGACATAATATTTTCTACACAATTTGACTATGAATCAGATTTATTTAAGGTATTCACGAATTTTCGGCAGAGCCTTTTTCAAGTGATTCACTTAATAAAATTTCTTATAACTACAAATGATGTAATTTAAAAATTTACTTGATAAAGCAATTTGTTTTTATATAATACGTCTATTTATCAAGCACATTACAGTTAAACCCAGTTTATCCACCCAGATTCGAACCGAGAATTTTTGAAAACACTGGGTAAACAAATTTCCCCTTTCAACCGATAAAATCACAAAATTATAAAATATATTTTATTTTTTTGTTATAAAATCAGTCATTTCTGTCAGTTTACTTGATTACAACTGCTTTTCCCTGCAGATTCTTATTTATTACTGTTGCTCCAAATAATTTATTCTAATTTCAAATACTGCTTTTGCCTGTTCATGATGTAATTTGTTCTTTCGTTCTTTATATTTGTCATCAGTATCACTTACATATGTTGTATATTCACTACGAACTAGGGCAGCAATTTCATTATCAATCATAATGTCATCTATATAAAATTCATTATGATTTATCCAATTCACAACTACTTTATTATTAATAATTTCGAATTCCTTAATATTTCTAATGTTTTCAACAACTTCATTTGACTACTCAAATTGACAAATATCTGTTAGTAAGTTCGGTTTCTTTGAAATATAATTTATTATTCCCGACCATATTTTAGTCCACTATTTCACAAGTGTATTTTGTTTAATTTCATTATTCAGTGATGATATCAGATAAATGGTATTCTTGATAACGTGTTCTAGGAAAATCTAGACAAATATAAAATATATACTATGAGTAGACAAAAATGAATTTTAACAACCAATCAAATTGCAATGTGAAGCTCATTAGCCAGATAACTATTACATATCATTTAATCATTCTGCACTTTTTCATTTTATCACAGCAGGCATTGCCGGGCAGGAACAACGTGAAATAGTTGACAAATTCTGCAATAAGAATTCTGAGAGGAAAAATATTCACTATAAATAACTTTGTGAGTAAAGATATGCAAGTTCCACCCTTTATTCAATACTCACAAGACTGACTAAGAGTCAAAATGTGTCATGGAAGCCTGTAAGTGGAGGGATCGATAGGAAATTATTGAATGCACAATGAACGAGCATTGGTCGATGGCTTAAAAACAACCCTGGTCTATATCTCAGACAATAGGAGAGAAAGTATGGTGTGTGTGTGTACCACAACCATGCACAATATCATTCACGAACGTGGACTAGAATACCACATGAGAAAGAAAGCTCCTCAATATAGGGAGGATCAAGAAAAACGAGTGAAGGTGCAATCAAGAAAGTCACTTCAAGTTTTTGGCGAGAAAAAAATCATCGTGGACGTCTTACTTTTAACTTAAGTGTGATTATTTACCGGGTAATGATCACTACTTCACTTCTTGTATCCAGTCTGCTCCTCATTAGGTCAAATTTAGAACTGAGAGTAAGTTTCCTTTGCAATTAGTGGTGTGGCTCTATGTGTCCGAATATCGCAATGGCGATCTTGTTTTCTTAAGTAGGCACGACAGCGTGGATGCCCAGTGTTATCAAAAACATTGTCTGAGACGTGTTTTGGTTTCATTTATTAATAAGCACCATAGTGAAGATGATGTTCTCTTTTGGCAGGTGTTGACATCCGCACATTACGGCAACATCACTCTCCAAGTGTTGCGAGATTTCAACATTCCTTTTGTTGAGAAAGAGTGCAATCTAGGTTATATCTGATGCACCGTACATTTGTCTCTTTCAACAGTGTCTTTAAAGTCGTTAACAAATTGTCTTGCTGAATTTTCACCCACAGGAATTTTTTCTCTGAAAAATACGTTCACTATTTACACTATGCCTTTTCCATGTATCATATATATATATTATATATATATATATAATATATATATATATATATATATATATATATATATATATATATATATATATATATATATATATATATATATTAATAGAACATCTAAATTTTAAAAACGCGTTTTTCCTACAATCCTATTTGTGCCAAAATAGGTAATTTCATTCTCCAATTTAAAATTTCGTTGGAAAAATTTATTAGTTTGTTACAATTATAATGTTAAATTTAATTCGAAGTAGATTTCCTTGGTTAGTGTAAAAATAAATATATCCAATTCAAAACTGACATACTTGAAACTGTTAATTTTAACTTTAATTTCCAAATATTTAGTAGATATTAAATAATAATCCTAATAAATCGAAGATTTATTCAAAAAATACCTAAATTGATTTTTTAAGGATGAAATATAATTTCATATATTTTCATTTCTCTTTAAAATTATAATTCAATATTTAACATTAACAACATGAATTTTAAGCACTGCCAAAAATTCGTGTTACAAATATATATATCGATAGTCTTAAAAAGAAATGAGATAAAAGAAATTTTAAAAACATCAATGATTGAAATAAAAGATTTATCTGATAATTTTTTGTTTACAAATTTGACTTTAAGCAAAATATTCAAAGTAATGTTGTGTAAAAATAAAACTACTTTATTAAATTCGTTTTTATAAATTAAAAAAGTAAAAAGAAATATTAAAATACAATAAATTCGAGTCCGTTAACTGCAAAAATTAAAAATTCAAATTTAATTGTGATATTATTTGATAATATATAGTTGTTTTAATATTGATTTAAAGTGCATATTTAATTAATAAATATATATTAATACTTTAGTGTACTTATTTCACATTAATATTTAATAAAATTAGTTACAGTTTCTTAATAGCAACATATTTTAAAATTTATACAAAAAACAATTTTGGACGCATAAAACCGAAACTTTTATCATTTAATAAAAATTCACATCATGAACAATTTATTTTAAATAAGTTTCAAAATAAAAATATAATTTTATGCTGAATTGTTTAAAATAATAAAATATCTATAAATTACACTATATTTTATCAATTCGATGAAATTTTAAATGTACAATTAAAAAACTATTTTAAATACATAAAACCATGCCTGGAATAAAGAAATTAAATTAATTATCTTGTTCTATCACATTATTTCAAAAACAATAATCAATCAACCCAAAACTCATTGAAATAGTTTATAAATATAAAAATGATTATATCCATTGTGAATAATTTTAAGATTGTATAAGTAAAATAAATGTGATGATCCTTAATTTTTAAGATAAGTAAAATAGTACGATATAAATATAATTTCTCTTTTAATTGATTTTGACAATAAAATTTAATAAATGCTGAAATTCCTTTAACTGTTAAATTATTGCTGTGTAATTTGGTGAATATTAATGCTATGAAATGAAAAAGGTGAAATAAAGGGCTATATAATACAACTAAAAGTAAAAGACAACAACTATGTCAACACCCAATCTTACCGGCCACAAAATGATAGACTCAAATGATCATCACCTAAATTATGAGTAAGATATTCAAAAATCATATAAATATTAAATATTTTAAATAATTCACTTTTGTCTATATGCAAAGGAAATGATTCGGGTTGGGTTGGAGTGAGATTGTCTAATTCATTTGAAATTTCAAGAGAGTCAAGAAACTGTTTTGACTTAGGCCTTAAATTAGTCAAACTGCAATAACTGCTACTAGATTTTGGTCTGAATGATCTCTGTTCAATATTCCACTGATAATTATTCAACGTGCGATAAGAGCCTTGATTTGATTCCGAAACATTTCGACGATAAGGAGTTCTTGAAGGCTCTCTTTCATATGGATAACGTTCTAACCAAGTAAGTGTGTTGCTCCGCAAAGGACTATCCGTATCTGATGAAGTATTTTTATTGGCTGATTGAAACATAACTGCTACATTATGTTCGGTTAATTGATATTCTTTATCTTCACTGATACTAAAACTTGAATCAATACGAGATCGACGTTGGGGAGCTTCTGATACTGATCTTTGAAAACGTGGAACTCTGAAGCTGTAAAAAGCATTTGCTAATTGCAGTTCAATAATGCTTAATTTTATGACAGAATAATTAAAGTTTCAACGAAAACTATTTCTGTATACACATACCCTCTGTAATATGGTTAGTTTTTATTGTGTAAATAAACCAGAAGAATGCATATGAAAACGTTAACCGTAAGTTATTTAATTCTAAAATTGATGTTATATTCTATATAAAATTAAAGATTGTCTTTTCGTTATTTTTATACTGTGATATAAAATGATTGTTGATAATAGTGTTTGATAATGTGTTTTAAAATAGATATAAATATTAAAATTTCCAAAATAAATAGCACAAATTTTATATTTATTTATGTGTGTATATTCTTATAGATAAACATTCTTGGATAAGAAAATTTGTAAAATTGAATTTTACTTATCGATAATTCAATTTTTAAATAAAGTTCTTTAAAAATAAACCTTATAAAATAATTTTATAAGAAAAATGCATTCAATTTGATCTTTAATTTATTTTTAGAAATTCAGTATTGGACATTGTTGGAGAACTTTTGGTAAAAAAATTATGATATTTGTAATTATAATAGTTAAATAAACAGCATTTGTGAAATCCTTTATCCTCTTAATCCTTCATCAATTATAAGTATTAATTTTTAATAAAAATAATAAATAAACAAAAGTATTGACCAATTGTTTGTCATAAAATAGAAAATGAAATTGAAAAAAGTTTTTCGTTTGACGCATTCATTTGAAACATTAAAAAGTAATTTAATAAAAAATAAAAGTTTTGCTGCATAAAAGCAACTTTAATCGCAAGTTGAATGAAAAAAGATTGGAAATCACGAATTAAAATCAGTTGGAAACTTATTTTTAAAACAATATTGGTTACTTGCTAAATACACTGCAGTATTTAGATTATAACATGACGATATTGTAAAAATTCTGAAACAATGAATAGAGAATCTTGAAAATTCATAGAACATCCGTAGTGAAAATTATATTTTAAACAGATTATTCAAACACGTCTTATATTTGTGAATTATATATTTGTAAAAATTGACCAAAGACCTTGAGAATTGAATAAAATTAAAATTTATAGTTTTTTGTATATTTCGTTTTTTTGTGTATATGCTAAAAAATCATTTTGTATCAAAGGAAAAAATACTTAAATTATTATTACATAAAATAAAAAAATTTATTATTGTATTATTAATAAATCTTAATTCCCTTCATTTGAGTGTTATTTCTGCAGTCCCGTGTCATTTTAGTGCAATGGAACTCTATTTTACTTACAAAATTTTACATTTTCCTTCTATTTACATATTTTTGTTGATCCCTTCATAAAATTAAAATTGGGCTCTATTTTATATTTAATTTTAACCGATTTGAATCACAACCTGCAATATTGAAATTTTAGACATATTAACAAATCATAACACTCTTCATTTTCAATATAGATTTCAACATAGTATTACAAAGGTAAAAAATAAATTATAAATTTTGAAAATGTTAAATATACAAAAAATATTTTTAACACGTTGAAGACCGGATTGCAAAATCGTATTTCTCACATATGGACAGCATTTTTTTGAATTTACAAAAAAATCGTTTTAAAATGAGGCTGTCAAATTAACTAAGTCCGTTATATACAGTATCTCTTCGATGGAGCGGCGAATCGACTACTGTACATAAATTGTATTTATATCATGCCCACCGGTGGGCAAGCGGTCTTGAACGTGTTAAAATAATTTATTAATAAAAATAGTTGAACTTGCAATATTGAGCTGCAATCCAGGGTCATCAGATAATTAACCAAAAATGAAGCACGTGAGTGTGTCAGCTGAAAATGAATAACCGACCAACAATAACAATAACACGCACGCTACTCCAGTTTATTGGATTGTTGATACACAATGCCAAGATTATTATCAGAGAAATATGTCACTTATGATGATTATGATGATCTATTATAGCAGCACACGATGCCTTGATTGAAATCCATATTGCTTTCTCACTGAGTTCTTCAATTTGATACCATCAATCAATAATTTATTACAACTCGCCTTCACAGCATTTCTCGAACCAATCAAACTTTAAATGAAGCACAAAATTTGAAAGTTTTTTTAACATACATTTATTTGTAATCATAAATAACAGTGATTTTACATTGAATCAAATCGGTATAGGTTATATTTAGATTGTATATTAATTAGCCTCAAATAATGAATTATAACACTAATTAAATATTCAAAGAAGACTAAGTTATAATAATGGAACAAATGAAAATTCAATTAAATTTAATTTTCCTCTTTACAAAAATGTTATCAAACAACAAAATTATACCAAACACAATATACAAAAACAACATTCAATTATTTAAATAGATTCAAAGTCTTTGTAGACTGAACTTCAAGCATTTTTAAAATAATTTAAAATTTTCATAAAAAAAATAATAATTTTATTTTTGATACAATCTGATTATAATTATTACTAGTTAATTTGTTTTTAATATTCCTTATTTGGATTTAATTATTTTTAATCTGAGAAAGACTGATAAACAGTCAAGATATGTAGCAATATGTTATACAATATATTTAGTTGGCGTTTTTCAATTATAACATTAATTGTAATATATATATATATATAAAATTCAATTTGCGTCAATGGATGTCCATTTTCCATTTTATATCCATTTTATAGTTTTATCTTTGATGTGTTCAAGGAGTCACGGTATTTATAAAATGTATTTGTCTAAGAAACAACGCAATTTAAATTATTGCTACTCATTGAATTGTCAACACTAGAATCAATGGAAACTTAAAAAAAACCAAGGTTAGTCGGAAAGGTGCATGAAAGAGTAATTATCATTTATGAAATAAAATCAAAACTTAAAAAAAATATTCAGCTTTAATAGAAAAATAATTTCTAACTATAATGGTTAGATGTTATAAGAACATCTAGATTGTTTTCAGTTGGTATAGTTAAGGGTAAATATATAATCCAATGATTTATTAATACTGCAATAGCATTGAATTTGCAAGCAAACTTTTGCAAAAATTTTTTAGATTTGAACTAAATATTGTTTTCAAAACAAATTATTAAAAACAACTTTATATTTAAAATATTATTTTTACAATTTAATTATTTACTATTTCAATTTATTTTAAATTATTTTAATGAAGTATTCAAAATATTTAATTCATACCTGCACTTTACAATAATATTTTTACTAGCAATTGTTAAGTAAGACTGTGTCGAAGATTTAATTTAACTTATTGCTCTATTTTTCATCGGATATATATATATATATATATATATATATATATATATACATATATGTTCACTCGATGATGAACAAACAATAGTAAAGTAAAACTTTTACTGATAATAAATAATCAAGTCAAACCTTATTTTGAGTTGATTCAAAAACAAGCGAACATGTGTTATTGAGTCAGTGAAATTCATCAATAATATGTGCTAGCTATACGAATTTCAAGCACACAAATGACGATAGCAAAACATATTTATTTCGGTTTTATGAAAAACTAAGTAAAACTATTCGATTTTTGAAATTATAATATGCATATTTCAAGAGGTACTTTATCTTTGACAGTTAGTAATTTTTATGGAAAATTTTGCATTGTTAATTTTATCATATTTCGATGAGAATCATCAGTTTTATTACATTTTTCAAAGCATAAATTTTCTAAATGTTATGTTCAGTTCACCAGACTAATTTCTTACAAAAAAAATATATTTGATGAAATAGTTGTGTATTGAACTAAAAGTTAATTATCACCTAATTTGTTAAAATAATCTATTATAAGTATAGTTTTTTATCTTAAACGAAAACGACCGGAACTGTCAAAAAAAATCGCAAAACGTTTGATTAAGTAACGCTTTCTTGTAATTAAATCATTGCATGTTTATTTTTAATCAACTAAATTAATAAATCATTTGGTAACTGAAATAGTGATCCGACCTTTATTCTTCAAAGATAAGAATACTTAGCATACAAACAGGTTTTGAGATAAATTTAATGCTATCCGGGGTATTTATAGTAACATTTTATCATACAGTGCAAATGTACTTTTATCCACCGTTTATTGCATCTGCTCCAACTTCTTCTGGATCGCCACTCCTTTACAAGATTTAACTATTATAACGCCCTTTACATCAATAGTTATTCCATTTAATAAAAATTATTACGCATTTTTTATATTTCATCTATTCACCAATTAACCGTCTAAAAGTTTATATTTTATTAAATAAATAAAATGTTTATTCGTGAAAACAGTAATTTTGAAATGTTTATTATTAATATTTTAAATAGCGTCGCCCCACCCCATTTGTCTCTAGACCCCGTGAAAGGCCATAGATCCCTTTGAGAGGTGGTACCACACCGCTGGGAGCCACTGGTTTAATGATTGTTTTATATATTTTAACCTGCTTAAAAATTTTGAATTTTTATCGTAACAAATTCTTTTGATAAGTCTAATTGAAACAAAAGTCTTTAAATAACCGTATTTGAAAATGTACAGTCTTTAATTACTTTTTTTACCATTTTATTAATTACCAATTTTATTAATTTACCAATTTTTATAATGTTTAAATCAAAAAAAAATATTTAATCAAAATATTTACTTTTTAAAAAAAATATAAATTTAAATGAATTTTTTTTACTAAAAAAATATGAAAAAGCTTTATTAATCAAATCAATTAATAATCTATTTTTGTTTAGTGTTAACTCGTACTCGACCGGTGGTTAACGTGTTAATTGAATAAAAACAATTCAGTGTTATTAAAATCAAATCTAATTCGGTAATTTTTAGGTCTTAATTTTGAAATGGTTTACCACAGTGGTTCCCAACTTTTCGGGTGCAGTAACCCCTTAATTGCATTAATCATGTTGCTCCTAATTCACTGCATTTTAAAAATAGACAGAGTTGGAATAATTGGAAAGTAATAGACGTATTTCCAAATTTAATTTTTTTTCTCTGAATAATCAACAAAATTCTTATTATTTAATGAAATCCCAAATTCTTGGATTTTTTTCAGAGATTCATAAGATTCAAAATACTACATTCACTATTAAAATCATTTTGTTAAATTTATAATACATCAGTTAAATTTCCTTTTTCGTCAGCCTTTGATATTTTTTGTTTGTTAACATTTCATTTATTTTCATTACAACTTTAAATCAAAGCCTTATCCTTGTGTAGCACAACTTTAAGTACTCTTTTTTTCAATACTCTTTTAAATCATTGAAATAAAGAAAATTTATTGGAATTTTGTAAAACGGAAGAGTTTTTTTCACTTTGTTATGACATTGTTTTATTTAAATATTATATTAAAATTCAAAAATTAAAATTGTTCAAAATTTTCAAATTATTTGATTAATAGAAAATTTGAATACATTTTTGATTGGTAAAAATAATTTATATATGCCATACACGCATTTTGATGACCTCAAAAGGTAGCAGGTCAATTAAAGATGATTAAAACTACCTTTTTTAAATAACTACATCATTTCGTTGTAGAAATTTTGAATAAAAACACGAATTTTTAGTAAATGATTTTAAACCGGTGACATTTTAATTATTACATGCTTCTCTTAGTGACATTTTAGACATCATAATATAAAATCTAATAATTTGATTTTGTTAACTAAAATCACGTACAGCAAATATTTTCATTTTATTTTTTTATATTTTGGTATTTACCAGAACAGTTTTACATTGAGTACAAGTACAGTCTTGGTAGAGAGTGCGTTAGCATGCAATTATCCTTATCTACTTTGATATCTCACCTACTGAAATAGTTAATCCATATTTGTAATTGGACTGTAATTAAATTTTTCTTAATTATCAAAATACAAGCTTTGTGATCAGCTTTTCAGGTAAAGCTATTTTCATATTGATGGTGCATGAAATACTGAGTAAATTAATGCATTGTAAGTAATTTCTTGTTAATTATTGTCCAACTGTCATAATAATCCACCAATCATATCAAAACTCGCATCAGTTTCTAAAATAAAGGTTTTTCTTAAAGCTTAAAATTCAAGTACTGGCGTAGACGTCAACGCCATATTTAATGTGCCGAAGTTTGCTTCACGTTATTCATTCCATATAAGTTTGCTTTCATTAGACCTGTACAACCTTTCTAATAGCCTCCCATACTTAGCATAATCTTTAACAAAGTTATTCCAAGGAATTAAATTTCCTTATTCATATTCGTAGCAGTACATCGCATTGAATTGTCTTCTGTGTTGTGCTGTGGCTGAAATTTGATTTCTGCTTTTATTTGGATATTGAAGTTCACTGCACCTCTGGTTTTAGAGTTAGGGAAAATTGATATTATTTTGTTGAAAAGAATGATTCCCCCCGAGCTTTTGATTGTATCAGAATATGATTTATTTTCAATGATACCAAAGATACCAATGATTCTTCAATTTGAAAGTTCTATTTGAATTTCTTTCATTCTTATTATAACTTCTTTCCCTTTATCCACTAATTTAATTTGTCTTAATTCCAGTTTCTTTTTCGTCTTCAAATCTTTCATTGTAGAAAAATGCATTACATGAATCATTTTCTTTCCGGTATTTTAAGCCTGTGAATAAACTCATGGGTTAATTTTTCTTTAGCTTGAATGCTTTTCATAATTTGTTTTATAAGTGAAGTAATCGACATGTATTTCTTCATATTTCTGGATCAGATCTACCGAGAAAAAGACGCTTTGATTACAATTTCTTGAAATTCTAGCGGTTATTGAGTAATTTTTTCAATTTCTTCAATTCCAAATCACTAATTGACAGTAATTGATGAGGTCGCTTGATATAGTTCTGAAGTTCTGATGTGATCGTCATGTTAGAAGAAGACATTTTCATACAGTATTCATTCAAGATGTTCCACGCTGAAACATACATTTGTAATACTACTTATAGTACTTCCAATTGTATAATCTAGAAAAAGGATAATTAATGATACACACAAACATTCCCGTGTTAGTATCAGATATCGAGGTCACTATAGCCTTGTTAAATGATTAGTTAATTATAAATTATTATTATATCAGCTTATAGTCACCGTGTTAAAATTGTTTTTTGTATTAAAGAAATTTTGTTATAACCGAAGTTGACTACAAATATAACATTTACCAATGGGTAATCTGGTATATAAACAGTCATTTATACTTACTCGCTCGAGCGACAAATTGCTTAGTTACGCTACTGAAAACAAGAAATTGTTAGAAATTTTGCACAATGTTTTCGAGCATCGAAAATATTTCGAATGTAATGTATTTTAAAATAAGATTTAAATAAATAATTATAATCATATCAAAAAGCAAATTTTGACTAAAAATACCAAAATTAATAATGAATAAATTGCTATAAAAATTCAATAAGCACCTTGATTGATTATTTTCCGAGAAAAACAAATTTGTACCAGCATTATTACAAGGCGATTCAGGACTAACTTCCGTATCAGAATTGTAACCTGTGATACTTTTATAACCGCTTCGTATTGTATTGAATGATTCAGTTCTTGACCTTTGCATAACCAAATCACATTCATTTGGTGAATGAAAATTTTCTTGATTTGCTGAAATACTTTCTAATCTGTCACAGAATTGTTTCGGTGAATGACAACTGAATATATGAAAATTCGGTGCTTGATAGCACAATGGAGAAGCTTTTATGATAAATATACTCTGAGATAAATCAATAGGTGAGGTTTTGAATTTGCCCTTTGATGCATTTTTTTTTATTTCTCTACTACATCCATATTCCATAATATCCTTAATAATTTGACAAATTTTTAGGAACATAGTATTTTAGTTTAAATTTAGGTTGAATTTATTTTGTATTATGTAAAACCGATTGGTAGAAAAGACTTCATACAAAAATGAGTGACATTTTTTTGATAAGATCAAATTATGAAAAAATAGATCAGTGGTTAAAGTTCATTTGAACAATATGACAAACATAAAAGTTTTAGCGTTTTGGACAAAATTTATGGTTTACAACATTTTCTGAAAATGAAATAAATAGTAATAATATATAAATTGCTCCAAAAATTGATTCAGTTTAAAATGAGAAACTGCAAATGTTGACAACAAAGGATAGAAAGACATTCGCATGTGATTCCTTTTAAAACAAGAGTTATTTTACTTATTTAAGAAAAAGTGCCTGACAATTCGATAGAGAATGTTTGCAAATCAAATTTTTATTTTTATGCTATTCAAATAGTAAAACATTTGTTATTTGGAACAAGTCAATAACATTTATACTTAAAATGATTAAATTTTTAATTAGTTTTATTAAATGTTGGATTAATTTCTTGAAAGAAGAATTTTAAATAAAATTATGAGAATGCATTTTTATTTTTATCAGATGAGAAAAAATTATACACCAAAACTTGAGAAAAATGTTTGATTGTCAAAATAATATCAAATATTCAAGGATATTCGATTCATTAAGTGAGGTATGAATTTGTAAGATTATTTCATATGTGAAATCGAAAGTACATTGTAATAAAGATAAATCGCAAAAAATTTCTATTGAACAAAATTTTCCCACATTCTATTGGCATAATGACTTTGTATGAAACAGTCGATACATGAGCAGAATATTTGGTTATATTTATTCTTTTGTTAGTGAAATTATTCTTAACAATTATGTTAAAGAATATTTACAAATTATATTGTCTGTAAATTATTTGCATATAATCTAATTATAACATGGATATTATTTCCTATCGAATCATCAACATTCTCAGATATTCCAATTGACTGATAAAATAATATACATACATAGACCTTCAGGAGAAAGATTAATGCTTGACACAAATTGAGCTTTTGAAACAGGATCCCATACAATTATAATTTATAGTTGTCACCATTAAACTGCACAACTTTGACGATATTTTTATTAAAATTAAATAGATATTAGTTAATGCTGCATTCTACGTGACAATACATTCTAATTAAAGCGGCACAAAAATTTCAACAAATAAATGTCATAGGCTAATACGAATAAATAAATGCTCAGACAATTTATGATAAAGTACCACAGAAATTAATAATATATAAAAACATTTTGATTTAAATTTGGATAGTCTTTCTAAAAATACGTGTATTACAGAAAGAAAGCTTTTCCATCAGAAACATATTTTTATTTTATTAACTTTAGGATTTTGTACTAAAAATTCATTTGTTTGATATGTTTTGCTCAAACAACAAAATATGTTATAGTATCGTATTCTATTATTGAACATTGTACCTTCATATCACGTAGGAAATGGTAATACCAATTTAACAATTCAAGCCGTTAAAAAAATTCAATGATCATCTGGGACTACTTTTTTCCGGGGTTTAACGTGTGGACGCAATACAAACTTACAGATTTAGGTTTACAAATAATAATATAAAAATGTTTGTGTAGATTTGATGAACTTTATAAATTGCTACCCAACATGGTATTTATAAATTTGTCAAGAGCGATGAAAATCCATGGAATATTGTATATATATATATATATATATATATATATATATATATATATATATATATATATATATATATATATATTATATATATATATATATATATATATATATATATATATATATACAGACCCGCAGAGAGCTTAATGGGCCCTGGCCAAAAATTATTTCTCGCTGCCCACATATTACATTTTTAAAAAAATGTTCAATTTTCTGTAATTTGGTCTTGATATTTGAATTATAACAAAAACAATTATTGTTTATTTTCTGATTATACATTTTATTTAATAAATAATAATTTAATTTCTTTTAATTATTTTAGAAATGCTTTTAGAAATGAACTATTTATGACATAATATTTTCCTTCATTTCAAAATTAAAATTTTTATCCTGATTAATTTGAAATTGTGGCCCTTTAAAAGCAGGCCCCGTGCCATGTGGCCCTCTTAGCCCCCCTCTATCCGGGCCTATATATATATATGCATTTGTGACGATGATTTTTATCTATATCACTGTTTTCAATTGAATTATTCAAATAAACAGTATAATATGATAGAATATAGCATCTTCTTGTATAAATTTCAAACTAATCCAGGGTTTAGTTTAAACAACTAAACAATGCATTTTTTCGCAGGCCAGTAAAGCACTCATATTAGTAAACCAAATGTTCTCAGAGTGAGTCACAGACTAAGTTTAACCCGTTCTTGAACAATGACGTGTATAAATGTCATGATGGGTAAATCCATCAAAATTTAAATCACAACTCTGATTTAATTGCAATAAAAATAATTAATTTACTTCAATTTCTTGTAGTCAGAAATTTGGTATGACATTCTCGGAACAACATTTTTTCATATGCCTCGGCAAAAAGGTTGCAAAATTCTTAAATATTTTCACCAAGAAATCAGCAATAAAGGTTTTGAATGTTCACATATAAACTGTTATTTTTACTTGGTTACTGCGAATTTGTTCTGATTCTTTTTATATTCAAAATTAAATGTAAAACAAGATAATTCCAAATATTTAATTGTTCTTTGGCTTACTTTATATTAGTCGTGCGGCTCATGATATGTTTCCACTTTTAAAAATGAGTTCCTGTACTCAAAACTTCGAGAAAATCATTAACTAAATATTGGTACCCGAATTTTTTTATACAAGAACCTAGATTTGTTTTTTATGTATAATTTTATATTGTTATTATCAGAATACTGGCATTAAGAGGGATAACACTGACAATATTCCATTATAAATATTTGAGTCCATATTTTGGTAGGAAAATAAAAAAATTCATTTAAGCATATAAAACCATTTTAAAGGCCAAGAAATACAAAAATTCTATCGATCAAAACCTAAACAATTTTATTCAAAATTTATTGAATAAAACTATAAAGTTTCATTTGAAAATTGAATATTTTTTTTATCATAAATTAATTTAACAAAATTAGTTGATTCCACTAAAAGCATTAATATTAATTTCAATAATTGATATTTGGAAACGTACTGCAATTTTCCAAGACATGAGTAACTTGGGCTCAGAACAGCTGGGATCTCTAATAAAACTTATGTGAGAGCAATTAATTAATAATCTGCCGTCTAATTTTGCTTTTAATTGACTATTCTTGTCAGCATGGACCAGCGTTACTGGCTGACTAATATCTGTATGTCAATTATTATTTAATGTAATGCTTAATAATTTCATTCAAAAATTACCATTCAAATATTTTGTTATCATATCACTCCACAATTTCATTATACTAAATTCCTTAAACGCCAAGCATTCAACTGAATTTTTACATACAACAAACATAATATGGGCTTCATTATTCATATGTATGCCATGTAAATGGCCATATACAACGTGTTTGCTCATTAACTGACACGATTTTCGTATTCCTAATGATAATCGTTTTGATCGATTTTCATCACTTGTATAAATCAATAACTTTACAGAATCTAAATAAATATGCAGTAATTAAAAAATTAACTACTGGAAGAAACCTGAAAAACTATTTGTTTGAACTAGTTTGCAATACCTAGTAACCCACTGAATATAAATCATAATATGTCAACAATTTATCGATTGTACCTTTTTCTTATAACGATAAAGTAGATCACTCTCAATAATAACATCCATTTTTAATTAAATTTTAATTTACTCTTCTTCAGTTAAGTACAAAATAATGTACATAATTGAATTTAACCTTAAACTAACATATGATAAGAAACTAATCATGACAGATATTTATTCATTTAAACAATTTAAGATAGTAGTTCATTTTTTACCTTTTTGTCACATTTTGCAATTATTTGATTATGAATGGGATCGTTTATCATTACAATTTTCATAAAAAAATGATTTTTGATTTATTATTTTTTACATACTCTGGTCTTTAATTTCCAGGAATCTGAAAGTCAAGAGGTTTCTTATCAATAACTATTGGGTTTTTACAATTGATAAAATTTTGGAAGAAACATTCGATCATCAAAAGTTATCTTAAAAATATTAGACTAAAATCAACTATAAGCAAAATTCTGCAACGGTTTGGACTTTTTTCTGAGCATGAATTGTTAACTTAGACATAGTTGTAAGTTTAATATCTTCGATTTGTTGGGCCAGAACACAAGTTTGTTTAAATGAATTGGTAATAGCACGCAGATTTAAAATCAGACCCGAAAACACCAAGTAACCATGCAAAAATATGAGAAAGAAATAATTAAAATATAAAATCAAAAACATGAAAATAAATAAAAACAAAATGCATCAAGATCAGCACGAAACAAACATAAAAATAACACGAAAAATTTGACCAAAATTTGACAATTTAATCAAATAGACAAGAGTTCATGAAATTGGAACTAAAATAAAATAATTTGAATTAGAAATAATTCAATTATTTGTTAAAGGAATAAATTGTCAAAATATATTAAAAAATTAAGAAATTAAAGTTAGAAAATACAAAGAAACTCCCAAGGTCAAATTTTGTTTTAATATGTCAAAATTAACACGCAAGGTTAGGGTCACAGAATAGGGTATATATACCGATTCATTTTCACATAATTTTAATGATTTTAATCACTCAGTTTTGAGGAACTTGAAGCAAACACTGAAACTCTATTTAGAAAAGTAAGCAAGAATGACTTGCGGAGACAATTTTGTGTGATGCTCATTTCATAAAGAATGTAATCGATGTCAATATTTATCAAATATATACTATAACTAACCTAGATGTTTTGAAAAGTCGAAATTTTTCCGGCCCACAGCCACACACCGACAAGCTATTAAAATCAGACATATCATATTCGAGCAGTGTAAGTGCGGTGTAAGTCCGCCAAAAGCTCGTGCTCGTGAGAGATCTCGCCGTGAGTAACGATGGACTCGAACAGTCAATTCATATGCCGTTATAGGGGCAGTGAGGAAATCGGGAGACAATCTTTTGGTTGCCTACCTTTCTACCTACTCCCGAAAAATCGACCTAAAATATCTTACTCATCGGCTAAAATATTAACACAGAGTAGTCCAGTGGGCACTCTTAAAATCTAACATCAACAAAAATTGTCCTAAGATCAAATTTGGGTTAAAGGGAACGGGACTCGCGGAAATCGATGCATTGAACTTTGAATTTATAAATCATTTAATTGAGTAAAATAATGTCGACAAAACTTGAACCTAACGAAATTTCATTAACTGTAATTCGGGGAAAACTAGGAAAATTTCTAAATTAATCATTTGCAAAATCTCATAATTTTTATCGCGCAACCTTGTAACCCATTAGATAGTGTAATGAAATTCGAACTCAGTTAAAATGACACCGTAATAAGCGAAATTCAGCTTAAAAAAGCGCCATCAAAAGTCGGGAAGTCATTAAACGAGAAGGTACCGCGAAATCCACCCATAACCACATCACCACCGTAGATAAAATGGAAAACTTAATTACTAGACTGGGGAATAAGGAAAACAAGTGCAAATATCATTAATTATAGTACTGAATCCTAACTCTCGAGGAGGAATATAGAGCCAACAGTCATCAAAGGCCTATCCATTAAATAAAATACCAACAACCGAACCCAAAGTACAGAAAATTAATTATTAAATTTTGCAGGATCAACTTTACCCATAGCACACCGCCCTTCCGATCAAAATCTACCGAATTAAAAATAATAAGACAAAAGAAAAATCAAATGGATATTCAACAATGACATAATGATACACAGAGGAATGGAGGAGTATAGGCATTTAAGTTAATTCGGCCATCCCAAGGCGATAAACGGGAACATCCATCAGTTGGATTTAGGATGAAACATTACCGAATTTATGCTTCTAGAAATAGTTAATAATTAATAAAAAATCAAAATTCACGATGTACGTATTACCTGATTGAACCAGCATAACGATAAGTACCAACGGAAATCCCGTCTCCATTAATGACAAAAGTTAAATTCAGTTGAGGACGCTATTAGCAAAAGTAATTCGTGGGAGAACGTCTAGTCACGAATCATTTCGAGAAACAAAATCCATGAAATGCCGGTACATATATACTGATTTCTACCCGACCATTCTAGACATGGGTAGAATAATAAATCGATAAGGGAAAAAAAAGAAATAGAACTCGCTGTTGAAATCGAGACACAACTACAAATGAAACCGTAGTAGTGATAACAGGAACTAACGAATGAAAATCTTCCTCGTGAAAATTCTATGTTACGTGGCAACACACCTACAGGGAAAGCTATAAATACTCCGGTAGGGTAGAACGCCATCATAAAATTACTAGAATAAATGCAAAGAGCGCAAATCGGTTACATAATGCTGACATAACTACTGGAGAAAAGAGAGTTAAACGGAGGGAGAATCCGACCGTGTACACGTCAGGGAGTTTCGAATCATTAACCGTGAAGAATGCTAGCCAAGATCGGGATCATACAGTAATGGAAGATGTTAGACAGAGTAAGGAAACAGTCATTTTGTTGATGATAAATAAAATTTAGCACTGTTATTTGTGAAAATGTATTTACTCGAATTCGGGTTATTTAAATGGAGATTTATTTTAATGCTTCTTATACTATTCCAACGTCGGAACGACGAAAGTAAAATTTTTATCTTTGAATGACGTCGCCACAGTGACCCTAAAGAATTAATACCAGGAATTCCTAACTCATCAGAAACAAAGTTTACAGGAACGTGGAAAAGGACGAGAGCTTCCGGGTTTTTTTCTAAATCTTTTCAAACCTTAGACAGCATGATAATGCATTCATGATAACCTTATTCAAAGGGAAATAGACAAATCTAAAAGTGTTGGTACAGATAACGATATGTAACTAATTTCTGTCCCCACAAATCCTTAACTCTAATGTATCCGTGCCGAGTTACGGAGAATGCCTGAGTCGTGTCGGACGAAAAGCGAGATCTATTTGAATACAATCACCGCTAGCTGACAACAACCCTATCGTCTTTTGATTTAAATGATGTAAATATTTTTTAGAAATTAATAATAGTGGATACGTTCCCTTACCTCTATTAACCCGAGTGAGTGTATTGAATTACAGAATTTCCTGTAGGAACCGGGGCTAGCACTACCTGAAGACGTTGTGTTAGAACATCCACCCGGATGCAACTAAATAGGTGAATGAGCGCAAAAGTTGGAAAGAACTGAAGGTGTAGCGTATTCACAAAGCCTATCTGAAATCAGATCCAAATTCGTTAACACGATTTTACGATCCCGTCAGACTGTTTTAGAACGCATAAATAGAATCGGCATAATTCTCGACAATAGGGACGGAAAAACTTCATCCAAAACAAACAACCTCAACCTAACATTACCTCGTGGAACTTAGTAGTAAAATGTAAAAATCCTCGACGAACCCAACCCGACACCCTAGTACGTTGTCGACCAACACCGGATTATGCAACACCCTACGAGATCCCGATTCCAATGAGAGCTATAAACATTTTTCACCTCATTTTAACGAATGTAATAAGCTAATTGAAGAAATTGACGTATCGCGTCTCGAAAAATCCGATTTAGGAAGGTTAACTGAGTTATATTTTACTAAGATAGGTCCGGTAAATTAATTAATTCTGATAAGTAAAATACATATTGATTCCTATTGGGAAATAATGTTAAATTCGACGATTTCTACGTTCACTTTTCAGCAGGGACGCATTCCCAAGACTGGGCGGATGCGGATCGTACAGCGTTAACTGTACCGACGAGGTTCGCTGGCAGATACCGACAGGCCTTATGGGACAGAGGCTATACCATATCTACGTATGGATCCTCTGAGTGGCCGATAAAGAATGAAAGCGGACCGGAAGCCGATGTCGAGTTGCCGAGTATCCTTATCAAAAGGGAGCCGGGCAGGAATCCAGCTCGGGAAATACGTCAGAAGGCGGAGATCGAATTACATCGGTTGGAGCAGTTAGAGAGACGCTACCGAGTTCTCGCGCATCGACAAAGAGGGGAACTGGCAAGGATTAACCGAGATATAGCAAATGGGCGGATCCCCAGTTCAGACGGTTACTTGCCCCCATACGGAGTGGCTTAATACCACCGAGATCCAGCCCTCCTGGATAGTGATGCGCCAGTGCATCTGGTGGTATCAAAGGGTCTCTTGCAACCCGATATACGCGATATTCTGGAAGATCGGGGTGCCGAGGAACACGCATACGCGCGCCACCGATTTTCTCGAAACCAATCGACGAATTGATGAATTATTTTTTCGTGAATGTAGTTCTATTAATAAATGTGTCGTGAAACGTCTTGTTTCTTTTGTCTTGTTATCAATACTTAATAAATCGGGAATACTACATCATAGCCGACTGCGCCACTATTGGGTATTCAAACTAGCAATTTTTATGAACTATCATCATTCAAATTAAATTTTCTGACTATTTTACTTAAGGAGAAACAACGGAAGAACCCATGGCCACGATTATGAAAGAGTTAAAGCATCTCCATAAAGAGAACTCCAGCCTACACCAGCAATGCCTCTGCCTCAGTCGCGATATGCAGAGAATAAGAGCCACGTGGTCAGAGCCGGCCAGGGTGAAGAAGCTTTATCAGAGACTCGAAGCGGCACAGAAGGGCTGGCAGGAAGAAAGGGCCTTGAATCAATTCCAGAAAATACAGATACGGGGTTTAGAAGCAGCCGTAGCCGCCGGTCAGGAGGGTCAGGTAACCAGTGGCAGACAGTTAGCATTATTATTATTGGGGTTAAGGTCATCTCAATCACTAACCAGTAACCCCACACATTTTAAATTCGAATTTCCCAATAATCATTTATTATTAAAACAACAGATATTTAATAATATCTTAACTTCCCCCTCATTAAGGTTTTTCCACTTCTTCGACCATTCGATTCTGCGTTGTTTTATCCCGTTATAACATTGCAGCTCCGTGGTAGCAATTCAAACCAATTTATTTTTTCGAATTTACTTTTTAAGGATGTTATGTTCATATCTCGTACTGTTCGTATTACACGTTCGGCTAGTCATTTGATAAAGTTATAATAAAGTTATATAGATTTAATAAATAAATAGGTCATATAGATCTAATAAATAAGTAGGTCCCAGACATACACTATCTAGATTAATAAATATAAATTACAGTCGCACATACACTAAATAGTTTTATTAATATAGTACATACACAAATTATAAAGTTTAACTAATATATATAACGCTCACATAATATAGTTTACTTAATAAAAAATTGTGTTAAATACACACACACGATATATTCTACTTATAATATACACATAAACACTATATTGTTTAATTAATGTACATATAATATACACATTCTTTTCTAATTAAAGGGTTTCATAGTATATTATTTTCGGTATATAGAGAATTTCAAATTCTCTACCTTATGGTGCAATATCGACTTTCGTTGGGTTCAATTATAGTGTGTCAAAACCTTCACAAAGATTCAAAACATTTTAATTTCCTCAAAATTAAGGGATTCTCAATGTTTTATTGTTACAATTTTGGGTTCGTAGATAAATTCGTCATGTGTACTCTACATTATGGTTGTACTTAGAGCTTCAAGCCATAAACCATAATGAGTCATAACCTTAAAAGGGTCAAAAAATTTGATTTTGCTCAAACATGATTTAACAAATCGGTACCATCATGTAAAACATGATGGACCATACCTTCTGTTGGGCCAGAACACAAGCGGCCTTGAAAATTGTTTAAATGTATCAGTAATATAGCAGGAAAACCCAGCACCAAGATAACTAAAAATACAGCATACAATATCAACTAAACACCCAAAATTTGAGAGAACATAAATAAATATAAAATCAAAAATCACAAAAGTAAAATAAAATAAATACAAAATGCATCAAGAACAGCACGAAATTTGCATAATAAATAACATAATAACAAGAAAATTTGACCGAAAAACGACAATTTATATAAAAGTATAAAATTAATGAATTAAATGAGTTAAAATAAAATATTTTTGGTTGAAAAATTGAAATAAAAAATTTTTTGAAATAAATTGCCAATTAAAATTAAGAAAATAGTAAAAATTAAATTTAGATAATACAAATAATTTAAAGGTCAAATTTGTTTTATCGCAATAAAAATAACACGCAAGGTTAAGGTATATATACTGATGTGTTTTCACAAATTTTCAGACAAATTGATAGATTGTGTGCAAAGAAACATATTGTGTGTAAATGACAAAACTGTGCACAGAGAGACAGATTGAATTCTAGTGTTAGTGTGCAGATGGCCCTACTGATTTTATTATGCAGATGTCAATTTGTGGTCTTACTTTTCAGTAATATTTTCAATTGCTTGTATTTATGAAACTTTCTGATGAAAATATGAAATGAAAAATTTTAATGAAGAATATACGTTTATGCATCAAAGCTTTTATCCAATTCAGATGTTAATATTTATTTTTTTTTCCGGCCCACAGCCAGCACATACCTCAAGTAATTAAAATCATATAAACTATCTGATTGTGTAATAGCGGCTCCTCCGCCTATAATCTGTGCCCATGAAGGTCCATGTCGTGAGCAACGACGGATTCTGAAAGTCAATACTTTTCTATAGCGGCGTTAACTAAATGGAGGGGGGTAGTCTTCTGGCTGCTACACTTTCTTCCTTCGTCCGAAAATTCAACTTAAGTTTCAAAACAACATTCGGCTCAAAATTACTAACACCGAGTAGTCCAGTGGGCACTCATTAAATACAACATGAATACAAAACGATCCTAATGTCAAGGAAAAGGGAAGGGTAGCCGGAAAATCGCGAAATCGTTGCAACAGTTAAAATGAAAAGCCATCGAAAAAAGATATAAAAGGAATAATTTAAATAATATGTAAGAACTAAATAAATTATTTTGAGTTGAGATGGAAAATGTGGGCGAAACGCTACGCAAATTTTCCGAAATAAGTAAAATACCTTACCATAAAACTGTAAAATAAGGGCGGAACGCTGCTCAAATTTTCCGAAATAATTAAAATACTTTATCGCAAACTGCAAAGTAAAAGTGGAGTACAGTTCAATTGTTTACATAATAAAAATATTCTAATAAAACTGAGAAATAAGGGCAGATCCCTACTACAAATATAATAATAATAATAATGATAATAGTAAGGTTAATGGTAATTATAATAATAATAATAACAATAATAATAATAATAATAATAATAATAATAATAATAATAATAATAATAATAATAATAATAATAATAATAATAAATATAATGATAATGGTAGTAAAAAGAATAATAATAATAGTAATAGCAGTGACAAAGGATTAGAATAATACATATAATAGTATTTTTGAAATATTTTTGAATTGTTGTTTATCTGGCACGATATCCGATAAAATCAGGTCTCGCAAAATGCAAATGAACGAAAATCATCAAAAATAGCCTACATAGCATTAAATAATACAAAAAGTAGAAAAAAGAGTAGAAAAATAAAAAGAATCAAAAAACATTAAATTTTAGTAAAATTAAATTGGCTCCAAATTCATAGAAAACGCTTATATTCTAGATCAGAGCTTCTTAAACTTTTGTAATTCACGACCCCATTTATGATTGCGAGTTTTTGACGACCCCATACAAATATAAAAGAAAAATAAATTTATATATTTTTAAAATTCCTATAACATCTTCTAATTCTAATTCATAGTAAATGTTATTCATGTTATTACAATACTCTTAATTGAAATGCAGGTACAAACAATCTTTCCGAACTAGAAGATTTTATGATATATTTATCTACGATAATTGTTATTTTATCTTTATAACAATAATTTTACAAGTTAAAAAACATTTTCTGTTAAATTGTATTTTTATCTCTCGCGACCCCAGAATTTTGCTACGCGACCCCAAATGGGGTCGCAACCCATAGTTTAAGAAGCCCTGTTCTAGATTATAAATATGAGAATTAAGCTTAAAATATAATTAGAAACTTTAACAAAAAAGAATCATGAAAATCTGACAACTAAGGGAAAAGTGATGAAATATGGTAAAAACGTGTAAGCGTTTTGTTTTATCGCATCAAAAAACATGCGTGTAAAAGTCCACTATATAAGTCAATGCCAGATCGACACAATTTAATGCCATTTTTCAAGAAATTATTATAAAAATATTTCATTCCGAAGTAAGGAAAAGATTTTTTTTATTTTTCATACTATTATTATTTTATCATTATTTTTATGTGTAAAAAGATATAAGATAGGTATTATCATATTGAATTTTTATAGGTTATCACCATTAGTATTTAGGTCTAAAAATGTATCGAAATATTCTTTTTATTCAAATAATATGATTTGATTTATTTTTAGTTTTTGAATTTTCATCAATTTATTTAATAATAAATATTAATGAAAAACAAAATAGAATTATTTTTCCTTGTATCGATCAAGTCTCAGGGAAGCTTCGCTTCCATGGTACTTGACTTATATGAGATGTCTCGTGATCAATATTTTCCATCACTCAAGAAAAGTACTAATGAAATATTGATAATGATTATTTATTGCATTTAATATTATTATAATTAGGCTTAACAATTATCAATAATTCCAAAAATTACCATTTATCTAAAACCTTTTAAAGAATCCAAATGATGCAAATCTGAATGTTACTTTATTCACCATTATTATTTATTTTATTGATTATTATTATCTTACAATCACATGCATACAAGTGAGCAAAATTAATCTTCACCAACTAGTTACAAGCTAGTACTTCGGTTTGGGAGGTACCCATAGTGAATGGTAGTTTGCCGGGTCAGATTTCCTCTCCAAGAATCTCAACGTCAGACCCTCTGTATAGAGCGAAGGATCATGAGGAAGGCCTAAATATATTATAAAAACGAAAGAAAAATATACGAACTAGAGACAGCCAGAAGAAATGAAAATATTAAACGAAGAAAAAATTGAATGATAAACTTTAACTAAAAGACAATTTAGGAAGTGATTATATCGAAACAAGATAAATCTAATAGACAAAAGTGAAGTAAACTAATTCAAAATCAAGGAAGAAAAGTCAAATGTCGAAATCAACATGATTATTAAATTATCGTCGCGAATTGGTAAAAAGTATGGAGTAATTAATTTTTGCATTATATAAAATGAAAGAGAATTTTTTTATTTTTAATTTTTAATTTTTGAAAATTTTTTTTTGCAGCATCATATTCAGGTTCACGATGGAAACAATTGAATGCTTTGAACCTCAGGAGGAGTAGCCGCGAGAAACGATGGTTACACGTGAAAGAAATTGAACTTTTCAATAAAAGAGAATTTTAATTTTACAATGTGTTATATTGTAGTTATTTTAATTAAATCGATTTAATAACTCCTGATCGATTACCATTATTGATACTTTTCTTATATTAGTAATAATTAAAACTAATTCATTATTTTATGTTGATTAATAAATTTTTACATTCATGCAACCCTCAATGACCAAAGCATCCCGAAGGAGGAGGAAAGGAGCTCTAGAGAAGATTAATAAATGTTATGAACTAATTCAATAAAATTGCTATTTTAAACTTTTTTTGGTCGTTAAAAAGAATAAAGTGAATGTATTTTCTGACAAATGTGTTATAATTTAATTTAATACACAAGATTTTAGTAAAAATAAATAAAAAAGTTAAACCATAAAAAGAGATTTTATTAAACTACAAATTGCTGGGCACTGATGGGTCATTAAAATAGTTAAACTGCCTAAGGGTTACTATTCCCCACCCAGCACCTACATAAGATATTTTAACCGCTAGTCACCCGTCAAAAATTAACGTTGGTACTGTGAACTAGTGTATGGAAGG
This sequence comes from Schmidtea mediterranea, assembly GCA_022537955.1. NCBI lineage: Eukaryota > Metazoa > Platyhelminthes > Tricladida > Dugesiidae > Schmidtea > Schmidtea mediterranea. The sequence continues at coordinate 297,984,656 of CM039679.1, read as the reverse complement.
TTAGCAAAAGGTGAGCTCCTTTTCAAGAACTGCTAATGTCCTAACCCCCCTCGGGTTCACGAGCTGTCATAGAAGACTTCATGGTCTCTTCAATCGGTCCCCCTTTTATCTATTTATCTAGTTAATAAAATTACTTAATCATTCGACCACTTTAATATCTCCATATCCAACTACTCCAATTCACTTCAAACATCAATATCAAAATTAACACCAAAATTAACATTTACAAGTTATATTTAAGTTTAACAAATAGTCACAGTATTAGATAGTTTTTCAGGTGCTCAAAGTTAATGAACGCGCGAGATTTAAAACCCGTTCGCATCCAGGATGTGTCATAATAAACGGGATCTATTTAATTAAACAGCCGCTCCCGCTCCTTTTTACTCGGCCGAATTTGTCGATCATCCTTCTGTGTGAGTCCACTGAACAAACAATTCTTATATCCTTATCTTTATTAATTCAAATTATGCATAATGAATATTAAAATAACCTTATGTTTCTAAAACAAATGCCCCTCAGGATCAAATCATACTATCTGGACGAGGGAAGGGATTGGTATGCACCTTTTATCTGACTTACACGCCCCGAAAGCATCTACAACAGTGCTCAGAGACGTGACACCGGCCAACGTACTGCTGGGGACGCTCTGGGTCCTCTCATTCACTTTAAGTTTCACAGGGTCAACATATTATCAAAAAAAAACCTTGGGTCTTAAATTCGTGCTGGATAATAATGAATTAATAATAATATTTACAACAACAGTAACAGATGTAATAATTAAGTTTAGACTACATTACTAACTATGAGAATAATAATGATAAAAAAAAATTTTTAAGTTTAAAATTTTATTACTAATTTTATTACAAAAACTTATTTAAAATCAAGAAATTTTAATTTATAAAAGTTAGAATAAAATTATTTAACTTAAATTACTATACAGTAATTTATAAAATTTTTATTTAAGATTGAAATTAACTTTACATAAAGATAAAATATCCTATTTTATATTACTGGTTACGATCCTGATCTTTATAGCTCAATAATTTGAGAGAAATTTAACCATATATCCTTTTTCCCTATATGTGTTTTAACCTGCTTGCCGCTTATTGCCATAGCAACGGGTTAAACAATTGGTAAGTTCTATATTATAAATTTTTTGCCTCTTTTAACTAGTATTTTTATGTTTTTAGGTATCCCTACCGCGACCAGTTCTTTTGTGGCGCCCCATTCCAACATCAACACTTGCTATCAGGTATGGTTTTTAATTTAAAACTCATTTTATTCGCCATTAAGTTACAGGACACTCAAACATAACTTACAAAGTAAATCCCAAGAGAATGGAACTTATTTAAATGCAATTTTTTACTTTTGATACAGGTGATAAATTTTATGATGTATTTTTATTTTAATAAAGTTTGGTGCTTTTAATTTTTAATTTTTACTGTTATGATTTTATTATTTAACTTTAAATTTTTCGACAGTAAGTAGATAATGCGGATTATAGTAACATAATTATGATCCCAGTATTAACGATAATAATAATGATAATAATTTATTAATAGCAATAGTATTATATTGTTGGGCTCAGAGCCACAATTTAAACAAAATAGGAATAAAAGTTAAAGTTAAAGAACGGAAATAATGGAAGGAATCACTGCACATAAACATGCACCGCACCAAGATATTAAAAATCAATAAATAACATAATAAGTAAAACAAAATAAAATATAACAAAAATTAAATAAAACAAATAATTAATTAAAATTCGAAAGGCCTACAGACGCAAAAAGAAAACATAAAGAAATAAAATAAACTGCCAAAACCTTGCAAAATAAGGTTTAGAAAAAACATAGGCAGAAGTGGCGACCAGAAAAACAAATAAAGGGCTAAAAATAATATTATCAGAAAATAATAATAAAAGTAAAACTCAAACATAAAATAAATTATATATCAAAAAATTAAGAAAAATATACGAAAAATAATAAAAATAATTTTAAAGTAATAAAACAATTAAAAAGCCCGAAAAATGGCGAAAAATCGCCTATTGGTCGCACACATGCACGAAAATACTATAAATACAGTGATGAATTTCATTAAATCTAATCTTATGCTTTATTGAAAATTTCAATTACTATTCTGAATCTCAACAAGCTAAGTAAGGAATTTTTCCGTTATGATGTATTGTAATTGATTTTTATTTTTATGAGACATTTTTATCTAAATTAAACCTTTTCGTGATGTTAAATTTCGTTTCATTTAACTATATATATATATATATATATATATATATATATATATATATATATTTATATGTTCGGACCCTCTAAATTTATATACTACGTATGGAAATAGATGGTTCATGGGACCGACCGTGTGCCGGCTAGTGGGTGAAAACCCTTAGTTGAGCTCGTGGGTCATGCCTCGTGAACCCCTTGGCAGTTCGCAGTCGGTTCCGGTTTTACGCACGGGACCGCTACGCAGGGCGCCATTGTATATTCGAAGCGGCTGCTGAAAATGTGGCCGGAGCGAATCGTCTAAAATCAAGGGAAGAGCGGAAAACTTCAGTTAAGGGAAAGCTAAGGCGGATCATACATCGATCAGAAATATTTTTTAACATTCCGAACAAAAAGGTGAAAAGGAAACTGGGTAGCACGGATAGAATGTAGACAATATAGTGTAAATGACAATTTTCAGAAATTTTACCTTGACGATAAATGCTCCACAGGAGGGCAGCACGAATAACCATTCCGGAGTCGATTCGTTTCCTCTGAGGTTAGGTTGAGAAAAGTCCACGAAGTCGAAACGTCGTTTGACAAAACATTTTTCCGCGTCGTAGAATTTATACATCAATCGCGAATATGGGTAGATGACGATACGAACGACCTTAGAAGAATCCACGTCCAGTAGAGTGAGCGACTAGAGACCATGAGATAAACAGAGAGATCCAAGAGTGCGAATATACAATATTCAGTTCACGGGCCAGCAAGCAGTAGTTATACAAAAATTGCTTAATAATCGCACCAACCGGCATATAGCTACTGTAGGCTGAACAAATTCCATTTAATCCATTGATAAAATTTTCATCAAATTAAGCGGAGGTTGATTTTTAACTATTTGGAATTTATTCATCTACGACGGAAAACGTAAGCTCAGTTATTTAATTATACCCATTGCACATAAGGTAACTCTAAGTGTAGACCTAGATTTCGAACCCGTAAATTACCCGTTGACACCGTTTCATGGAGAATTAAATCTTGAATACCAATCTGAATTCCAACTTTGTAAATTAACACTCGAAACATTTGGCCTAACTTAACCTGAAAATTGAATACGGTCTTGGAATTCTACGAATTATTGCCTAAAACCATTTTATATCCAGGCCATGTTGCAAATAACCGTAGGTTAGAAAACTTCTACTAAGCCTTAAATTACCAATCGTCATTAATCTAAACCTAGGGACCGTAACCATAACATTTACAGTAAATTTTCAGGAAAACGGAAAATCGTTATTCCATGTCGGCGTAAATTCCGAGAGAAATTAAATTATCTTAATATTTGGGCGGAAAACAGCGAACTAGTCAGCCCATACCCAGATCAAATGCGAGAGCTAAAATTCATCGTAACGTTCGAATTTCCAGATACCCGCAAAACCCGACATTACCTTGGAAGCCAATAATATCATGAGTCATTATTAGATAATTATAAAATGCTAGAGTTTGCGATATACTCCAAATCAAGTTGACTCAAATAGAGTTAATTATCAATAAGAGGATAAGAACGGTTCAAAACTAACCCTATGTTCAACCACTCGAGTGATAATTAAACGTACCACCGTTTCTTTAAGTCGGAATATTGACTACCCCATTAAATCCATGATTAGGTCGAATTTTGAAACTTAGTTATATAAGTAAGGTATTAATGGTCATAAACGTAGAAGTTCTGTGTAAATAATTCATAACGATATCGCAGGAAATCGGGATTCTAGTAAGAGAAAGTAGTACTAAATTCCCGCCGATACTCCAATTTTCGGTATCACGCAAACTCCTTTTTCATTTTTTTTTATTTTCTCTCGTTATTTTTTTTGTTTGTTTGTTGTTAAATGTTTTTTTCTTTTAATAGTATGTCAAATAACGACAATACGAGTACATCGATGAGGATTCCTCGCCTGCCCCCTTCAATCGTGGCAATCCGCCACAAATATGAAGACCTCAAGATCTCCAGAGCAAACACGAAAGGACCAAAGGGACCTGGGCTCCACCAGAAGTCGTCAGGGAGCTCAGGCAAAAGATCTCACGTCTTACTCAGGCGCGTGACGAATTAATCGTCGAGTCACGCGCCCAGCGTCTACTGATCCGAGAACAGTCGGTGGCGCTGCACCAGGCCTACACGGATACCGAGCTCAGGATCCGGGTCCCTGGAAAATATTCGGGCGGAGCAGCTTGATATCGTCCCTGCTCACCACCTCCCCAGCACCGAAGATCAACCCAACCCAACGACGAGTACTCCTATTTCGAGCATGAATCTCCCACAGTTGCCACCTTCCGGAACCACCGAAACTCGGGCTAACTCTTCTGCCCCTACGGCCCGTCATCGGCCAAATCGAAATAAGCGGCGTCGAGATCGTCGCCGACAAGAAGAAGCCCGCCTCCGGGAAGCTCAGTCGATGGAAGGGGTGGGCCAATTGGACGACCTACCACCCCCTTACCAAGAGTTCGAAGGTTCAGGGTTTGACCCAGATATTTGCTACGCCCCGCGAATCTTATTCTCCTCTCCCCCCAGCTTCCATCCACATCAACTTGGTGGATGAGGAGAACGAATCACACCCACTGATGCGGTCCTTAAGCGACCTTGAATTGGATCTTGAGGAGATCGCTATCCTCACGGGGGAGGTCCCCAACATAGGTCCCCGAGGCGAAATTGCCGGACCTTCTTCACGGAGGGACGAGGATTCTCGAGGCGACCCTCCACCATATCGACCGCCCAAGAGGAGATGCCTCCCAACCGATATGGACGCTGAAGAGAACTGAATCTCCGAAACTCCCGAAGTTTGCTCATCCTATGGGTTGCTTCAACATCAGCTAGTATCTGAACTGTTCATCTCATTTCTCATTTGTTTCTTAGTACTCATTTTCTAATAGAAACTGTTTTGATTTGAATTCCTAATAAATGTTGTTAAATTCACTTTTGCTATTCTGTCGTTCGAAAATGGGAGTATTGGGAGTGAGAGAAATTGTAAACGCGCGTAGATACCGGGGTAATGTTTTCCATGATTTCCGCTCTAGAGTTCAGGATGACGGCGAGGGTCAACGTTTTTCTGAAGCGTAAGTCCTTCTATCGGCGGCTATAAACCGGGAAAGACGAAGGTCCTTCGGGGAGTAGTACCGGTAATGGCGCTCACCTGCTCGAATGACATTCGGCTGTTGTGCACAGTTCCAACGTGATGCCAATCACGGGTGCATAATAGTGAGTAAAATTATGTGGCGTATGGAGGAGTTACCCCTAGCGATAGTAAGTGGCAGTACAAGGTCAAGCTGACTCAAGGGTCTGACATCCAATACTCCCCTACGACCAGCAATATGGTCAATAATAATAATAATAATAATAACAGTAATAACTTAGTAATAATAACAATATTACCTTAATACTAGTAATAGTTGTAATAATAATAATAATAATAGTATTTTAACGATGAGAAAAATATTTATTATGATAATATTAAAGTTGCCAACAATAGTAATAATATATTAATAGAGACATAATAAAGATGATAAGATTAATAATAATAACTATGATATCAAATTTATCATAATGTTAATGATGCAGATCTTAATAGATTAACTATAATAATAATATTAAATTAGTGTTAATAATAATATATTAATAATAATAATAATAATAATAATAATAATAATAATAATAATAATAATAATAATAATAATACTATAAATAATAATAATAATCCCAAAAATATTAAATTAACAATAATATTGATGATGCTAATAACAAAATGATAACAGTAATAATGCCATAAACATAATAAGAATAGCCACAAATTATTGACAATAATAATACTATATAGTCGATAACAATAATGATAATGTTATACTAATAATAATAATAATATATTAGCAATAATAATAATAATAACAATATAATTAAGGATAATAATAACAATATCAATATGAAAATAATAATAGTAATAATAATAAGGAGATTAGATTAATAGTAATGTGGGGTTTATGGTTTTCATGTCCTTGACCCCAGATGTAAAGCTTTTATTGCCCCCAATGGTTACCCGTCGCTAGGCAACGTTGGTGATGCAACCATTGGTAATGAGATCGCCAAAGGTGAGCGCCACATAGGAACTGCTCTGGCCCGACCTCAAACTGGGTTCAATGCACTGCCGTTAGACGGCCTGTGTGCGCTTTATTCATTCCGGTCCTTCTTTCCTATTTGGTCTTGCTCATCATATAACATAAATTTTGACTCTTATTATCGATTTACAATTTTTTTCCAACGTTAATTTATGAGACAACTGGAGAGAGAAAAACATTTATTTGAAAATGATTAGTGACATGCATCATTTGTGGTGTAGAGCGGTCCGACGCTTGACGCTCTCATTTCTTCCGGGACGACGTCTGTTTGGTCTTGGGGCGGCCTTTGGAGTAGCCACCGCATCCCGGTAGGCTATTTGGGCAGGAGCAAAAACGAGGGGGTACGTCACCGCTACGACTTCCTGACCGGCTGCTACTGCGGCTTCTAGGCCATTTATCTGGGTTCTTAGATTCTGGTTCACTTGTTTCTCGTCGGCCCAACCTTTCTGTGCCGTGGTAATCTTCTGGTAGAGGATTTTGACCCTTTTCGGTTCTACCCAGGTAGCCTTGGTCTGTTGTACTTCCCTGGTTAGTTGTAGGATCTGTCTGTGTAACTCCTTGTTTACCTTGTGCGCGTTATCCAATTCGCGCTACAGGATTTGGCTATGTTTCATGTCTATAACAAAAAAACGATTATTAGATCGCACACTTCTAGATTTTATTATTCAATATAATCTTAAAGCCGTAGAATTTTATCGATGTTTCTATTTACATGATTTTATTGGTAATATAAAAAACTCAACCTAAACTAAGCAAATTTATTGTGATCATTCATTACAATATGGTCCATAATGGCGTTTGTAGTTGTCTCGCCGTGGATTTATTCGAGCATACGGATGCTCACGGTGTTCATCAATTTGTTCTTTCTCCGTCCTCATATTTCGGGGGAAGGATCCTCCGTGGGACCACTACATTGATGGCCTTGGAATTCGTGTTCAACCTGCGATCATCGAGGTTGAAAGATGTATTGTATGACGGAGCGTATCCGTCCGTGCTGAGAATTCTTCCCTTTGCGATATCGTCATTGACGTTGGCTAAGTACCGTCTGGCACTTTCCACCTGGGCATCGGTTTGTCGCTGATCTTCCTCAAGACGGGCGAGTAAGAACTCAGCATTGGGTTGCGTCCGGGCTCCCGTTTTATGGCGATAAACGGGAGTTTGATCTCCTCCGATGGTCGTTGTTGTCCGAACCTTGACTCCTTGGCTTGGGATACGGTGAATCCCGCATCCCTCAGGGCCTGGCGATACCGATTTGCCGCGTGTGCGGGGAAGCGCACCGTGATCTGGGATGAGTTGATTCACGAATCGTCTAAACTAAAATAAATAAAACAGATTTCAACATCGTTTCCTCCCATAATTATCAGACGCGATCATAAAAGTAAGTCAGACAACTCCTGGGTTGATTGTCGTTGGTTATTCCGCCTAATTCCCTTTTTTACTGGCATTCGTTGCAATGAGTAATGAGTATTATTATCGTTACGGATGAAGGGCGTGTATCTCTTAAGGTGAGCTATTATCCAGAGCTATTGGAAATACTAATAGGGGTAGTTCTGTAGTGGCTTCTCGTTAACGAATATAGGACCCTCGGGGTGTTCGGCGGCAATATGGTACTAGGGTGATTTCGACTTGTCCGACCCAGCTATGATGGAGGTGAAATCCGAAATTTAATAATTTGTTTAATAATTACAAGACTTAGCTTATTATTTTTCCCAAACTCTAGATTACTTGTTTTCTTATATATCATACTTCCTTAACAAAAATTTATTTTAATTATTATGATCGGCAATTTTCTAAGCCGATGACGCTAATGATTTTCCTTGTCCGTTTCCTTTACCTCATATGTTTTCACTGGTAATTCTACTTGAACTATCAAATTTAATGTACTATTCAATTTACAGCATTGGAAAAAAATTTTATCTAGGGTTTCCCAATCAGTGAGTTGAGTACCATTAATGTTACAATAGCACTTGAGTTACCAAATTTTGATTAATTAGCGTATAATAAAAACTGATAGCCTTCATTTAACTTTATCAACATTAAGTTATCAAACTAATACTTAACATTAAACTGATAATTTTTATTTAGCTTCATTAACCCTGAGTTAACCAGATACTTGATATCAGAAAGATAGATTTATTTGGATTCATTAACGTTACGTTATTAAACTAATACTCGGTATTAACATGAAGATTTTGTTTAAATTCATGATCGTTGAGTTATTGGTTGCTACGTGAGGTTAAAATGATGATTTTATTTAATTGTTCTAATATTAAGTTAATTACAAAATAAACTAATGGTTTTAATTTACTTTTTCTACTGTTAAGTTACCAATTACTACGAAAAATGAAATAAGGCTCTCATTTAATTTTACTAATATTAATCCGTTAATTACCAAGTAATATTAGAATAATATGGTTCATTTAATTTTATTAATTGATAGGTAACCTGAATTTGACCTTTCCTGGGACAGTGCAGCATCATTTACAAGGTAACTATCTCCCCATTCAGCAGGTTAGGGTTTGGCATTTAATTTTATTCGTTTTCGTTTGCTCATATTATTTCTCGGATCGTCACTCCATCACAAGATAGTCAAGGTGATGCTGATGTTTCCTCGTTTAATCTACCATAATCTGAGGGTTAATGCACCTCATAAGTATAGACATCGTTATCAAATGGGTGGCCGTCTCTAGTAACATTTCATCTTCAAGCTGAGTGGTTTGGAAAAACCTATGGCCTAACGGAGGTTCCCCTTAGATCGACAAAACTTTCATAAGGAAGAAACTTTGGCTAATATAAATTTATTCATAGAAGTCATAACAATTCAATTCTGAAATCCGGAACAATTGGCGTTAGTGTTGATTCTCCACGTCGGGGTAACTATGACTCATATTCAGGTTAGTTTGATTAATAAAAAAAACTGAGGCTTACCATCTCTGGAGCTCCTTGTTGACTCCATAATTATATCGTCTCCTTGGATCTCGAGTTGACTAATTTCTTTACGTTGATTAGCATTAGAATTCATATGGGTAGTGAAAGAGTGAATGGCGTTATTCATTTGACCCGTTGTATTTATACTTATGGAAGTACATAATTTGCCGATTTTCGGGTGGTATGGGTGCACACTGATTTGATTTTGGTGGAATGGTGTGGAAAGCTTAGGTGAAATTCGATTTTTAATTGGTGTACTTACTGCCAATTTTTAAAGGTCATGTACCGTTGCCTACTAATCGAACGGTGTTTTTCGGCTGAATTGATTTTCAGAAATGTCAACTGAATGGCATAAATTAGTTACTTAATTTATTTTTCGTTATCATTGAATTAGATTTTTTTTTCAACTTACAATCTCAGGTACATTTCTCGGTTGTTTCCCTATTTCTAGCAATTTATTTAGGTAGTTGTTGATCAATATTAATGTTCACTGGAACTTCTAGTCTCGGGGATGAGTATTCTTACTTGAAGGGGAGTTGTTTTTATTGCTTGATGTTAAATGAAAGTAATTTTTTTCTTTTTGTTATCGTTCCTCATTTGAATAATTACTCTTCAGAATTTTTCATCTCCCCTCGACGACACATGTTGGCAATCTCCATCGTCTCATTTATCTTAATGTACATCGAATGTCAATCGTCGCCAATGAACCTCCTCTACAGCGGCTTCTGTGGTCGTGGAGTATATTTCATCAAATGGTGGAATGGAATTTATTTGCCCCTGTAATTACTGCCTATTAGTGGACTTATTCAGTACAATTTTTGTAAATTTTGTAAATTTATTGATGATATCCCAAATTGTTATTTTATTCATTACATATTCGATTATCATGTTTTTTACCAAAACTTTCTAGATTTAATTGTCCTCCTAACTAAGTTTGGAAGTAATCATTATATTTATCCATTGTTAATATTCAGAGATTTTATGCGATTACTCTATTATTGGAGGTGTTGGGCCAGCACACCAATATCCTTGAGAATTGTTTAAATGCATCAGTAATACAGCACGAAAACCCAGCACCAAGATAACTTAAAATACAATATACAACACCAATTAAACACTTTAAAATCTGAGAGAATATAAATAAATATAAAATCAAAAACATAAAAATAAAATTAAAATAATAACAAAATGCACCAAGATTCGCACGATACCTACACAAATATAACAAGAAAACACAACAAATTCGACAAAAATTGGAAAAATTAATAAAAGTTCATTAAAATGAAATTTAAATCGAAAAATTTGAATTAGTAATAATTCAATAAAAATTCGAAATAAAAAATTATAAAAATAAATCAAAAAATAATAAAATTAAAGAATAGAATTTACTAGAAAATAACAAGGTCGAATTTTGTTTTACTGCATTAAATTTCACACGCGAGAAAAATAGGTATAAATACCGATGTGTTTTCACAAATTTTCAGTCTTATTTTGCAGAGAAAATTTTCATTATAGAATTGTATAACTGGTTGTATGTCTGGTTGAGAGCCGTGCATTCAGGCAATTAACACGGGTAAGTGTTTTGCCTGAACACGATCACTCTCAACTGGTGCAATATTTATTAGTTGATTTTTTCGAAGAGAATTGATGGGTAATTTTTCAATTGAATTTATGTATGACTTTTCAGATCGAATTGATGGATGATTTTGTTTATGGATAATTTTGTTTTTCCAATTGAATTTATGGATGATTTTTTTTTGAATCAAATTTGTGGGTAATTTTTCAATTGAATTTATGGATGATTTTTCAGATTAATTTTATGGATAATTTTGTTTTTCCAATTGAATTTATGGATGATTTTTTTTTGAATCAAATTTGTGGGTAATTTTTCAATTGAATTTATGGATGATTTTTCAGATTAATTTTATGGATAATTTTGTTTTTCCAATTGAATTTATAGATGATTTATCGAATTAAATTTATGGGATTTTCGAAGTAAATTTTATGGAATGGATACAATGAATTTCAAATGTATGTAGCCGATGTAATATGCTGAATAAATATTTTATATCTACAGCCTTAGTGCATCGAAACTTTTATTTCAAATGCTATGGTAAATTATTATTTGTTATTCCTTTTCCGGCCCACAGCCAACACATAACGCAAGAAAGCAAAATCTACATAGTACAGATTCGTGTAAGTGCGTGGAAGATCGCCAATGATATGTACCCGTGAAGACTCAGCGTGCGGAACGCAGGAGTTGGAACGTCAATATTATCCGTACATAGGGGAAATTGGAGGGTAAATGAGTAGTTTATTGGCTGCTCCTTCACCATCCGTTTCCTGTAAAATTGACCTAAATTTTTAACAACAATCGGCTCAAAATCTCTAACACCGAGTAGTCCAGTGGGCATTCATTAACTATGAAATGAACATAAATAGATCTTAAGGACAAAAAGAGGGAATGGGTAGCGGGGAAAATTGCGAAATCGTTGCAACAGTTAAAATGAATAGCCATCGGAAAAAGATTAATCCGAACGACCAAAATCATGAAAAATAATGTTTTTAAATAAGAATTAAATAAATTAATTTGAGTTGAGGCGGAAAATATGGGCGGGACGCTGCTCAAATTTTCCGAACTAATTCAAATACTTAACAAAAATAGTAACGTAAAAATGGAATGCGTAAAATAAGGGCGGAACGCTGCTCAAATTTTCCGAGTCAATGAAAATACTTTGTCGAAAACTGTAGAATAGGGATGAACCGTAAAATAAGGGCGGAACGCTGCTAAAATTTTCGAATTTACAAAAATACTTTATCAAAAACCAAAAAATATAGATGGACTACGGCTAATGTTGTATATCAATAAAAAAATTTAACGCTGAGGAATAAGGAAGGATCCCTACAAAATCTTAACAATAATAACGATAATGATAAGAGTAATTTTAATTATAATAATAATAATAATATTAATAATAATAATAATAATGGTAATAATAATAATAATCATGGTATTTGTAGTAATGATGATGATAATTATGATGATAATAATAATAGTAGTAATAATCGTAGTAGTAATAACAATAAATATAATGGTAGTTATAGCTATAAAAATATTAATAAAGGTATTAATAGTAACAATTAATAAGGGTAATACATATAATAGCAACAATGATAATGCTGGTAATAATAATGGGAAACATTGTAGTCATAATAGGGATAAGGGTGAAAGATATAATGTGGGTGTATTTAACACAACAAAGGGTGTACAGGCCAAAGAATAATCTTCGACATGGACAACGATAAGAAGGACTATGGGAATGGACATAAAGATAGATGATATGAGAGTATAGGTTAACATTTGAAGGAGATAGGAGAATAATGGGACCTAAGAATCAAAAGCGAGCGCAGGTCTTCTATCGACAGCTCGTGAACCCGAGGGTTGTCCGAGCAACTATAGTACTAGCACATGGTACTCAATTTTTGCGGGCAATCCACCACTTGAACACATTACCAACGTTGCCTAGCAACGGGTGCCAAGTGGCGGTTAGTATCATTTTGTATGGCGTTACGAGGGCAACTAGAAGGATAAGCAAGATTTGAAACCCTGTAACCCACCAGAGGGATAAATTGAATATTACTTGTACATATCCCTGTCGATTTATCAACCTATTTAGTCCAAAGTTTCTCATCGCCTAGACTGTTCGGAAATTATTAAATGTCACTGAGTTTTCCCTTTTAAATATTTGGGGTTTAATAGTCAATTTTTACCGGGAGAATGTCTGTTTGAGCGGGTCTACTTTAGCGTTCTTTACTAGTTTATTCAGTTATGGGTGGAATTACTAAATTACAAATTATTATTTACGGGGCATTTACAGCAATTCCGTTAGGTGATTTCTTAATGAGTTTTGAAAGAATGCCGGAATATTTTAAGAATAAACTTTTTGATATGATTACGTTCAACAACATTAAATGTTAGGGCTTAAGGATTCGACATGTTGTACGAATCTTAAGAGAAAAATATCGTCTATTTGATTTCTCGGGTTGAAATTTAAATTTCGGTTAATTATCGGTTAGAATTTTCCTCACCTAGAATACTTTTAGCCCTTAACTTTTGGTTAGTTATCGTTTAGTAATATTCGCCTTGGAGTTAGTTTAGTTAGTTATAATGAATAAGTTAGAGATCATAGCAACGGTATTTAATTTGCGTTGACTCCCCAGTCACCCTTCCTTTAATTTATCTTAGGAAATACTGTGTTAATATTACAATATTATGAGTGCCCACTGGACTACTCAATGTTTTAAGTTTAAGCCGTTTGGAGTCGTGATTTTAGGTCAAGTTTACGGGAGTTGAGTGAGGGCGAAACAGCCAAAAGACTATTTTTCCCTCAACCCATTTCCCCTATACGGATTAATAATTTAGGTTCCAGCTATTGCGTTCTCACACCGTAGCCTTCACGGGCACGAATTATTGGCGGACTTACACCGCACTTACACAAAATCGATAGGATGTTACAAGTTGATATCTTGCATGATGTGTCGGCTGTGGGCCGGAAAAATTTCGACTAAGAAAAAGTTTAGTTTCTTATTAAATATTTTTATTGAAATATAATTTACAACAATAACTTCGTTTAACATAATAACAACATAACTCTCTCCCTACGCCGATGCCCAAGCAGAGCTCATATGAGGTTGCGAGGACACGACGTGGAGAGAGTTTTCGAGCATTCTTCCACTCACCTTTAAAAATTCTGGTAATCTACTAGTAATTATACAGAGTAAAGCTGATTCTAGGTTAAAAACCGATTAAAATTATGTGAAAATGAATCATTATATATACCTATTGTACGACCCTAACCTTGCGTGTTAAATTTGATTTAGTAAAACAAAATTTGACCTTGTGGTTTTCTAGTATATTCTATTCTTAATTTTATAGTTTTTATAATTTAATTTGACAATTTTCATTTTAACTTTTAAATTGAATTATTTCCAATTCAAATTATTTATTTCTTGTTTCATTTTCATGGATTTTCTCATTTTTTTGATAAATTGTCAAATTTCGGTCAAATTTTTTGTTCTTATGTTATGTTTATTTCGCGCGGATCTTGTTGCACTTTGTTATTATTTTAATTTATTTTCGTGTTTTATGATTTTATATTTGATTGTTTTTCTTTCTCGTATTTTAGCATGGTTAGTTGGTGTTTTATGGGTCTGATTTTAAATCTGCATGTTGTATTTGCGTGTGTATTACCGATTCATTTAAACAATTCTCAAGGACGTTTGTATTCTGGCCCAACAGTAATAATAATAATAATATTCGTGGTAATAATAATAATGATTTAATAATAATAATATTACTTTTTATAATGATAATGTTGGGCTTAGAGCCAAAATTAAAACAAAAATAAAAATTAAAACAAAAAATAAAAGTAATGAAACGAGTCACTGTACATAAGTACGCACCACAAGAAGATACCAAAAATTAATGAAAAACATATTAATTAAAACAAATTAAAAATATATCAAAATTTAAATAAAAACAAATAATTAAATAAAATCATAAAAAGCATACAGCAGCATACAGAAACATACGAGAAAAAGAAATAAACTGCCAAAACCTTGCAAAATAAGGTTTAGAAAAAACGCAGGCAGAAGTGGCGACCAGAAAACAAATGACAAGGGCTAAAAATAATATCATAAGAAAATAATAATAAAAAATAAAATTCAACCATAAAGTAATTATATATCAAAAAATAGAGAAAAATGTAGAAAAAATAATAAAAATAATTTAAGATTAATAAAATAATTAAAAAGCCCTAAAAATGGCGAAAAATCGCTCATTGGTCACACACAAGCACAAAAATAGTATATAAACAGTGACAAATTTCATTATTTTAACTTATGCTTTTACAACTTACTGTTTGAAAACTTACTGAACTCATTCAAAATTTTTAAAGTGAGGATTTTTATTGTATTTTTAGAAGTTTTTCTTTGAAAGTTAACATAATATTTGTAAAGTTTGATGTTTGTAATGTCTCTAATTACATGTTTTCACTATACTTTTATATATTTAATATTTATCTTTATATATTTGAGTCCCTTAAATTTATATATAATAAAAGTATCTCAATAGCTATCAATGGGATAGATCTAGGGCCGGCTGGTGGATTAAGTTCCCTAGTTGTGCTCGTGGGTCGCGCCTTATTGAAACCTCGGTAGTCCGCAGTAGGGTCTGGCAATTTGCACAGGACCTCCACGCAAGGCATCGTTGAACGACTCGCAACGGCCGCTGAAAATCGGCCGAGGCGAGCAGAAATTAAAATCATGGGAAGGGCGACCTCAGATAGGGGAATTAGCAAGGATCGCATGACAATCTCATAGGTATTTTCAATTTTTTTTTCAAAGCTCGAAATAAAATAATTCAGGAATTGGGCAGAAGGGATAGGAAGCATTAATAACACGAGAATGATAGTATATTAACGCAATAAATTGAGGAAGTGTCAGTCATTTTTACTGGTCACAATATCATACACCGAACATAAAATCAAGCGAACAACAGATGTCATAACAATCCACACAACTGGTCTACCATGAACCATCATACAGTGTGAACTACATGAAACCATAGTAAATATAGTGTTTCTGATTTTCCACCTAGGAAAGGTGAATCGCTCGCATAAAATGACTCTCAGAATGAGAATTAACAGCAGATGCGAGGAAATGTATTGCTAGATTCCGATAATTTAGTAATAGGCAATTAACTCCATTCATATTGTGGCGACGATCGTGAAAACCATTAGAGTAGGGTAATACATCCAACGCTGTAGCTAAATCCGGAGAAGTAATTCCGCAGTAAATGAGTTAACTATAATGATGTCGGCCAGTTTTTGAGGGGTAGATTCATCCCCGTAGTATACGCGAGAGAATTCAGTCACCAAACTAGGAAGCCATTGTGAGAGCAAGCGATGATTCAAATCGTCAACCCTACAACAAATTTACTACTAATCCACGCGACATCATAACTCACTGTAGAAATTTTCATGCCTCGATAGTCCGATCAACATCAACTCTACCAACTACTCCAATAACGACTTATGTAATAGGAATCGAAGTGGAATCTTCCACCAAACCGCTGCCAACGCCATAAGACGTCAGTATGAGTTCTTAAGAAAACACTAACTACATTACCGATAGCGGGTAAATCTAATTATGTAATCGGCAATTACTTTACAATTATGATTGGATATCGTCGTAGCACCACTGTTAATTACCACACTAACTTCACCGTCAGTAATTACTTGGAACATCCATGCTAACGTCATAGGACAACTACAAAGATTTTCGTAAGCAAATGTAGCATAAAATTCTAAATTTGGTATCGTTGGTAGAGCGAATTATGATTCCTATTGGTAGCATCAATATTATTACGTAATGAATGTTGTGGTGAATAACCCTAATATTATCGTACCCAAATTTTCTAAATAACTACTGAAGTCATTATTAATATTATTAAGGTTAATTAATTCCCTCACTAATTAATTCAATTATGTTCATTTTTATTAACATTAATAATTCTCATAATAATTAATATAGTTATTCCATTTTTATTAATATTAATAATTCTCATAATAATTAATGCAGATATTCCATTTTATTAACAATAATAATTCTCTTAACAGCTAATATAGATATTCCATTCTTATTAACATTAGTAATTCTCTCGACAATCAGTATAGGTACTATATTTTATTTAATATTAGCAATTATTAGTAATGACTGAACATTAATAATAATATTCATTTATGTACTCCCCAGAACAGTGCGCGATTTACCCAATATTTCATCGGTACTTTTCAAAATGCACGTGCTAACGTGAATCTAACCGTCATTAGGACCCCAACCCCAAAGATTCTACCTGTTGACTACCATCGAACCCTTTCTGACTGAATATCTCCCAATAACCTTACTTCCAATAACTCCCCAGTTATTAAATTTCCTCTGTAACTGTTCTAGAATTAGACGGATCCGAACAATCTTCCCCGAATTCCTCGACTTTCTTCATCAGTAATCGCGCTCCGGCAGAAGGTAGAAGAGTTAGAAGGTAGACACGAAGCCCTCAAAAACAAATATAATCGAGTAAAAGGCACCTGGACATCTCCTGAGGCAACTAAGAGCCTATATCAGAAAATAACCCGTTTATCTCGCGCTCGAGATGAATTAATCACAGAATCTCGCAGCCAGCGAGTATTGATCAAAGAGCAGAGCACGACGCTCCGCAGATCTTCACGGATGCCGAGCTTCGGGCACGCATCCCCGGGAGCGTCTGGGCTCGCCACTTAAACATCATCCCGGAACAACACCTTTCGATGGAAACAACAATCCCAACTCCCTCAACATCAGCTCCTCAAATTCCCGAACCACCTCGAATCCCCGCACCACCTCAAATCCCCGTGGTCGAACTACGTTCAGGAGCGGCCATCGACGACCCAACCGTAATCGTCGTCGTCGTGAGCGTCGCTGCATGGAGGCCGACCTCCTCCGAGAGACGGAGCCATCCAGCGCTCCGTATCGGATCGATGATCTCCCACCCCCTTACCAAGAGTTCGAAATCACGGAACTCGATCCCGATGTGCTCTATGCACCCTCTGTGATGTTTCAGTCACCGGCCCGTTCCATCCACATCAACCTGGTGGATGATGAAATCGAACCCCCAGGAATAAATCGGGCTCTAGATCGATTAGGCCTGGATTTAGAAGAGATCGCAACGCTCACGGGCAACGTGCCTAGGAATCTCCCTTCATTTGAAGAACCTGGACCCTCTACTCGTATCGAGGTCATCTACAATCCGAATCGTCCTCCTTACAGGCCAGCGAAACGCAGATGTCTGCCAACCGATATTGATGCAGACGAATAACATCAATAGCTCGCCCTTTTGAAGCTTCACGGGTGTTAGCTTTGAAATGACAACGCTTTCCATCTGATAAAATTTAGGAACTCGTATACAAATCATTGTGTGTTTGTTTCACTGTTTTTCTGTCTAGCTGTTAAATAACCAGTCTAATTGCTCTAATAGAATTTTTTAGTTTGTCTTCGCCTTAGTTTAAATGTGAATAGTTTTAAATAAAAAGAAAAAAGACAAAAGACGACCACAATTTCATAAGGTATTCTTAGGAAAGTATAAAGCGAAACCGTTCAAAGGCACAAATGAACCTCATGATTCTCGATTCAGATAGTGTAGATGCAAGGGGTTCGGTAATGGTATAATTTACAGGATGACATGCGTAAGTCCTTCTATCGGCAGCAGTAACCGGGAAAGCGAAGGTCCTTCGAGGAGTAGCACTAGTAATAGCGCTCACCTGCTCGAATGGCATTCGGCTGTTGCGTACAGTACCAACATGATTTCGGTCATGGGTACGCAATGGTTATTCAAATCGTGCGGCGTATTGGGAAGAGAGGACCCTAGGATAACAACGTGAGAGGCAGAACATCATGGCATGAATAATTTGAGAATAAATTTTCCCATACGACCAACAATAATAATAATTTCAGAAGAACAATATTAATGTTGATAGTTATAAAGATATTCGTTTCAAGATCTGAGGGGTCATGAAATTAATTTTTTATAAAATGCATAGTATTGTATCGTTACTAAAATGATATGGTTTAAGTGGTTGGGTCGACGTGGAATTTTGAGTCTAAAATCAAATTTAGTTCTTTGGAGTAAAATATTAAGGAGATACGCTAGACGACTTTATGAAATTCTATTGTAAAGTTTAAGTCAATATCGATTCCGAATTAAGCCGATCTTTTGTCAGTAGTTCTTTATGGTTGATGTGTCAAATTTCCAGAATTTTGGATTATTATTGCAGTACACTTTTATATAAGCTAGATGATAACTTTTTATATCGAAATATGGCTTGTCATAAAATTTCTTGTTGATTCTTCTAGATATTAGTCTACATATATTTTTCATTGTAATTTTTCAAACTTTATATTTAACCTTTCCCAGGACCTCAACACTACTATTTCGAGGGTTGGGCGATAAAATTTAGGAAGGGGAGAATACTGAACGGTCCCGGCTACTGCCTTCGCCGCGGCTTCCCCCACTAACAACCGGTTCGATCCGGGGTACCGAAAAAAGGTTTTTCATTTTATTTTCTTGCGTGCATGTAGGCTATGATATGATGATGTGTAACCTTACAGCTACGCAACTGAAAAAATATTTTTAAATTTAATTCCTCATAATGGAGGTTCGATTCAAATAAAATTGATCACTTTAGCTAATAATGGAAGTAATTTATTTTCAAACTTTATTTTTAAATATTCAACAAAATAAACCTAAATCATTATGAAATAATAATAAAGTAAAATATAATAAAATAAAAATAAAATAAACATAAAAGTAGATGAAACCAAGATATCTTACTCACTTCGTAATAAATGTTGAGAGAGTAAATATAAGTTTTTGATAAAATTAAGAGAGTGTGTTTTTGAGTGAGTAGAGTGTTTTTTGTTCAACCAGCTTCGCCTTATATATCACGATTGTTCGTGTGTGTTTTGATGCATTAAAACAAGGAATTTCTAGAATATTCCAAAATTATAAAAAATTTTATTCTTTTCGATTTAAATTTAAATTTTTACATTTTTATGTATCAAAATTTTTATTTATTTTATTTTTCTTAAAATTTTCCATTTTTATCTAAATTTAAGTTTTCTGCTCAAAAACACACAGGCGTTATCGTGCTGGTTAAACAAGAAATGGGCTTCATCAGTTTTTGCCCAACAAAATAAATAAAAGTGGGATGCACTTACTAATAATCTGATGGAGAAAGATCATAAAAATCCACAAATGAATAGATAAAATTCCAATATTAAAATTGATCGAGGGAAAAATTTGAAAAGAAAATCAATAGAATTAGGGTAGAACATAAAATAAATATTTCACCTCGAGTCAGCACGTGGAATAATGAAATTCCGTTCTAAAATAGAACGGTAGCTCTTGAACTCAAAGGTTTTCTAGGGTATTACCAGTCATGATAATATGGATCACCTTTTACTAGAAATCGACGATTGGATTACATTTCCAACGTCCTTTTGACGGGTATCCAATGGTTATATCTCTTGTGCCCGCATCTGATGGGAATCCTTTGCAAGTGACCACGAAAATCTTATGCCTTTTACCTATCAGGTGCCAGCACAAACAACGACAAGGAAGACTATAGGAATGGACATAAGGATAAATGATATAGCGGTATAGGTTAACATTTGAAAGAGATAGGAGAATAATGAGACCTAAAAATCTAAATCGAGCACAGGCCTTCTATCGGCGACTCGTTGGACCTGTTGGGCAAAACCTGATAAAACACCTTTTCTTTTATTTTTGTTTAGCCAGCACGATAACGCCTGTGTGGTTTTGAGCAGAAAATTTAAAATTAGTTAAAAATGGAAATTTAAAGAAAAATAAAATAAATAAAAATTTAATAAAAATTTTGAGATATAAAAATGTAAAAATTTAAATTTAAATCAAAAAGAATAAAAATTTTTATAATTTTGGAATATTCGAGAAATTCCTTGTTTTACTGCATCAAAACACACACACAAACAATCACGATATAAAAGGCGATGCTGACTGAGCAAAAATTAAGGCATTTTTATTATTATCAACAATTATTATCTGTTGTACTCTGAAGTGAGCCATTATTTATTTTACATTAATTTTATTGATAATTCATGTATGAATTATATATTTTTTTATTATTGTTATGATTGGGAATAAAACTTATTTGAAAATATGTTTTCTATATTTTTACCCATCATAATCAATTGATCTATTTGTCACCTAACCTCCATTATGAGGTCTTGAATTTAAAATCACTAATTGCGTAGCTGTATGATCAAATACTATAGACTTACATGAACGCAAGGAAGTAAATTGAATTGTTTTATTTTCGATACCCCGGATCGAACCGGTCGTTAGTGGGGGAAGCCGCGGTGCCGGTAGTAACCAGGCCCGTCCAGTATTCTCCCCTTCCTAAATCCTATCGCCCGACCCTCGAAAGAGTAGTGTTGAGGTCCTGGGAAAGGTTAAATATAAAGTTCCATAATAAAATAGAAGAAAAACATATAGACTAACATCTAAAAGAATTAGAAAGATTTTTTTTTGGTAATTGACAAATTTTATCCCGTTATAAAAAGTATTGTATAACTCACATGCACTATAATTCGAGGCCAACCACACTAGGAAGTTAAATCGGCCACATATCAGATTTTCTTTGTGACATCATCGTTCGAATTTCATTTACGTGCTAAACATAGAAGCAAAAATCGATTCTGAATATCTCTCCAAAAGATTGTACGTTACCTCATTACTTAGACTTCGAATTTTCGTTCAGTTCATAAAATCATATCCATGACCCCATAACCCATAAAACAACTGTTGACGTGCCTATTATGTTTTTAAATTTATTATTATTACTAAAGATTTCATTATTAATTTCATTTATTTTTGTTAGTTATTATTATTGTTGATATTATTATTTTATGATACTGTTGTTGTTATTAATATTAATTTTATCATTATTAATGTTGAAAGTTTCGTAGTTTTATTATTTTAGTTATTATTTTGAACCCATCTACTATTATTATTAATGCTACCAAATAATTATTAATGTTATCATTATTATTATTTTATTACTACCTTTATTATTAAAATTATTATTAATTTCATATTATTATTATTATTATTATTATTATTATTATTATTATTATTATTATTATTATTATTATTATTATCAATATTATTAGCACCACATGGGTATAGTCATAAATTATATAGTATCATTAATGAGGATAGTGGATTAATTACCCTTAGTATGCTTCTGAGATCATTATTATTATTGCTGTTATTATTATTATGAACGTTGGTAATATTAATAAATTCATATTAATTATATTTATTATTTGTATTGTAAATATTATTATTGTTAATATTATTAGTTATATTATTATTATTATTATTACTCAAATATTATTATTGTTATCATGAGTATTTATCCATACATCGTTAGCTATATAGTATCATTATTATTAATTCCACCTTATGATTATTATTGTCAACCCATTGTCGGGCCAGAACGTAAGCGGCCTTGAAAAATGTTTAAATGGATCAGAAACACACACGCAGATACAACACGCAATTTAAAATAAACCTGAAAAACACCAATTAAACCACATAAAATCTGAGAAATAAAAGAATTAAATATAAAATAATAAACATAAAAATAAAATAAAATAATAACAAAATGCACCAAGATCCGCACGATACCTACACAAATACAACAAGAAAACACAACAAATTCGACGAAATTGAAAAAATCAATTAAAGTTCATTAAAATGAAATTTAAATCGAAAATTTTGAATTAGTAATAATTCAATAAAAATTCGAAATAAAAAATTATAAAAATAAATCAAAAAATATTAAAATTAAATAATAGAATTTGCTAGAAAATAACAAGGTCGAATTTTGTTTTACTGCATCAAATTTCACACGTCATACAAATAGGTATAAATACTGATCCATTTTCACATTTAACTTAACCATTTTTGAAAACGAACCATTTTTAGAAACCGTTTTTCAAACCAGTTTAGAACTATTCGAGAATTTGTTTTAACTATTTTTGAAAATTGTTTGAAGCTATTTCGAATTTACAGTTATTATTCTAGGTGAGAAATATTTATGTTGGAGCCCTCTTTCCACACCCGTTCATAGCATCTCTGTAGAGCTCTGCTTGACGGCGATGTGGGGAGAGAGGCATTTATGTTTTCTATTATGATATTTTATGCTTTTGTATGAAAATTTTGGAATGGTCATGAAGGGTAATTCTGTTATTTTGTCCTAATTAATAAATATTATTAATATATTTAAATTGTTCTACATATATCTAACTTATTTTATATGCTTTTATAAATTTTAATGTCGAAATTTTTCCGGCCCACAGCCGACACATAACGCAAGTAAATAAAATCTACATAGTACAGAGGCATGTAAGTGCGTGGAAAATCGCCAATGATATGTACCCGTGAAGACTCAGCGTGCGCAACGCAGCGGTCGTAACGTCAATATTACCCCTATAGCTGAAGCGAGAAATAAGGAAGAAGTCTCTGGCTGCTTCCTCGTTTCTCAATTCTGTAAAATCGACCTAAAATTATGTTACATACGGCTTAAAATCATCACACCGAGTAGTCCAGTGGGCACTCAATAAATATAATATGAACACAATATGCGTCTAAGGCCTATTAAAGGGAAAGGACACGGGGATAAAACAAATCAAATCGTTGATATACCTAAAACTATTGATATGCGAAATAAAATGGATTAAATATTTATTATTTAAAAATAAAGAAATCATTTGATTAAATACTGAAAACTATTGATTAAAATAAAATAATTTGTTGATTAAAATCCAAAGTTTCATTGATTAAATAAAGAGAAAAATTATTAAAACAAAGTAATCATTTGATTAAATACTGAAAACTATTGATTAAAATAAAATAATTTGTTGATTAAAATCCAAAGTTTCATTGATTAAATAAAGAGAAAAATTATTAAAACAAAGTAATCATTGGATTAAATACTGAAAACTATTGATTAAAATAAATAAATTGTTGATTAAAGATCCGAATTTTCATTGATTAAAGCAAAGGAAAAGCATTAAAACGAAGTAATCATTTGGTTAAATGTTGAAAACTATTGAAAAAAAAAATAAATTAATCTGTTGATTAATAATCCAAAACCTCATCGATTAAATAAAAGGAAAAACGTTAGGAATTAAAGATTTATTATAAAGTAATCGTTTAGTTAATTGCTAAAAATTATTCATTGATTAAATAAAAGGGAAAATTACGAATTAAAAATAAAGTACTCATTTGGTTAAATGTCGAAAACGATCGATAAAAACGAAATAACAGTTGATCAATAGTTCAAACTCATTGCGGAATAAACGGAACTTTTACTTTGATTTAATTTGTTAATATGAGATGGATTAAAATAAATAAATTCCTTACTTAGAAATTTAGTAATTCAGAATAAAATTGGGTATAAAATATTATTCACTAACCAAAATAAAAATAAAGTCTGATTAAAATAAAGAAATCGTGATTAAAAGAACTAAAATAAATGAACCAACAAATAAATACCAATCCGTTATTGAATAAAAATTGACAAAAATCCAAATTAACACCATTGTTGAAAGGTAGGGATAAAATCGAAACTGATCCGAATAAGAAACGCGAACAGATTAATTTATTATGGAACGAAATAGTATTAGATTTAACTTGATGATAGCCATTTAGTTTAGACAGAGTTCTTGATATCTGACGAATATCCTGACACCGTTTTAGACCCGAGAATAATCCAATAATTTTTCCCGTAGAGACCAAACGAACGACTATAAAGTCAATAAATAAACCAACAAAATCACAAGAAATTAACTTTCGACGCGCTTAAAATCCGATATAGTCCAACTTAGGCGAGTAAATATATCAAATGATAAATATCGAAGTGATGTTTGATAAGGAGTTCCATCATTAGAAAGTCTACGCGCACCCCACAACCGAAAATTGCACTAAGTCGATAATAGAAGTAGCCGATCGATAACTAAATTAACTTGAGAGAATCAACCGGAAACCGGAAACCTACCTTGAATGAATTTAACATCCGCTTGATCGAAGGGATTGACGTTTCCGCCAACATCGTCCTGACAGGATGTGACTAAATTGAATATCGTCAAATTAAGTACAACCTGTAAATTTTAACTCCGTTTCGAATAAACATTAGCATCATAGAATAGCGAATTTTAGAATTAGTTTAATCAATATCGATGTTATATATTAGTAAATTGTAACTTTATGTTAGTTAATATAACCTTTATATATTTAATAAATTTCAGAATTAATCTCAAACAGCAGTAGGTAGTTGGTAAACCTTAAATCAACCTCAATATCTGATAACATTGCGGATCCTTTGAGTTTTGAAACCGATTTTTAACAGATAGTATCACTAAGTACTTAGTAAATTTTAAATGAATCTTAATTAGTAGTAATCCCATCCACTAGACAAATCCTAACTTAACAAACGTTAATGCCTGATAGATCGTGGGTTTTCGACTTACCCATTTGCATAACACCAGAATATTACTTAACATGTTCTAATTATTACCATCATTAACAAGAGTTATATGGGAGTGCCGTGAGGAGCTAGCCAACAGAATACATCACACCAGGAACGCACAGATAAATAACCCTAGTCGTTTCGTGGAAAGTTGCAATAATAATCAAACTAGTAGAGTTTAATCGGTCTAAGAGCAATAATATAATCGACGTTTAGTCTAGTATTATTATAAGCAGACGACTTAATCGAATTTGATAACGATAACAATTTAGATATGCCTATCGACCAAATTGCCATTCAAGTAGCAGAGGAACCACACCCAGGAGAGGTACCAAAAGTTGCCGCGACTACCGAACAACTTCCACCCCGGTGGTCACACCCGACTACTTGGCGATTGTTGGGCCTCGAATCCGATCCCTGTGGACTCGTCGGACAACAATACCCGGCCGAAGAAATATATGATCACGCCAGAAATCTCCTCACCTTCTGGGAACGAGTACAAGAGCAAGTGGACCTCAATGTAGTCAAAGCCCGGATGTACCTCTCGAACGTGGAGGAGGACATCCGCGCCGGGTTCATCGCGGAGGCATATCCACCTCACCCAGTCCGCGATACCCGACGGCCCTATACGGTGGCGGCACTGAAGAGGAGTTTAGAGAGAGAATTCCTTGAAGAAGAACTATAGTAATGACGAAGTGTTGTAGAAAATTGATTTAAATATTAAGTGTCCCCTTTTTTCTCGTTCGTTATTTGATCTCATAGATAAATTAGCTTCATACAATTTGTTTAACTAAATAATAAAACTTTGATTTAATGAAGGCAATAAAGAATTTAAATGCTCTCTTCTATTATAGTAATGTCATCCCTACAACTTCTACAAGCGGAACTGGAACAGGCAAGAAAATCGAACGCAGAGTTACTCGCCCAAATCTTTCAATTAACTCGAGAGACTCAACAGTTAAAAGCAACCTGGGTTGATCCAACAAAAATGAGAGCTGTATACCACCGACTCACGGCGGCACAGAAAGGATGGATAGAGGAGCGGCAGCTCAATCAGAGCCTGCGCACTCAAATTCGGGGACTCGAAGTCGCCCTAGCGGTGTGCCGGGAAGGTGAAGCGGTCACTTATCCGCTCATCTTCGCCCCATCCCAGATACCACAGAAGAGCACCCAAGTGACGGAACAATCCATCACTCCAGCACACAATCGTCGACCGGGACGTAAGGAACGTGCCCGACGTCGAGCAACGCAACTCCAAAACGTCAAACAGTAGATAGTCCACATGTGATTGATTCAAATAGAGTGGTTTTAGCCTTAGTTGAGTCGTTTCTTTAAAATTGCATGTCAGTATTGTCACAAGTAACCTTATTACGTCTCAGTTTTCCACAGTCAATTAAGAACTAATCCTGAATAGTTATGAAGGACCGAGCAAAGCGAGCATAGGTCTTCTATCGACAGCTCGTGAACCCGAGGATTGTCCGAGCAATTACAGTACTAGCTCATGGTACTCAATTTTTGCGGGCAATCCACCACTTGAACACATTACCAACGTTGCCTAGCAACGGGTGCCAAGTGGCGATCAGTATCATTTTGTATGGCGTTACTAGGGTCGCCAGGAGGATAAGCAAGATTTGAAACCCTGTAACCCACCACCATTATCATTATTATTCTTGGTGTTATTATTAATTTCATTTTACGACCATTATCATTGATGTTCTTATGATTATTGGTATTGCTATCATTCGTGTTACTGTTAGTATCCCGACAAGTCGAACCTTAATACTATTACCATTATTATTATTAAAATATTATTATTATTGATATTATCTATACCACTGTTACTATTACTACTGAAATATCATTATTGTTGATGGGTTTCTGGGTTTTGATATTTTGAAACTATATGGTTGTTGCCCAGACAACCCCATACAAATATCTTTCGCTTACCACTCGGCACCCGTTGCTAAGAAACGTTGGAACTGTGTTCGAGTGGGTTGATCGTCCGCAAAAAGTGAGCGCTATTGCTAATGCTATAATTGACCGAACGATCCTTGGGTCCAACGAGCTGTCGATAGAAGACCTGTGCTCGCTTTTGATTCTTAGGTCCCATTACTCTCCTATCTCTTTCAAATGTTAACCTATACTCTCATATCATTCATTGTTATGTCCATTCCCATAGTCCTTCTTATCGTTGTCCATGTCACACACTAGTTCTCTTACTCTTATGCCTATCATAACTATAATGTTCCCTATTATTATTACTAGCATCATCATTGTTACTATTATATATTACTATTATATTTTTTTATTGATATACAACATTAGCCGTAATCCATCTGTATTTTTCGGTTTTCGATAAAGTATTTTCATTGACTCGGAAAATTTGAGCAGCGTTCCACCCTTATTTTACGCGTTCCATTTTTACGTTACTATTTTTGTTAAGTATTTGAATTAATTCGGAAAATTTGAGTAGCGTCCCGCCCATATTTTCCGCCTCAACTCAAATTAATTTATTTAATTCTTATTTAAAAACATTATTTTTCATGATTTTGGTCGTTCGAATTAATCTTTTTCCGATGGCTATTCATTTTAACTGTTGCAACGATTTCGCAATTTTTCCCCGCTACCATTTCCCTCTCTTTATCCTTAAGATCTATGTATGTTCATATTGTATTTAATGAGTGCCCACTGGACTACTCGGTGTTAGATATTTTGAGCCGATTGTTGTAAAAAATTTATGTCAATTTTACAGGAAACGGGTGATGAAGGAGAAGCCAATAAACTACTCATTTACCCTCCAATTTCCCCTATGTACGGATAATATTGACGTTCCAGCTCCTGCGTTCCGCACGCCGGAGCCTTCACGGGCACGAACTATTGACGATTTTACACGCACTTACACAGTTCGATAGTGTGTTTTATTTTTCTATCTTGCGTTATGTTTTGGCTGTGGGCCACCAAAAATAAAATAATAGAAAAAATAAATTACCACATGAATTAGGCAAAAATCTCGACGCATAAACTGTATATTTAGCATTCATATAAACAAATTTTAAATCGGGCATCGATGTACATAAACCAAAATAACATAACTGTAGATTAACAATCTGAAAATATTGCTGCAAAACATAACTGTAGATTAATAACCTGAAAATATTGCTACAAAACATAACTGTAGATTAATAACCTGAAAATATTGCTACAAAACATAACTATAGATTAATAACCTGAAAATATTGCTACAAAACATAACTGTAGATTAATAACCTGAAAATATTGCTACAAAACATAACTGAAAATATCGATAACTGTAGATTAATGATCTGAAAATATCTAAAAAAAATCACACAACAAAGTAAGATTTATAAAAAATGTGCATCTTAAATTTGGTTGAAATTAATACTACAAAGTAGTAGTTGAAAATTTGGGAAAACACATCAGTATTTATACCTATAATTTGGCCTTAACCTTGCGTGTTAGTTTTATTGCGATTAAACAAAATTCGACTTTGAAATTATTTGTGTTATCTAAATTAAATTTTTATTTATTTCTTAATTTAAATTAGTAATTTATTTTTAACATTTTTTAAATAAATTTATTCAACCAAAAAATATTTTATTTTTATTCATTTAATTCATTAATTTTTACTTTTATATAAATGGTCATTTTACGGTCCAATTTTCTTGTTATTATGTTATTTTTTATGTAAATTTCGTGCGGTTCTTGATGCATTTTATATTTATTTTATTTTACTTTTATGTTTTTGATTTTATATTTATTTATATTTTCTCAGATTTTAAAGTGTTTAGTTGGTGTTGTATATTGTATTTTAAGTTATCTTGGTGCTGGGTTTTCGTGCTGTATTACTGATGCATTTAAACAATTCCCAAGGCTATTTGTGTGCTGGCCCAACATTGTTATTATTAATATTATCATTATCATTATTAGTTTAGAATTACCATTATTATGATTTATCGCTATTAATATTATTTTATTATACCTAAGTCGACGTTGTTATTATTATTTTGATTTATTATTGTTATCATTTGCATTGGTATTAATTTCATATTAATTTTGTTATTATTGTCATTATCATTAACGTAGTATCACTATTTTTATTATTATAATTGATATATTACTACATGCACTAACGTCAACCTGGGTAACTTAATATCATTATTACGTGTGAAAATGATCTTAATCTAACCATTAAGAGTAGTGTTAACTAGATGGAAATAAGAAATAAAACTAATACAGTACACTTACAAAATTTTATTTAGCAAAAAACAAAATAATAAATATCCCAGACTGAAATGTTCTAAGTTGTGTGGGGGGTGAAAATGGACGATGGATCCTATAATTTAAAGTTAAAAATATTAAGAATAGGATAAGAATACCTTACCAAAGATGTCCGCGAGAGGAAGGCAGTAACTACTATTCTGGAGGTTCCTAGAATACCTAAAAATATTAATTAAAAGAAATACAAAATTTACAACCTTGAAAATTACCAGTTGTTTGACTCGTTGCTATGAGAACGAGTGAAAAGCAAGGAATGAAATATATAAGTAAGGAAAAACAAAATTAAAATAAAATATTTTATTGGGAAAATTTTTTTTATTTTCATTTTATAATAAAAGATTTTATAAATTACTTTATAGTAAATTAAATTGGGAATTTTTATATTTGAATTTAATAAATTTCAATTTTATAAATTAGCTTCTTAAATAGGAAAATATAATTTTCGTATTATTATTGTAACGTTGATAATATAATAAATTATACACCTACCCTTGGTTATCACAGGTATTGTCAATGTTATCGTTTCTAATGCCTGTTATAATTAAGTGATTATGGGTACGATGATAGATACCCCTAGAACGTATAAGGAAATAAGAAGACATACCCATCCCTTCCCCCATCTAGATGACATAATATTTGCGTAAAGGTATTGATTAAAATATATTATTACATTAATACTCGTTGTGTATAAATTAGAGTTAATAAAAACGAAATTAAAAAGTAATTTTGTTCAGTGGACCCTCACCGAAAGATGTTGGAGCAGTTCCATAAAGATATAGCCGGTTATCACCAAACCGCAATAGTTCAAACCCAGCGGGCGGAGGCCATGGTGCGGAAGTGCCGCTACATGGAGCAGACGTGGCTTCGCCCCGAGGCAGTGACCAGGTTAAAGGTAGAAATAGACACCTTGAAAACACAGTTAGATCAGAAGAATGAAGCCCTGCGGTTGGACGAGCAGAAGGCCCAGGAGCTTGAGACGCAGGTAGTTGAATGGAAGCTTAGGGATAACATCCGCACAGGCCTCATACAGAGTGGTGTCTCGCTTTCAGAGGAACAACAAGCCATAGTGCTGAGGAACATCACCAGGAAATACGATGGCGTAGGAACTATAACACCAGGCCCCTCCCATACGTCAGAGGATTTACCTAAAAGAAACCGCAGAAAAAATCATCGAAATAAAAGGGAGAGGGAGCGACAGTTTAGGTTAAACCCAGCTCGCCTATTGGGACATATCTTGGACGCAAATGGATTTTAATTCACCCTAACTCTGTGATCACGTATTTAATGTGACTATGATTTATAAATGTTAATTGTTCATTAATCTTAAATTGATAAATATTAATTGTTTATTTATCTTAAATATAATTTTAATGTTGAAGTTGTTATGGATGTTTGGATGGGAGTTGAAGTTGTTGAATATGGGGAAGCTGAGTGATCGAATTAGTAAGTAAATTATGAAGCGAATAGATAAATAGATGAGACGGGGACGATCAAGCAGAGCATGAAGTCTTCTATGACAGCTCATGGACTCGAGGGAGGTTAGGGCATTAGCAGTTCTTGAGAAGGAGCTCACCTTTTGCTAACCTTCCACTCACTAGTTCACAGTACCAACGTCAATTTTTGACGGGTGACTAGCGGTTCAAAATTCTTGTGCAGGCGCTGGTTGGGGATAGTAACCCTTAGGCAGTTCAAACTATTTTAAGGACCCATCAGTGCCCAGCAGACCCATGGATCGTTCGGTCAATTATAGCATTAGCAATAGCGCTAACGTTGCTTAGCAACGGGTGCCGAGTGGTAAGCAAAAATATTTGTATGGGGTTGTTTGGGTAACAACCATATAGTTTTAAAATCTCAAAACCCAGAAACCACACAATTGTTGGGCCAGAACGCAAACGGCCTTGAGAAATGTTTAAATGGATCGGTAACACACACGCAAACATAACAAGCAAATTTAAAATAAACCTATTAAACACCAATTAAACCCTACCAAATATGAGGAAAAAGAGAATTAAATACAAAAATAATAAACATAAAAATAAATTAAAATAATAAAAAAAATGCAACAAGATTCGCACGATACAAACACAAATATAACACGAAAACCCAACAAATTCGACCGAAAATTAATAAATTAATAAAAGTTCATGAAAATGAAACTTAAATCAAAAATTTGAATTAGTAATAATTCAATAAAAATTCTAAATAAAAAATTATTAAAATAAATTAAAAAAAAAAAAAAAAAATTAAAGATTAGAATACACTAGAAAATAGCAAAGTCGAATTTTGTTTTACTACATCAAATTTAACACGCAAGGTTAGGGACAGAAAATAGGTATAAATACCGATTCATTTTCACATTAAATTAAACCGTTTTTCAAACGAAAACCATTTGAATCATTTTAATTGATTTTAAATCTTAGTTATTTTAAGTCTATTGTTAAATCGATTCTTTAGATTTTAGGTGAGAAATAGTTTATTTTAGAGCTCTCTCTCCACGTCCCATCCTCGCAACCTCGGTAGAGCTCTGCTTGGATGTCGGCGTGGGGAGAGATGCAATTTTATGCCTTTGTGAATTAATTTGTTGGTCAAGTAATTTTGTATTTTGTCTTTAATATGATAATAAATATTTATATTATTCATAAATTGTTTTATATATTTAATAAACTAAATTAAACTGTCGAAATTTTTCCGGCCCACAGCCAACACATATTGCAAGTTATTAAAATATACACAGTGCAGATTCGTGTAAGTGCGTGGAAAATCGCCAATGATATGTACCCGTGAAGACCCAGCGTGCGGAACGCAGGGGTCGTAACGTCAATATTATCCATATAGAAGAAAAGAGAAATAAGGAAGAAGTCATTAGGCTGCTTCCTCGTTTCTCATTTCTGTAAAATCGACTTAAATTATTTTACACACGGCTCAAACTCATCACACCGAGTAGTCCAGTGGGCACTCATTAAATATAATATAAACACAATATGCGCCTAAGGCTTATTAAAGGGTAAGGGTACGGGGAATAAATTAATATAAATTCATTGATTAAAAATAAAGTAATTCATTGATTAAAAATAAAGTAATTCATTGATTAAAAATAAAGTAATTCATTGATTAAAAATAAAGTAATTCATTGATTAAAAATAAAGTAATCCATTGATTAAAAATAAAGTGATTCATTGATTAAAAATAAAGTAATTCATTGATTAAAAATAAAGTAATTCATTGATTAAAAATAAAGTAATTCATTGATTAAAAATAAAGTAATCCATTGATTAAAAATAAAGTAGTTCATTGATTAAAAATAAAGTCATTCATTGATTAAAAATAAAGTAATTCATTGATTAAAATAAAGTCATTCATTGATTAAAAATAAAACAATTCATTGATTCATCGATTCAATTAATTAGTTGATTACAGGTGAAAAATAAATAAATTAATCTGTTAATAGAAAGTAAGTACAAATCCGTCGCTTAAAATAAATTAACAATTCACTAAAAATAAATTAATACGAAATCCGTGCTATAAAGAAAATTAAAATCATTGTTGTAAAGAAAATCAATATCATTGTTAAAAGGAAAAAAAATAAAATCGATGTTAACATGAAATCGTTGATTGATTCGTTGTGAAACAAAATAAAACTGACTCAATAAATTTAACTTGGCGATAATGTTTAATTTAAGAAATTTCTAAAGCTTAAACTACGGATAAAAACCCCAAACATTGACCCTACAAACCGAGAATTAACACAACTAGCACTCTACAAAATCGACGCAACAAATCTAAGAACGACCATAAAAACTTATGATGATAAATCAATTAACTTAGAAAGGAACAATCACAAAATTTATATTAATATTGCATAAAAGGAAATGATCATGAAACTACATTAATGTTAAACCACAAGAAAGGCTTACCGCCGACATCGAACTTCGATAACTCTAATGGTATAGTTCAAATATCCCTGAAAAAACGATGAATAGAAAATTCCAATAATATAGAAACAATAAAATTCCAAACGCATTCGATTGCACAAAGGTGCCGAGAAAGAGTCCACTCCGAAATCTGCTGTAGATTCAAGTATTCTTTCTAAAAACGTTGATAAAAGGTATTCAAAATAGCTAAAATAATAACTTACAAAATCGATTCGACGTAGCAGTGAAACTAAACTTCGGTGAATTTACCTATGGTAAATCGCGAATTTCTGTAAATAAAGTACAAGTAATGTAAACATAGGATGTAAACTTACTCGAATTTAATTATCGCCGTCCATTTATCAATACCGAGAATCTTAACAAATCGACAAATTAACCAATAACTAAGATCAACGAATCAACCGGAAATCGACAATCCAAGATCGTTCCAAACATATCGAATTAATATAAAATAAATAAATCTATACGCCATTACAACAGACATACACGAATCAACATCCTACCACGGCATCATCGATTACCAAATTTTTTCATAACATAGATTTGTCGGCCGTAAAGGGTTTACCCAAAGATCCGAACTCGTAAGGTAACATTTCGTAACTTCCCTTGACTAATTTAATAACGTTAGAGATTTAATTAATGACCATTATAGTCGTCATCCTTAAAGAAAATTTAATTAATTAATAATTGTATCTTACCATGCTACACGTCAAGCCGTTCGATTATGAATAAACTTCTGTTGAAACCCTAAATATCCATAACCCAATTAGCGTAGTAACGGAGTGTTGCTTTATTTTTAAAATTATTATAACCATTATAAAAATATAGGAGCGTCATGAGCTAGGATAGTTAACTAAATAGATTATATCATAAACTTATAGATGAACAGTCCTATTTATTTCATTTGAAAAATGCAGTAATAATTAAAGTTTTAACGGAATTTGATGAGATTTAGATTTTGATAATTGCAATATCACATTTATTATTTAATCGGTTATTAAAAAATCAAGCGGAAGATTTGGATAAATTAACTTTCCCTCCTTTACATGTGTTGGGCCAGAACGTAAACGGCCTTGAAAAATGTTTAAATGGATCAGAAACACACACGCAGATACAACACGCAATTTAACACGGGCAATCCACCACTTGAACACATTACCAACGTTGCCTAGCAACGGGTGCCAAGTGGCGATTAGTATCATTTTGTATGGCGTTACTAGGGTCGCCAGGAAGACAAGCAAGATTTGAAACCCTGTAACCCACCATACAAATTTTTCGCAAAAACAATCATTCCATCCCGGCTGAGCCCCCAAAAATTGAGTACCATGTGCTAGTACTATAGTTGCTCGGACAACCCTCGGGTTCACGAGCTGTCGATAGAAGACCTATGCTCGCTTTGCTCGGTCCCTCATAACTATTCAGGATTAGTTCTTAATTGACTGTGGAAAACTGAGACGTAATAAGGTTACTTGTGACAATACTGACATGCAATTTCAAAAGAAACGACTCAACTAAGGCTAAAACTACTCTATTTGAATCAATCACATGTAGAATATCTACTGTTTGACGTTTTGAAGTTGTGTTGCTCGACGTCGGGCACGTTCCTTACGTCCCGGTCGACGATTATTGATGGGTTGTTCTGTTGGCTTGGTGGTTGTCTGCGGCCTTTGGGTTGGGGCGAAGATGAGCGGGTAAGTTACCGCTTCACCTTCCCGGCATACCGCTAGGGCGACTTCGAGTCCCCGAATCTGCGTGCGCAGACTCCGATTGAGCTGGCGTTCTTCGGCCCAGCCCTTTTGAGCTGCGGTGAGTCGTTGGTAGAGTATCTTCGTCCGTTTAGGGTCTAAACAGGTCGCCTTGGCCTGCTGCACCTCGCGAGTTAATTGCAGGACCTGACTGAGTAGCTCTGCATTCGTCTGCCTCGCGCGGTCCAATTCGGATTGTACGATTTGTAAGGAAGACATTACTACAATCAAATAGATGGGTTAATTTATTATTGATCAAGTTATATAATTGTTTATTTCGTTAAACAAAACACGAATAACTCTAGCTATAAGAAAAGAAATAACAAGTAAAGTTCTAATATTTTCAATCAGTTACTACATAAAGTCTGTCATTGTTGGTTTACTCGTCCGGACAATATCTCTTCAGGCTCCGTTTGAGAGCCTCAACGGTATAGGGTCTTCTGATGTCTCGAACTGGATGAGGTGGATAGGCGACTGCAATCCGCCCGGCAAGGATGTCTTCGACCACGTTCGCAAGATACATCCTTGCCTTAACCACCTGTAAATCTACCTGCTCCTGCACCCTTTCCCATTGGGTGAGGAGCTCCTGTGCGTGCAGGTAGGTCTCTGCAGCTGGATATTGCCGTTCCGAGAGACATGATCGTTGCAACTGGTTGAGCATCCTCGTGGTCGGCGGGACTCCTGTCTGTTCCTGTCTGGTGGTCTCTCGACGGGTAGTTCGTTTGGGCGACATGTCTAAACATTGCTGTTATTAGGTTCGCTTGATTTATCATTCTAAGTTATTAGCAAGAGGTTAGTGTCTGTGTTACTAGTAAGGGTGTCATACGCGTGACCAGTGCCTTCCTTTACGCGATGGGACATTAATAAGCAGGTTGGGTTGCTTAGTGAGTCTGGTCCTTTAAAGTGCACTCCTCTATAGGGAAAGTATATAAGTATATGATTAAACATATGGATGGGGTAACCTGATGTTTCACTCATTCAATATATGCGTTAACATTTGAATTTTTCATGTAGGCGGATACTCGTGCATTGATTTAAGGGAATTCGTACATCGATTTAAAGTTTGTTTACTAACTTTAATTACAGTTGTTCGAACTTTAAGATTAGGCCGGATGTTGATCCGAGATAACTTGGTCGCGTGCAGGTGTATCCTGGTGGGCGAACGATTTCCGGCGGATTTTACCATTACCACTTAAGCGGCTGACTAAAGGTGAATTACATTGTTTACATCCGGTGATTGTATTATTCGTGTCATCTTTGCAGAATTACTGGTCCAATGTTCGCCTACACTCGCTTATCTCGATTTCCGGTCAGGTATTTCGTTGACTAGTTTGGATGTACTTTACTAATAAATTTTAGGGAAACTTCTACGCTTACCGAGATTCCAAAATAGATGCGATACCCTTTGTTGGAATAACTTCGCTATGTGGAATTTAATGTGATAGTAATACAAATTTTCGCTCATCTTAAACTTTGGTTTTTTCAATTATATTAATTTAATTTACGTAAATATTCATTCACTTTACCACTAATCAATTTGCTATAAATCCTGAATTTACGATAATTGATGAAACCTATTTTATAGATTTATGAATTATTCTAATTCTAGTTAAAAGATTATATTATCGACATCTGTTACCCCGATTTCTAATAGTTTTCCCTAAGGCTATTTGGATCAGCTATCACTTTAACCCACAAAGTTACTTTAATGCTAATAGTTTTAAATCCGTGCATCGAGTTTTACCTTAATTTACATCGAAAATTACTTGAGTTTTACTAAAGAAACTGTCTTACGGTTATTCAATCCATCTGTAATTCTAATCTTTAATCATCTAAACATAGTTCATTAAGGAGCTTATGTTATTCATCCTTATTCAATACTTTACCTTACCAAAACTAGATTATTTGGGTTTTACTCAATAGTTATCTGATTTAGTTTACTCAATGTGATATTTCTGTTTACCCGAAACTCATTTTAATTGTTGCCAATGAATAGATTTAATTGAAGCAACGATATATTTATTTTTGTTCATTTTATTTTTAATCAATAATTTAATCTAAACACTTGATTTTACTCAATCACTTCTTCAATTTTATCAAACTGATTTAACAGTGAATTATGTAGTGTTACATTAATTTGAATCAACAATTTAATTAAGGAATCCCATACTTTTATTCGAGAATCGTTTTACATTTAATTGATACGTTTCTTTATTTGAAATCAATGAATTCGATTCTTAATTGCTTTCACTTTTATCGGGGGTTGATTAGATCAACACATTACTCGTTCTTACTCAAAGATCAGATTACTTTTATTGAAATGAATTATAATAATTTAATTGATGAAATTATTTGCCATTACCCTAATTTTAATCAATAATTTACGATCATTATGAATTATCTTTACTGAAATTTTAAGCCATAAAACACTTTACTTTAATTTTTATCAATAATCGCAATTTAATCGAATTCAATGATTCCCAATAAATTTTATTTATTTTAAAATGTTAATCCAAAATAGTTATAACAACGATTTCAGTTAATTTAACCCAAGTACCCTTTCCCTTTAATAGGCCTTAGACGCATATTGTGTTCATATTATATTTATTGAGTGCCCACTGGACTACTCGGTGTGATAATTTTAAGCCGTGTGTAATATAAATTTAGGTCGATTTTACAGAATTGAGAAACGAGGAAGCAGCCAGAGACTTCTTCCTTACTTCTCGCTTCAGCTATAGGGATAAATATTGACGTTACGACCGCTGCGTTGCGCAAGCTGAGTCTTCACGGGTACATATCATTGGCGATTTTCCACGCACTTACATGCCTCTGTACTATGTAGATTTTATTTACTTGCGTTATGTGTCGGCTGTGGGCCGGAAAAATTTCGACATTTCAATTTAGTTCATAAAAAATATATATATATCAAACAATTTATACATATTAATAATATTTATTAATTAGGACAAAATAACAGAATTACCCTTCGTTGACAATCCATAAAATATCATAAAAACATAGCATAGCATAAAACAAAATACCACTCTCCCCACGTCGACGCCGAGCAGAGCTCTACTGAGATGCAACGAGCGTGACGTGGAAAGAGGGTTCCACCATAAATAATTCTCACCTAAAAAAATCGAAAATTGACTTGGAGATAGTTTCTAAAATAATTTTCAAAACGACTGAAAGGTAAATTTCAACGTGGCTAATTCGAAAATGGTTTTAAACAATTTTCAAAATGGTTAAAATGGTTTGAAAAATGGTTAAGTTAAATGTGAAAATGGATCAGTATTTATACCTATTTGTATGACGTGTGAAATTTGATGCAGTAAAACAAAATTCGACCTTGTTATTTTCTAGCAAATTCTATTATTTAATTTTAATATTTTTTGATTTATTTTTATAATTTTTTATTTCGAATTTTTATTGAATTATTACTAATTCAAAATTTTCGATTTAAATTTCCTTTTAATGAACTTTTATTAATTTTTTCAATTTCGTCGAATTTGTTGTGTTTTCTTGTTGTATTTGTGTAGGTATCGTGCGGATCTTGGTGCATTTTGTTAATATTTTAATTTATTTTTATGTTTATTATTTTATATTTAATTCTTTTATTTCTCAGATTTTATATGGTTTAATTGGTGTTTTTCAGGTTTATTTTAAATTGCGTGTTGTATCTGCGTGTGTGTTTCTGATCCATTTAAACATTTCTCAAGGCCGTTTACGTTCTGGCCCAACATAAAACACTCGGGGGTCCGTAAAATTGCGACCCGCAATTTCAATTGATTTCAAACTAATACATACATTTTCATTTTCCATATTCACATTCATAAAAATGTCTACTGTAAGGTTAAATCATCAAGGCAAAGATGGACTTAAGGTCCGGCTACAATACATAATCAAAATTGGATAGTTCAGTTTTAGTATCAATGCAAGTTTTTATAAGATCAGTTCAAATCAATATCAGTTACTGT
Organism: Schmidtea mediterranea; assembly: GCA_022537955.1. Taxonomy (NCBI): domain Eukaryota; kingdom Metazoa; phylum Platyhelminthes; order Tricladida; family Dugesiidae; genus Schmidtea; species Schmidtea mediterranea. Next base: position 297,945,232 of record CM039679.1, on the reverse strand, counting down.
AACTCAGTTATATTTGTTTTCGAATGAATCGCTGACGGCTTGGGTTTCGCTTTCGAGCTGGGTTGATCTTGAAGGGTGATTGATGGAAATCTGCGAGAGTCTTGTCGTTTCGTTGGTTTTGTCAATTTTTCGAATTTGGGTGAACATTCTTCCGAATTTTTGAATTTGGGTATTTCGCCTTTGCTTGTTTTTTGTTAGGCCGAGGATGAGACAACATATTAGGAGCATCATGTTAGAGGTTATACTAATCGGTAGTATTAGTTCGATTGATAGACTTGTTGTACTGGGTTCATTTTTAATTTGTTTTCCTTGTTGCTTTTTGATTGATAGGACGATTCTTTGAATTTCCTGGATTGGTTTATTATTGGGATTTGCTTTGGCTTTTCTTTGGATTTGTCTGATGATATTTTCTAGGGTTTTCTTTATCTCTTGGTTCTCATTTTTTATATTGGCTATTTCTTCATTATTTTTCAGTAGGGTTTGTACCATTGTTTGGGTTTTCTCGATATTCTGTTTTATCTCGTCCTTGTTTTCTTTTGTGGGGCATTGCATACATTGGAGGTTTATTTGTTGACATTCCTCATTATTGGGGTTACTACAAATTTCTTTGAAATCGGCACAGGTGCTGTCTTCTTTTCTGAAGGGTTGGGATTTCTCGCATTTTTCCAACGGGTTTTCAGTGTCACACACTCTCATTATTATCATCATTATTATCCACAGGTTTGGGTTCATACTTTCTATTTTTGATACGTAATTAATTTGATATTTATTTACAAGGTTATTTCGTTTATTTACAGTGGAGTTTAGCCCTTTTTACTCTTTCTCTTTTTCTGGGGTTGGGTGTCTCTCGCACTCCTCTTTAGTTTTGTTTTCTGAAAATCTCATTATCAGGACTTGGGCTTTTATTAATCGCTCGGTTATTTTTGGGAGTTCTTTTAGTCGTTCTTTGTTTTCTTTGATTACTCTCTGTTGATTGTAGATTTTCATTTGGAGATTTCTTTCTTTTGCTTGCTTTCTTTTAAGTTGACGTTTATAATTTATTCGTTTAGCTGTTTGCTTTTCCAGCTTTCGTCTCGCTTCCTGGAGCTGTTCTGTTAATGTTTTAATTTCGTCCTGAGCTTGTTGATGACTTTCTTTTATCTCTCTGGCTTCTTTACAACTGTCCTCTAGTTGTATTACGTATCTCTGTTCGCTTTTTCTGCTGTTTCTCATTCGTTCTGCTTCGGTTTTCCAATAATCTTCCAGGATTACACGAGTCTTTATTTCAGCTAATTCTCGTCTCAATCGTTCATTTTCTCTCTTTTGATCTCTGTTTTCTCCCATGCTAGATGTTAGTTTTCGTTTTATCGTATTGGCTAACTGTTTAGATTGTATTAATTGTTGATTTATCCGGGCGATTTCTGATTCTTGCTCCTCCACTAACTCTTGCCATTCTTTTCTTTCGGCTCTCCATCTTTTACTGTAATATCTCAGTGGGTCTTGCTCGATTGGGTTCTACTAATTGAATTGGGCTTGGTACGTATTCTCCGTCTTCTGGATTCATTCGGATTTCTACTTCATTCAAATTCATGCTAAATATACATCGATTACAAATTTTGTTTTTTATCATTTTTATTATTTTTATTGTCTTTTTACACTTTTTACAACTTTCCTCTTTAGATTTACACTATCGTTTCGTCCGTCTCCCCGAATCCTTCATCGGGTTCGGCGGGTACTTGGTTTAGAATTTCAGTTGGGTATAACGGCATGAGCAGGATTGGTGGTCGGTTTTGCAAGGTATTTATCTCTTCACGCAAGGCATTTGATATTTGTATCTCTTCGTCTAAGAGATAGGCAAGATATTCTGTATTTTCTGTTAACTCCTTCACCTGCGTTTCCAAACGATGCGTGTTTTCTAATGCTTTTAACTTTTCAATCTCTTTTCTCAGATTCTGTTCATTTTCCTCATATCCTTGCTTTATCGCTTTTATCTCTGCTTCAACTTGTTCTTTCAACTGTTCGTTGACTTCGTGTTGATGTCTCAACTGGATCTCTTTGAATACTGCAACTCCTCGGTGTCCGTTCACCTCCTGCTGGAGTTCTGCTATCCTCTCGTTCAATTGTTGGTTTTGCCGTCTTTCATCCGTTTGTTCGTGTAGGGTTTCCGTTATCTTTTGATTTAGCTGATCAATCCATTTCCTGAGGTCCTTGTCGGTTTTCCTGAGCCTTCTTATTGTATTTTGTCTGGCTCGTTCTTGGTATTCCATTGTTTGGATTTCCTCGTTCAGTTCCTCAATTGTTTCTTTCTGCACTTCGACTTGTTCCCATAGTTCCCAATCTTCCATATTCAATATCTTTTTGGGTAACAGTCTTATCTCTTTCTTGGCTTCTTGGTACTGGTTCTTCCATCTTCTTGCTTCTGATTTGATCCATTTTTCTTTGTCTTCCGTTTTTATTTGTTGTATTTGTCTCTGTTTAAGAGTCTTTTCTTGTTCTACTAGCATCTCCTTCATTCTCGTTTGTTGCCATACTATTTCGTGGTCTTGTTTTTGTATATGTTCCCATTGTGTCGCATTCTCTATTTTCGACAATCTATACTTGTCTTTCCACTTTCTCGCTTCTCCTGTCGCTTGGATTACCATTCTTTCCTGTCTATCGTCTCTGGGCTCTCTAATTTTCTTTGATGGTTTTGGCCCTTGATTTCTCAGCTTGTTGACTTCCTTTTTCGCATTTTCCCATTTGGTTTTGTATGCTCTTGTTCGGTCTTCCTCTTCGGCTATTTGCTGAATATAATGTCTAGCGCGTGCTTCCCAGTCATTCCTTGCACGCTCCTTCTCTCCGTACCACTTCGTTTTCCAGTGAAGTGCTTGTCTTTTTGCCCACTCTTTGGCTTGTTCCAAATGGGTTCTTTTTGTCTTCTCTATTCGGTATTGGGTACTAATTTGCCCAATTTCCTCCTGCATTTGCTGTATGATTTTTATCGTCTCCTCTCCTTCTTCTCGTATCTCTGCTTCTTTATCTTTTATCACTTCCCGCAATCTTTCGATTTCGCTTTGTTGATCCTGCTTCTCTTGCTCTAAACATTCTGATCTCCTTTCTTTGGTTTATGATTCTAGTTTGGTTCTGCATGGATTCCTTTACTAACTCCTCTTCTCGTCTTTGATATGGTTCATTACTTCCTTCGGGATTTTTTGTCTGTTGTTCTAATTCTTCTCTTATCATCTTTATCTTTAACGTATCTCTCAGTAGCTCTCCTTCTACTGATGTTAATATCTCTTTTAATCTCATCGACCTTTGTTGCCATCCATCTTTAATCTCTTTTAGCTGTTCGGATTGGTTTTCGGTTTTTGACTCTTTGTCCTCTGTTACAGTTTTCTCTATCTTTTGGTTTATCATCTCGTTTTGGTTCATTGTAATTCTGAATATTAATAATTGATTATTCTCTCTTTTCACTCATCTCAAAATTTTATCATAATTTACATCATCTCGTATTTTTGTGGTTTTTGAGTTTTTATAATTTTTTGTTTTTACGTTTATCTTTATTTACACTTTTTACATATTGCTTCCATTTTTAATTACTGATCAGCGAAACGGAATCCTTTGATCCGCCCGTTGATCGGCTTTCTACATACTGGGCATATATTGACTTTTATCCCGCATGCTTCACATGTGACCATATGTCCACAAGGCATATAAATTATTTCTACATGTTTTTGCCAACATGTCACACATTGATACTGCTCCAAAATAGCTTCTTTTATCATCGATTTGTCTCGATTCTCTTTAGGTTTCTCTTGATATCGCTTGATTGCTCGGATTATTGCTTGTGTCGAGTCGTACCATTCTAAATTATTAGCTAACCTTTCTTTGATTATTTTCCTCATTTTTTGAGTATCTACTCCTGATAATAGCATTATGGTTCTCGTTTTTGGTCGATCTAATATATCTTCCACTTGCTGATTGGTAATTATTATTTCGATATTCTTTGACTCTTTTTCTGGTTTATACATACATTGTCTTTTATGTTTTAGTTTTGTGACGTTCTGATCTGGTATTGGCTGTTGATTTTTACATCCTTCGCACATTATTCCTCTGGCTGTTTGGCAATATCCTTGACTTGCAAATTCTGCTGCTCTTGGGTTTCCTTTGAAGGTTTTAATTCTCTCTTCGAATGTTCTATTTATAGTCTCTTTTTCCCATATTAGTTCTGTTGGATCTTCGAAAATTCTTTATTATCGTTACCTTTTTCTCACCTCCCTTTTCATCTTTGTCTAATTCCGATTGTCGAAGTCCTTCTGATCTGTTCATCGCTTGGTTTCTTACATCGATATTAATTCTAAATGGGCAGGTTGAAAATTTCCTCAGGTGTTCTCGTTTTGCTGTCTCTCCCTTCTCCCATTTTGCGAGTTTTCCTTTACAATAAATACAGGTAACTTCATCTGGTAGTTCGGGCGTTCCCGTAAAATAAAATCCTTCTGCAGCCATTTCTTTGCTTTGCCGGTCGGTAAATACCTTATTATCTTTGAACGTTAAATATCTCTGTTCCTCTTTTCTCAGCTCCTCGTCTCTCACTCTCATTTGTGAGTATATCGCTTTTATGATTCGCGTTGGCCGTCTTATTCCGTCATAGTCTTTATAGTATATAATTGCTGCTGCTAGTGTATCAACTTTCTCTTCCTCCTCTGGTTTTTTCCGTAGTCTCGTCCATATCGAATCTGGTCCTTCTCTCATCTGTACTGTTATTTCTTTGTTGATTCCGCTTGCCATCTAAATATCGTCATTATTTTTGAATTTTTGTTTTTCTGATTTTTCTGATTATTTGTAATTTTTTGATTTTTATTTGGTTTTTATTATTTTATTTACATTTATTTACACTTTCTTTTTCTTTTTACAACGTCCTATCTGGCTTCTCCACTTTACTTGACGTTGCTTTACTTTTGTCGTTTTATTTTTACATATTTACACGGTACGCTTTATTTTTACTCTACTGTTGAATCCGGTTCTGGGGTGAATTCTGGCATCGATGCTATCCATTCCACCCAACTTGCTGGATCTACGCGCTGTTGATTACTACGTAGTCTTCTAATTTCGTCAGCTTGCCATCTAACTTGATCTGCTAATTGTTCATTCATTCTCTGCAATTGTAGTATTGTTCTCTGTTGCTCTTCTAGTCTTATGGCTTGTTGTAGCCCTCTGTTCACACTTTCCGTTAATACTAGGTGAGTGTTTGTCCCCTGAGTTTGCGCATTGTTTGTTATTAATGTCATTAATTCACATTGTCGTCTCCACGTTGCCTCGATCCCTTGATCTTGGTATATTCCTTGATTTAATTCTACAATCTCTATCGGTACATTGGCAGCTGCTGGTTGTTGTATTCCTTCTGTGAACGGTGGTATTCTCACTTGGTTTTGTTGATTCACGTTGTTCGGATCCATCTGTTGATTATAACACATCATTAATTCATCGGCATTCTCTCTGTTTGCGTATTGTCTCTAACGCATTTTGGTACGATATTTACATATAGATATACATATTACTACTAATATACTACATAATATTTTACACTATATACAACGTCTCTTTCTCGTTTTACACCATCGTCTCCGGGGACTCTATACGTAATGTCCGTATATCCCCGTATTTCTCATTCATTATCTGGTATACATCAGATTCGTTTGACCATTGTTGTGCTTCGATAATGGGCGGTTCTTTTTAACCAGAGTCCGCTTGTGCTAGAATTTCCTATGATTTCATATTCCTCGGTTTTTTCTGCATCGTACTGTCCTAATTCAATATCGTAATTGAATTTTTCCACCGCTGGCCATAATCTTTTCTTCGCTGGCTTCTTTTTGCATTTGGTAGTTCTTGCTAGTTGAATTATTATCAGCATTACTACGCTGCTTATTACTGCTGTTGTTATCCAGATCATTTTAATCATATAGTTCTTTTCATTAGGCTGCATGGTTGTGCTTTCCCTTGCATTGGTTGTCTCCATTATTCCTTCTTTTGGTTGTACATTTTAAGTGCTTTCTGGAGTTGTAATGCTTCGTGGATTGAAAGGTGGCTGTCGTCCATGATCATTCCTTTTTTCCATGTTTCGTTTCTTGGTTTTCTCTCGGATTGTTTTATTATAGGTTGATCTGTCGCATTTGACTTGAGTGGTTTCCTTGTTATCGTTCTCCAATGCTCATGAGTTCCCTTTTGGATATTTATTACATATTTCCCCAGTTTCCTTTTCGTAGGGATACGATACTTTTGATTCGTTATATTTTTGTTTATTTCACATTGTATTCTTTTGTTTACTGGTTCGTTTCTTTTAGGTTCGTTTACGCAGATTTTTGTGATAGGTTTTTCACCTGTGTTCTCAATTAGTATTTCCTCTTCATTTGCCGCATTCGATTCTATGGTTATTATTACTGCTTTACTTTCTCTGATCTGGCGTTGATACTGTTCTTCTCTTGTTTCCTCTTCTGGGTGCTTTGTCGTAGTTGATTCCAATAACTTTCTTGTTATTGATTTCCAGTAATCATCTCTTCCTTTCTGAACGTGTACTATGTACTTTCCACGCTTTCTTTTAGTTGGAATACGGTATTTTTGATTTTTGATATCCTCGTTTGATTGACATTTGATTCTTTCGTTCATCGTTCCGTTCTTTTTGGTTTCAAATACACAGACTTTTGTAATGGGTTCTTTACCCGTATTTTCGACTATTATCTCTTCTCCGCTCTTTGGGTCTGATTCTACTTTCATTATTATTTCTTTATTTTCTCGTACTCGACGTTTGTATGGCTCTTCTTTTGGTGTTGTGAATTTTTCTCCCAGGGTTTTGGCTAATGTGCAGGTTATTATTATATCGTTGTTGGCACATATTATATATTCCGCATTTCCTTCTAGACTATCCCATTCGCATTTCTTTCCTGCTTTCATATTCATTTTCCAACAATCGATAATTTTGTTTTGTATACATACTTGTTCAATCGTTTCTATTCCTTTGTTTATTATTCGCAATTTGCCTATCCCTGGCTTTACTTGGATTTTTACGTTTCTATCTTCTGTAGCATCTCTACATACATCTTTGGTGGTTTGACATGATGATGAGTTTTCGGATCGTATTTCCATCTTTCCCGGTTTTCCTATTGAGTCGAATTGACAACTTATGCTTGTATTCACCGTCAGTTGTAAGCATATTCCTTTGCTTGCGCTTCCTTTCTCATTTATTGTTCGTATTCTGAACGATTTTATTTCCTTTGTGATGTTTTCGTCGGCTTCCGTTAACTTGATGGACGTAATCAATATCATTATTTTCTGTAGCAGGGTCGGTCGGTTTTGATTTTTCCTTTGTTGTAGTAACATCATCCCTTTATTTCGTTTTCCCTCGTTATTGTTGTTGCTCGTTTCTTGACGTTCCTCGTTGGATGATTCCTTTTCCTCTTGTTGTGCGGATTTGTTTTCATCTCTAGCATTTGGTTTGGTATCTTGATCATCTTGGTTTTTGCTGTTGTCACTTCCTCCTTCTCCATTATTATTTCCATCCGGGGTTTCTTTTGAAATGTCGTCCTCGACATTTATTATTTCAATTATTTCCTCGTATACTTTTATTATTCTTGCTTTTATATCGTCCATCTCTTTTATTTCTTGTTTGCTCGCTTGAAATCTTATCTGCTTTCGATGCCATCTATGTATTATCCTCAATAGTTGTTCCTTCCCGTCTCCGATTCGTATTGCTTCTTTTGGATGGTTGGTGAATTTTAGTCCTTCCCATTTCAACATTGCTTTTATTGTTTTTGGGAATGGATAGTGAGCATATATTGTTTCTTTTAATAGAACGTTTCTGTTCCTTACCATATAGTTTACATTGAATACTTTAAGTGATGAGCCTTCGTAGGTCCATTTCATCAGGTTGGCTGTTGCCTCGTCTTGTTTGGCGTCGATAGCTTCCCATAATGTTTGGATTGTTTTACCCATCATTTCTCTCTCTCTGATTGTCGCGTTACTGGTTATAAATTTTATTGCGCTTGCTTGTCTGGATTTCAGCGCATAATGTAGTACATTATTTTCTCCATTGTCTTTTTCTTTGAACGATGATCCTGTTTTTAGTAGTTCTCTCAGAACTGTTGTAGAAGCATCTGCTGCAACTGCGAACATTAATGGTGTTTTTCCCTCTTCGTTTGGTATATTTGAGGCGTATCCGCATTTCTGCATAAGTTGAATTATATCCATTATCCTTTGAGTATTTCCGTGTTGTACTGCAATATGTAAAGGTACGTTTCCTTCTACATCCGCCATAGTGAATATCATGGGTATACATTCTTTGATACGATCTATTTCTGGTGGACTTCTAGCTCCTTTAGCGTAATCCATTGCGATTTTTCCCGCTTTGTTTACTATTCTCATCCATCCTTTTCCTTCGACCCATTCTGGCATTATCTCTCTGATAGCTTTTACTATTATATCCATCTTGTCTACATTATCTTGAGTCGCGTTTAGAGTTATTTTGGATTCATCCGGTTTAGGTTCCTCTACTGTGTTATTCGATGTCGCTTCTATCTTTCGACTCATTGTTAGTCCGTTTATACTCAGTTGTTGAGTTTGTGATCTGGTTTGCATACCTCGATTTTCTGGTTCTCTTGTTATTGTTCTTGGTATTGCTTTGCATCTGCTCACGTTTACGTAGATAGGTCTGGTGAGTGGGTTGTTGACTAATTTAACTCGAGCATTGTTCTCGTTTACATACATTATCTCGTAAGGTCCTTTACCACATCTTTGTAATTTTCTGGCTACTCCTGGGATAATTTCTGGCGTTGCGATTATTACCCAATCTCCAACCTGAAAGTTATGCTCACGCACGTCTCTCTTTTTATCGTGCAATTCTTTATAGCTTTTCTTGGTTAAATCTAATATTCATACCTGCTGTTTTCCAGATCTCTTGCATTCGCTCTTTGAATCCCGTTACATAATCATCAATTTCCATATACTGTGATATTGGTGGTTGATATTCTAAGTCTATCGGCATGTTGCATTCTCTGCCGTACATTAGTTTGAATGGACTCATTTTTGTTGCTGAGTGTATTGACATTCTATAAGCCATAAGGCATAGATTTATATATCTATCCCAATCATTTTGGTGTCTGCTGACATAATTTGACATCATTTCTATTAATATACCATTAAATCGTTCGGTTTGTCCGTTTGTTTGCGGATGGTACGGTGATGTTCTCAGCTTCGCAATTCTGAAGTAATTCGTTACTTCCTCTATGATTTCGCTCATGAAGTTGGTTCCTTGATCAGTTAGAATCTGTTTGGGTGTCCCGTATCTACAGCATATTTCCTCTACTAGGATTCTCGCTATTGTTCTAGCTTTTTGATCTGGTATTGCGAATGCTTCCGGGAATTTTGACAAATAATCTGTTACTACTAATATGTAGATGTTTCCATCGTTGGTTTCTGGTAATGGTCCTACTACGTCCATTGCGATCATTGTCATGGGTTCTGGTGGAATTGGCATTGGTTTTAACGGTGCTTTCAATTTACTTCCTGTGCTTTTCCTGGTTGCACATATTAGACAATTCTTTATCCATCCTTTTACGTCCTCTCCGATATTTGGCCAATAATATTTTTGACGCAGTCTTGCTTCCGTCTTTTTTGCTGACATGTGTCCTCCAAGTTTTCCGTCGTGGTATTGCATTAGCACTTCTTTTCGTCTGCTTTCTGGTAAACACATAAGTCTTTTCTCGCCATCCATTAACAATAACCATCCCTTCTCCATGGTATATCGATGTCTGTGTTTCTCCATATGCTCTCTCAATTTACTGTTGTTATCGAAGATTTTCATATCGTTGGTTTCCATAAATTCGATTATTGTTTTTAATTCCTCGTCTTCCTTCTGCTCATTTCTCAATTTTGTGAAGTCGATATCTTCTGCGATGATCATGCATATTCGTCTTACATCCTGATCCATTAGTTCTTCAAATACAAATCTTGACATACAATCTGCGTTAGCGTTGGCTTTTCCTGATTTGAATTTGATATATGGTGAATATTCTTGTAATTGCATTGCCCATCTCATTAATCTACTCGAGGCTTCTTTGTGTTGGCCCAACCATACTAATGGTTGGTGATCAGTCGTGATATATATCTCGTGACCCCATAATAAATATTTGAAATGTTTAATAGCTTGGATTATTGCTAATGCTTCTCTTTCAGTCACAGAGTAATTCTTTTCATGTTTCTTGAACGTTCGACTATAATATCCAATAACTCGTTCTCTTTTCTCGTCATCCCATTGTCCTAGGACTGCTCCAGATGCATATCCGCTTGCGTCTGTTGCTAGCAAAAATGGTTTCTTAAAATCTGGATGTACTAGTATTGGTGCTGATATTAGTTTGTCTCTGAGTGTTTCAAAGGCTGTTTGTTGTTCCTTTTCCCATATAAACGGGGTATCCTTTTTTGTCAATTCTTGTATGGGTTTTGCGATGGTTGCATAATTCTTAATAAACTTTCGGTAATACCCACATAAGCCTAAGAATTCTTGCACTTGTGTGACTGTCTTTGGTGCTGGGCAATTCTTTATCTTTTCGATATTTCTTGGATCTGGTTCTTTGCCTTTTGCTGACACAATATGTCCTAAGAAGGTAACTTTTTCCTTGGCCCAATCGCATTTTGAGGGTTTCAATTTTAACTTCCATTGTCTCAGTCGAACGAATACATTACGGATATCTTTTAAATGTTGCTCGAAGGTGCTAGAATAAATTAATAAATCATCAATATATACCATACATTGTTTAATGCCGTGCGTTACAAAGTTCATACATCTCTGGAATGAAGCTGGTGCGTTAGTTAGTCCGAACGGCATTTTCTTAAATTGATATAGATCTTTTCCAATTGTAAAGGCAGTTTTCTCTCTGTCCTCCTCTTTGACCTTTATCTGCCAATAACCACTTTTTAAATCTAGCGATGTAAAATAAGCTGCTCCGTGTAGGGTTTGTAACATCTCATTTATATCTGGTAACGGATATGTATCCCGTTTTGTTACCGCGTTGAGTCGTCGATAGTCTATACAGAACCGTTGTGTTCCGTCTTTTTTCTTTACCATGACCACTGGGAATTGCCATGGCGAGCAACTTGGTTCGATCACTCCTGCGTCTAACATCTTTTGAACTTCTTTTTCTGCTTCTGATTTTTGAGCTTCTGCCAATCGATATGGCCGTAGTGTTATTGGGGTATCATCTGTTAATGGTATCGTATGTTGCGTTACATCGCTTGTACCGAGATCTAAGTCAGATGCTGCAAATATGTCTTTAAATTCCATTAGCAGTCTTTGTAGCTGTTCTTTCTCGTTTTCGTTTAGAAGCTGACTGTCGATTGTCCATAATTCTTCCTCAGTTCCTTCAGTTTTTGCTGTTGGAAGTTCGATATCCATCATCGGTGTTAATTTTCCCAATCTTTCGTTTTCGTAAATGACTTTATCTTCTTCATCAAAATTTGTAATGTTGATCGGAATTTCACTGTTGTCGTTTACATACACTATCTCTCTGGCTAATGGCAGTTCTTTCTTTTTCTCGAATTTTTGATTAGGTTCGAAAATCATTTCTCCTCTGGTTTCCTCGTTTACTTTTACGTAACAGATCATTTGTGTGCGCCCTGGCACTACTATTTTCTCTGAGCATCTCAGTTCTGATTTCAGCATACATATTCGTCTGGTTTTATCTCTCAACTCCATCGATCCTAGATCTATTATTATCTCTTTTAATAATTCTGGCATGAGATCTGTTCCAATTATACAGTCTGCGCTCAATCTCCTGATAACTGCTAAATACGTGTTGATTTTTACATTTTTGTATTCGATTATTGACCAGATTTTTCCGATGACTGCTACCGATTCCTTACTGCAAGTTATTACATCCATGTTAGCTTCTTCTATACATGGCCACAATCTTCCGGGTATTTTATCCATATTTATTGCTGATATGTTTGCTCCGGTATCAATCATTGCTTTTATTTCTACCCCATTTATTTCTATGGGTACCGTTAATGTTGGTCCAGCCAACGTTTGTAACATAGCTATAGTTCGAGTTTCTGGATCCTGATCCACACTTCTTGATCTTTGGCTGGTTCTTGGTACTAAGTCTGCCAAATTTGGTTCGTATGGTACTGGATAAATATTTCGTAATGTTGTTGATCTTGGTGTCGGTACGTGTCTTTCTACTGGCATGTTTCTCTCTACTGATGATGCTGCTTTCTTTAGACATTCATATACTGGTGGTGGATGATTGAAATGTCCACTATGTCTTGTCTTTCGATTTTCCCATTGTTTGAGTTGCTCTTGAGTTAGCATCTGCATTCCTCCTTGGTTTTCGTCATTGTCACTGTTATCGCTGCTGTCATCCTTGAAGTTTATCCATCGTTTCCAATTACTCGTTTTTTGTCGCTTCATTCTGGTTTTCTCGGCTTCTAACCTCATTATTGCTTTAAATTTTCGTCCGACTTCTTCATCGGTACCATTCATTTTCGTCAGAATCCCTACTAATCTTTTTATCTTGTGGATATCTTTTGAGTGTCCATGTAATACCATTGTCTTAGCTAAAAACGGTAAGAATCCGATTGCCATTTTCCAGTTGATTTTTCTTTCTCTTTTGTAAATATCGAAACATGCTAACATTTGTGTTATGATTACTCTAACGATTTGAATGATAAGTATTATTCCTAGAATTCCTGCCATCATTTGTCCGAAGATTAAGAATCTTCCCCACATGGCTTTCATCATATTTGCTGTTGCATGTTGAAAATGGTCTGGCGATAGTAACAATTCGTAGTTGGGTTTCTCTCCATAGTTGTTACCTCCCGTTATAGTTACAATGTTGGATAATATTGCTTGCCTTTGTGCTGGGAATAATAAATGTTCTCTGGCTCGTTCCAAATCTTTCGTTTGGTATATCCCACTCTGTGATATATCAACTGGTTTGAATTCTGCTTCGCTGGCCAATTCTGTAAGTCCAAATATTTTTGGTGGTGCTACAATTACTCGGGTTGGAAATTGTAACCAACTTCCATCTCTTATTTCGAATAACGGTCCATATACATTACTGCAACTGAACATATTAGGTACGAATTTTTCTGGATTTATCATCCTTGTTACTGGTTGAGCGAATCTGATTTTTCCTTTATGCATTATTTCTAATTCATTTATGCATTTATCTCTTGGAATTGTTGAATTCTCTGGCAGCTTTGCGATTGTCTTTTCGCATTTGTATGTATACATAACTTCTCCAACGATTCTCCCAAAATATCCTTCTTGGAGTGGTAGTAATGGAATTGCGTTATCCGGATTTGTGATTGCCATTGCTAACTTTGTTTTTAATATTTCTCTGTTCAAGATACAATCATTTTTAACAAAGTCGTAGTATATTTCTCTGTTGATGCCAATCCTTTATGATATAAGAAATCCATCTTGTTATTTATATAGAGATATAGTTTCACATCTTTGGGGTCTATTTGCGCTTTTGCGTTTGGTATTGCTGTTCGCGATAAAAATATTCCTTTATAATTGGTACTGGCTACCATTTCGTCGCATTTGCTCACCATTCGTCCTTTTATAAATCTCATTCCGATTGTGGTGTCTGTTGATATTACTACTGTTGGCGTGACCTCTGATCCGATAGTTGTGGTGATCGTTGGTTTTCCGATTCTTCCGGTTCTCCGTATTTCATCTAATGCGCTCTTTTGCGTGTTAGTTTCTGTTTCTCTGTGCACTTGTCCTTGCACTTCATCGAATATTGCGCTTTTCAATAAGGTGAGTCTACAAGTTCTAGTATCGGCGTGATATACGATCGTTGACATTCCCGTATTGCATGATCTATCTGTTGCTAAACATTGAGGGTACTTTTTCATTGCTTGCGTGTCTGGATCAAAATATCCTTGGTATTTCTCCAACTTTACTTGATAACTTTCAATCACTACTACTCCTTTGACTAGTTGATTCAATAGGGTGTATTCTCCTCCTTGACACGTTCCGTCTCCAGCCGTTATTCTTCCCGCAGCATATACTCGGGTAGTTTTTATTTTTCCTTCCTCGGCTGCCACATTTACTCGTCCAGCTATTGAGATGCGTCCTGTCGTGAATCCTTCCTCACATTCGTTCCGCGTTACTGAAACCACTGTTGTTTCCGTTCCAGCTTCTATAATTGTTGAGTGTGAGTGATGTCCGCAATGAAATGCTACAATTTTCCGCGTTACTGAACATTCCTTTATTTCCGTTTTAATGAAATCTACTTCTTGGTATACGTTATATGATACTGCTGTAGCTGTTGTCTGTAATCTACCGGGATTTGCAGCTTTGCACTCTTCCGTTTCTTTTAATGAGTATTTATCACCAATTTTTATATTGTCGCAATTATATACTACAAACGGTTCTACTCCTTTTACGCACATCATCCATATGAGTATTGTAGTAATTATCGTATTCATCCCTTTTCTAGCTGTTTTTGGATCGCTTGCATTAATCGTTGTTTCGAATTCCGTTAATAACTCTTTTAACTTCGCTTGCATCATCTCGGTTTGATCATCTTTACTTACCAAATTTATAAAAGCTTGCCATCCTCCTTGAGTCAGGATGAATGGTTCAATTACTTTCCTGATAATGTCTGTTATTGCGAATTCATATCCGTTTGGGTTGTATCTTGGAGTTCGCTTTCTGTATATCACTATCGTATTGTACATCAGATAGGCCATTCCTACCAAATATCTGTTTGGGTCATCAGATCGTTTCGTTAAGTGATTTATTATCAACAATAATTCCTCTGGATCTTTGGTTGTAGTTCGTACTTTGTTGTCCATGATTTTATTTATTATTGGTTTTATTGCTGCCCAAAGCTGTTTCGCTTCTGCACCGATATTATTAAGTTTCAAATTTCTCTTTATTTCTGGATTTGCTAATCCCAGCATATCAGTTATCAATCTATTGATCCACTTTGCTCCTTGTTCTTGACCTTTCAGTTTTCCCTGTAACTGCTTCGTTACTTGGCTAAGCTTGTTTAATTTCGTTGTCAATTGATCCATCTGCATTTGTTCTTTAGTTTTCCTTTCTGGAGCTGGTTTATCAATTTTTGGTCGTCCTCTGGATTTCTTTTCCATTGCCGTACCTGTTTCTTTTCGTTTGGGTTGTTCGTCTGCCGTTTCTTTGGATGTTGTAGCTCCTCGTTCATTTATCCAATTATCCCATTCGTCTCCTGTCGAGCTTCGGCGTCTTCTCTCTTTCTTTTTATTTTCCTCTTCGGTATCTGGCTCTATAATTTCGACTGGTTGTCTTTGACCACATACTAGCTCATCTCGTTCATCTGTTATCATATCGTCTTCGTTTTCTGTCATGAACAAATCTCTTGATTCTGGTATTCTCCTGGTTGTTTCCTCATCCACAATATCATTTAGATCATTCAGTATCTCTTCGTCTCCTGTTGTGATGACGATTACTTCATCTGCTGCAGGTGGAACTTCTGGCGTATTTAAACTTTCCTGTCGCCCTATTGGCGTTTTCATTTTGATTTCTCTTTTGTTGAGTTCTCTACCTGCAATCTTTGCTACCGTTAATATATTGATTAACCCCAATTGCATTTGCGTAACTCCAATTTCAAGATCGTCATCTAATGATCGTCCTTCGTATTGTAAATGAAATGGCGGTTCATACGGTATTCTCTTTTTCACTTCACTCACTTTGGCAGTGATATAAAATTCTCTTTCGATTGGTTCGAAATCTGGCGTCATAATTTTTAAACTATACTTCTCTATCGTTTCGGCTGCCCATTCGGTATGTTTCCATTTTCGGATGATTTCTCGAAATTGCTCTGGGTACCACGCATACATTCTCCGATATTCCTCTATTTCCTTTACAATATTTCGCAGGTTCTCCACTCTGTTACAAGAATCGATTATCCATTTTGCTAAATCTGTTACAGTTCGTCTTTGATTCTTTGCTCCGGTTCTCAATATCGCTGCTAACTCTCTACATTTTTGCGTTTCCGTTAATCTTGTTAATCCTTCCTCCACAGGATCGTCTATATCTGTGGGCAAGTATCTTGTTCCTGGAATTCGTTTTTCGAGTACACTGATTCGCGGTCTCGCTTGTTCTTGTTGAATTCGTATTTTCATTTCTCGTTCCGTTTCTACTTCGATGGTGATATATATCGTGTCATCTTTCACGAATTGAGGCGTTACATATTTTTTCAGTAGGAACTGTGGTACTCCTCCTGCAACATTTTCAGTGGATTTTGGCTTCTGACTTATCATTGATCTTGGGTCTACTCCCAGTTTTTCGCTGTGTCGCTCTTCCCATTTTCCGGGTTTAGCGATTGAAATTGTGACTTTTCGATTAAATGGCCACTCCAACTTTCCGTCATATCTGCCTCTTGCTAACAGAAAATACACCGATAGATATTTTCCTTTTCCTGCCCCATCTCCGTTTGGGTACACTCTCAATTTCATCCGGTATCCTCCGATCTCTGTATAGAATTGATGGCTTGTAATACCGATGATTTTCTCTTCTTCAGCCGATTTTACTTTTTCAGCCCATCCACCTATTTTCCATGTGTATGGGGCTAGTCGAGCTTTATCGTTTATTTCCTCGTCTTCTTCTGGTTGCCATTCCATTTCGTTTAGCATTTCCTCTGGTAGATTTTCGTATGGTTCATCTTCATATAACTCTAAGGTTGTTTCATTAGCTGCCTCTTCTGGCGCTTCTCCTGGTATATATTTTCTCCATTTCGGTTCGGTTCTCTCCATTTTCCATTTCCACTCCTTTGTCTTTTCATCATGCACCTTTTTCCATGGTGTCGATCGGCATCTCGAGTCGTCTATAGGTTGCAATTTTGTGCTTAATTTCGCATCTTGTCTCCATAACTGGTAGATGGTTAGTATTTGGTCCATCTTTCTTTTCATTTCCTCTTGAAATTCTTGGATCTGTTGTTCCCTTTTTGTTGTATTTTTCCTCTCTGGTTCATCCATGGCTATGATATTAATGGTTTGTCCGTCTTCCCATATACCTAATTCGTATATCGGGGTTCGTTCTCGCGGACTTATTTGCCGTTTGTGATACATTATTGCCACGTCTTCTACCATACCATCGTCACTACTTTCGATTATCGGTTGGATAATTTCTCGATTTATCCGTCGGTATAATTCGTGCATTTGACAATCGGGGATCTACTAGTATTTCTTTTATTTCATCATTTGGTAGCTTTATTCTTATCTTTATTGGTTCATCTCCTCTCATATCTCTTTGGTGCTCTCCATATTTGGCTATCAACTCATCTGTTCTCTCGTTGTCAAATCTCATAATGTCTGTGTCTCGTACAGCTTCTACGAATATTTTCATTGAGATCGGTCTAGTTAACGATAATCGGTTAATATATTTTCTAGCTTGGTCTATTGCTTGTTCCGTCATTCTAATCTGGTTTTGCCTCATTATCTTTTGTCTCTCTTTTTCTAATCCAGGTTTTATTTCTTTGGTATACAGTATTTGGATTTTCTGCCATATTTCCGCTGTCGTTTCCTCGGTTTCATTTTTGTTTAATGTTACCACATTTATTCCTTTTGGCCATATTAGAGCATCCGCTAGGTGTATATCTCGCTTTATTTTTCTTCCTTGGTAATATAAAGTTTTTATTTTTATAACTGGGTCCTAGCTTTTTCACTACCCAATCGTACAACTCGTTTGTGCTTTCGCCTCTTGTGGCTATTATCTGTCTCGGTATCTCTGGAAAATCAATAATTACCTGATACTCTTCTCTATCATATTCTTTCAGATTCTCTTGGTATTTTCTTATCATATCTTTCCATGGTGCCGTAAATGTACCATTATCTTGTTGATATCCTTTCGCAATTAATTTCATTATTCTGCTGTATGCGGTTGTATCTCTGAGGTTTAAGAACATTTGATTTCGATCTACTTCTTCTACAATCTCGTTGATTTCTTTTAATATCTCAGTTTCATCTTCTCTTGGCACGTTCGTTTCCATTTCCTCTAATTCGGATTTTAATTCATCTTTGTATGGTTTATTTTCCTCGCATGACTGAAATATTTCTCCGCCCAGACTGCTTATTTCACTTTCATCTTCGTCTGTTTGATCGTCTGGTATTTGTCTTAGCATATTGATATGTGGTTGTTCCTCCTCCTTCATTATCTTTGTTGGCCCTTTTGTTTGGAACCATATCTCTTTTATTCTATTCTCAATTTGAGCTTTACTCCACGTGGGCTTTTCTTTTCTGATTCTTGTTTCTATTTTTTGTAGCAGTATCCTCTGGATTCGATTTTTTGTTATTATTGGTTCTGATATCCTTTCTTTTTCTTGTGACGTTGACGCTTCCTGCTCATCTTGTTGCAGTTTTAATTCTGGCTCTTTCATTTCTTGTGATAGCACTTTCTTTGCCATCACTTCTATTTTTTGATCTAGTGCTTGTTCTTGTTCTAAATGTTTCAACGCTCCATCTATTTTTAATATTAGTGCCTTCTTTCTTAGTTCCGCTTTCTCTTGTTTCAGGATTGCTTCTTTTTCTTTTAATTGGTCCTCCTCTTGTTCTAAAGCTTCCTCTTGCTTTATTTTCTCGAGTGTACTCTCTATTGTTTGTGTCATAATTTCTTCTTCGAGTTCGTCTATCTCGTACATCAATGTTTCCTTGTTTTGATCCTCCATTATCATCATCTCTGCTCGATTACTCTCTTGAGTTTCTGGTTCGTCTGATTTCTCAGTTGTCATTTCTTTTAATTGTCGACGTCTCTGTTTTTCCTCCTCTGCAAATTCTTTGATGGCCTCTATTTTCTCCATCGTATTTAATTCGATTGTTTTCTCGTTATCATTTATCATTCCTCCCCCTTCGTTCTCAACACACTGCTCCGCAGTGTGAATTTCATCTGGAATTATTTCCATTCTCATCATATTAATTCTTTTCGGGGTTTGTTTTCGATTTTCCCATCTTTGCTGGATTTCTTGGGCTTCCTCTGTTTGTAGTCTTTGCCATTCAGCTTGTTGTTGCTCTTGATATTCTCTGGTTCTCAGCTCTTGAATCTCCTCATTGCTTCTCATTACGTTGATTCGTTGTTGTTGTATATTGGTGGGCATCTGTTGCATCATCTCTTTTAATTCCATAGGCATTCGTTGTAGTGTTTCTCGTAGCATGTCTATTTCTTGCATCACGTTAATTTGTGGATTTCCCATAGAGTTGTTTAGCCTTGATTGGTTTGGTTCTCTTCTTATGTTACATTGCCTTGCGAGGTGTCCTTGTTGACCACAATTGTAACATGCTTTGCTATTAAGTTGTCTACATATTTTCTCCGTATGCCCTCGTTTACCACATATCTGGCAGTTGTAATTTCGGAAACAATTCTCTGACCGATGTCCTATTCTTTGGCATGTGGAGCATTTTTCATTTGCATTTGGATTGTTCCTGAAATTATTATTATAACTTACTTGGTTATTACCTTTATCTTCCGGGTTTCTCGTTACTGGTGGCTTGAACATCTGCTGTGCTCTTGGAATGAATTGATTCATAGCTGGATTGGTATTGTTGTTTTGATTGTTGGCATTGACTGTTGATGTTGTTGGTTCTGCGGCCAAGACTGCCACTTGATATCCTAGTCCCAGATGGGCTTCACATCTGTTTGCGATTGCTACTGCTTTATCTAGTGTTTCTGGTGCCAAGCATCCAAGGTTGGCTCGTATGTCTTCTCTTTTGATTCCTCTTATGAAGACGTCTACCATTTTATCTTCGGGCAAATCTGTTTCTCCGAAGGCTTCTTTACACAATTTCTTTAATTCACATGCGTACACTGCATTTGATTCATCTCGTCTTTGTTTTCGATGTAGGAAGTCTAATATCTTCCTATTCCCCTTTTTCTCTATCCCGAATATCTTTATTAAGAACTCTTTAATCTCTGTCCACGTTGTCAATTTCGTTACATCTCTCGCTTCCTCTACGAATACATCTTGTGCGCTTCCTTTCAAGTATAAAGGCAGTCGCTCTTTTACCTTTTGATCTGTCCAGTGACAGATATTTTTATACACTTCAAATTCCTTTATAAATGTATCCAATTTGTTGGGACTACCGTCGAACGGTTCTCCTCTAAACTTTTCTCTGAATTCTCCTACTATTGCATTGTTGTTATTTATCATCATGTTTGGATCCGGAGTTGAAGTCGTGTTGGAATTTATGGAATTTGCCATGTTTGAGTTAATGTTTAAGTTTTTTAATCTCTCTTCCTCGATTTCTGCTTCTATTATTGGCAACCGGTTTTCTATATCGTTTATTTCGTTTTCTTCGCTACTGTTGAATTCAACGTCGGTTAATCCACTATCTGTGCCGGTTCCTGTCGCTGCTGTAATTGATACTCCGGTTTTGACACTTCTACCGTTGCGAACTTTTTTCTTTTCTTCCGTTTTTAATAAACTTTTTTCTCTATTCGCCTGGCTTTTGCTTCTCGTGTGGTTGCTGATGCTATCAATGTTTACGGTTATTCGTCTGCTTGACCGTTTTTCTCGTTTCTCTTTTCTTGCTTTGGTTGCTTTGAAACTTCTGGTTGATTATCTGCTCGTAACTACTTGACGTTTATTCCAAATTCTTTTCTGCTCGTTTATTCAAGTTTCTTTGTTATCGCTTTGCTTTGTCGTTTGCTCTGAAATATTTTCTCTTTTGCTTTGCTTTGCACTTGACTTGGATTGCTTTGTTTGACTATCGATTCCTAAGAATAAATAACACTCCAATATTCTATACTCTATACTAATTTCTCCTCCATTTACTATACTATATATGTTATCATCCCTTGTTCGCATTTATCGTGGTGGTCTTCTTTATCCGACTCACCCCCCTCATTTTAAGTCTATTTTTAATTATCTATACCTCGTAATAATTATCTATTAACCTCGTATCAATTATCTATATAGTCTTATCAGTTATCTATATAGTCGTATCAATTATCTATACCATAATATTAATAACATAAAATCATCATATTCATACTTTCATTCATTCCATTAATTATTTTTCCTATGTCTCCCAAAAAAATTTATCACTTAATCCTCAGTCGCTGGCGCTCTATGCCCTCTATAATTTCCGTTGGCTCTTCGGCCTTCGGCTTTTAACTCTTTTACTGGTCATCTGTGACCTTAATATCTATTCATAATCATATTTCATCTCTACTCATCTCATATCTTATCTGGCACTCTATGGCCTCTAATATCTAATCATAATCATCCGGCACCCTATGGCCTCTAGTATCTGATCATAATCATCCGGCACCCTATAGCCTCTAGTATCTGATCATAATCATCCGGCACTCTATAGCCTCTAGTATCTGATCCTAATCATCCGGCACTCTATAGCCTCTAGTATCTGATCATAATCATCCGGCACTCTATGGCCTCTAGTATCTGATCATAATCATCCGGCACTCTATAGCCTCTAGTATCTGATCATAATCATCCGGCACTCTATGGCCTCTAGTATCTGATCATAATCATCCGGCACTCATATTCGTTTTAATCTAATTCATCTTATTTTTTCTCATTGTTTCACCGGACTTGAGCTCATCAGTGACTTTTGGGTATGTTTGAGGCCTCACACTGACTCTCAAGCCATGGCGTCTTTTGGCCGCGCATTCTTCCGGTTACGCTTTACTCACCGCCATTCGGATATTTGGTACTCGGTGTGGGATCCGGGTTATTGTACCAAACTCCTCGCTGGGCAATAAAAAAACATTCCCTCGGTACTCGGTGTGGGATCCGGGTTGTGTACCTCGAAGAATATAAAAGTATGGAAATGCCTAGACGTTCAATCAAGTTCCAAAAGCGGTTTACTTGATTTCCCGAATAGTGAAAAGAAAAGGAAGCGATTAAAAGTGGGAGCGGAAAATAAACTATCAAATCTCTGTCCGCTCCTTCCATCAGATTTCTCGGCTCCATTCAGCCGCTCTCATCTGGCTTTAGTAGGACATTTTGAGTATGAACCATTTACCGGTTAGTTCACATCTCACCTACCGTTTGGCCCCGATACTCGGTGTGGGATCCGGGTTGTTGTATCGAGTTCCTCCCAGCGGAAAAAAGAATCGTTCGATACTCGGTGTGTGATCCGGGTTTTTGTATCGAACGGCTCAGCGTCATCAGTCCCTTGGCTGATAACAACCTGAGCACGACAGTCCGTAGCTGTCCTCTGGTGCCTCACCACCAGCTAGGGAAAAAAAGAAGTCATCTCTAGGTACCTTTACTCTAAACTATTAATTCTGTTCCGTGTACACTCTTTCTCTCACCTCTCGGTCTATCTCTTCACTTCCCCCTTCAAAATTTGTGGTAATCGCATCAGCAAGCTCCCCAAAAGAGGTGATCAATCTCTCGCCGGTTACTTGCTGACATACGCGACTTGGCCTACCAGTTCCTTTCTCAGTAGGGTTGATCAGGGTTTCCCTTGGGTGAGCGTACTATCATTAGATAGCTCAGGTTAACCATTTTTCCTCGTCCTATCTCAATATAATATCAATAAATATAATATCAATAAAACAAAAAGAAGCATACACTAGGAAACTCGGTTGTCGAAATTTTTCCGTCCAATATTTTGTGTCTCTGTGCGTGTGTTTTAATTATTTCCCTAATTCGGCTTTCATGTATTTGGTCTATTACCTTTATTTATCGTTGTCGGGTGGTTTTATTATTTACAAACATTGCATATTTCTTTATATTCGTCTTATCATCTAATAATAATTCAAGTACTGCATAATGCACATTTATTTCATTTTACCATAATAATTCATGGAAAGTAAACAGTTAGTCTTTCCTTTATCTTTCGCTGGCATAACATACAGTGCGACTCTTGTGCGCATCCATGACAATAACTCAGGTGTCCGCAAGGTATCACCATTACTCGTGCTTCCTCTGTTTTGCACGCATAGCATTCTAAATAAGCCTTGGTTTGCTCTTTCATTGTTGTTGCGATCTCGTCTTCAATATTTTTGACTTTTTCCATTAACTTGTTCCAGCTTTTCCCAAATTTGGTTATCTCTAATCTCATGAACAGAATTTCGTATATTCTTTCTGTTGTTACATCTTTATCAATATCGATCAATTTTATTAATATGCAATGTTCGTCGGAGTACAGGTTTGAAATCGTTGATATATCCTCTTTAGCTCGTTTAATTAATTTTTGTTTGTTGATTAGTTCCTCTAGGTTATCGTTTTCGATGTTTAGGATACCCTTTAGTTTTTCTATAATTTTGGTTGGTTCCATCTAAAATTATTAAATCTCTTTTAATTACCCTTTAAATTTATTTAAATACTAATTAACTAACTTCATTCAATTTTTAGTCTTTTAATATATTTTGCTTCATTTTATTAACTACTATTTTAATCATTACTCGTTGTAATTTATTCCATTATCGTTGACTTCCTCTACTTGGTTCTATTGCTTTCCCCCGTAGTTTATCGTTATCCCCTTACTTACCCCATTTCATTTTATCCCGCATTTTGTCCTTTTAATTATGTGTTGTTTGCTTATGCGTCTTGTGAATGTCGTTGGTATCTTACAAGGGTGTTGTGTCGTCAAGTATTAATGGATGTTGAATGCTTTGACGTTGATATCTATATAACTTTAACATAATTTCATCTCAGTTTGTTTGCTTGGGTTTTGTACAAGAAGGTCATTCAATCCCGGCTGAGGGTGTACTGACATCATTCTCTGTTGTTTCTTAACTTGATGGTTTTGGTCTTTCCAAATAACAAAGCTTCAATCCCGGCTGAGGGTGTACTGACATCATTCTCTGTTGTTTCTTAACTTGATGGTTTTGGTCTTTCCAAATAACAAAGCTTCAATCCCGGCTGAGGGTGTACTGACATCATTCTCTGTTGTTTCTTAACTTGATGGTTTTGGTCTTTCCAAATAACAAAGCTTCAATCCCGGCTGAGCCCCCAAATTTGTATGGTGGGTTACTAGGGTCGCCAGGAAGACAAGCAAGATTTGAAACCCTGTAACCCACCACATGTAACTATCTGACCATGATGATATTTCAGAAGAACACATGCCGCTCGATTGGACCTCTACTCAGGCAACTGACGAACATTGTCAGAAGAGAGCACAGCCAACAACAGAAATTATCAAGGAGCTTCAACCAAGGTGGCCATACCCCACCACTTGGCGGCTGTTGGGCTTCGAAAGGGACCCTTGTTGGGCCAACGGACAGCGATACCCTGCCGAAGAGACCCTCGAACACGCACAGAACCTCCTCACACAATGGGAAAGGGTGCAGGAACAAGTTGACCTGAACGTGGTCAAGGCGAGGATGTATCTCGCAAACGTGGAAGAGGATATCCGCGTCGCCCGTATTGCCGAGGCTTATCCGCCTCGACCGGTTCGCGATACCCGACGACCATTCCCAGTTTCGCCTCGGAAGAAGGGCTCGAAGAGACCATTCATCGACGAACCTTGAATTTCTCGAACCAAGGATATGGACGATAAATCGTGTATTAATGTGATTAAGTTTTAAAAGAAATTTTTCGTTAATTGTCGTTCGACTCAATTCCTTTGCATGAATAGATTCATTTTGATAACTATGTTTGCAATAATCATAATTACTAATTGTGTAAATCCGTAAAGAAATTTAAAGATTTTGTTCATTATAGCGATGACAACTAACCAAATCCTACAAACTGAATTGGATCACGCAAGGAGCGCAAATGCGGATCTCCGTAACCAAATAATCCAGATAACTCGAGAAGTACAACAAATCAAAGCAACTTGGTCAGACCCGAAGAAGATGAAAACTCTGTATCTCAGGCTAACAGCAGCTCAAAAAGGTTGGGGGGAGGAGCGACAGCTCAATCAGAGCCTGCGCACTCAGATCAGGGGATTAGAAGTCGCCCTAGCAATCTGTCGGGAAGGGGAAGCGGTAACGTACCCGCTCGTCTTCGCACCGTCACAGATACCATGTAGAGATTCCCACAGCATCATGACTCAACCTACGAACCAATCCGCCACTCCATCAAGTAATCGTCGACCAGGGCGCAAGGAGCGTGCCCGACGTCGAGCAGCACGACCACCAAGCTCATCACATTAAGTTCACAAACAGCACACGTTTTCCTTGTTGATTTGAAATAAATGAGTCGCAGTCATTGTTAATTTATCTCCAAGATACACTTACGTACAAGCGTTATTATGAATACTCGCATCGCGTTTTCAAACCTTCGTTCCATTTCCCACAGTCAACAAAAAATCTGATCTTGAACTTGTTACACAAGGGACAGAGCAAAGCGAGCACAGGTCTTCTATCGACAGCTCGTGAACCCGAGGGTTGTCAGAGCAATTACAGTATAATTAATAATGCTCACTTTTTGCGGACAATCCACCCACTTGAACACATTTCCAACGTTGCCTAGCAACGGGTGCCAAGTGGCAGCTAGAATCATTTTGTATGGCGTTACTGGGGCAACAATAAAGATAAACAAATTACGAAACCCTGTAACCCACCACAATGTATAAAAATTTTATTTATTTTTATTTTCTTTACATTTTCCATTTTTTTCTAAATTAAAGTTTTCCGCTCAAAAACACACATGCGTTATGGTGCTGGTCAAACAAATATGGGCTTAATCAGTTTTTGCCCAACAAAAGTCTATCGGACTCCGAATGTAAAATTACTTTGTTTCAAATTAAATTATCTCAAGACTAAAATTCATCCGATAGCATAGCTTTATTAAAATGCTTACTAAAAATTTTATCATTATTAATGATATTACAATTATTCAAGTAAATGAATTTTTATAAATAATACTTGTTTGTTTTAAAAATATACATTATTTGTCACAGTTTTAACATCATAATTTATAAATGATTAATTAATGTGATTAATGATTAATATATTTAAAAATATAAAGGGTCGAAAAGGTCACGACGATAAAGATTCTTATGAAGAATTTACTCGAATATATTTAGATTCGACGAAAAAAGAATCAGATATATTTAAAAAAGGGTTAATAAATATTTTATATTGATTTTAATCTGTTAAAATAATAGTTTTTGTTTCAATTCAAAATATTTTACTCGAAAAAATTTTCGAATTGTGATATTAGAACAATCAGGATCTTCAAATGTTATTCAATACGACTCACAAAGCAATAGTCCCAAAGTAAAGAATTGATAACTGATTATTTTGATTCATTTAAAATAATATAGCAGGAAATTTCAAGTCCCACAAATAATTCTGGAAATTTCTTTAATGTTAATATTAATAAGAAGTTATTTGATACAGTTTTCGGTATATCTTCAATATTGCAAACCGAGGCTACTCACAAGTGTAAAGTTCATTTTTTAAAGTATGAGAAATGTTTAGATTTAAATGTAAATGAAATGTTTGAGTTATTTTCTTGACAAATTTTCCTTGATTTTCAGGCAAGAAAACCAAATAATTTTCACACTTATTTATCCGAATTATTCTCAAATCCTGAAAAAAATCCGGTAAGAATTTGAAGATTTTCTGCATAAATTTGATTTGCAAACTGAACAATAAAACATTAATATTAATAAAATTATAAACATTTTTATTTTGTGGTTTGGCTAATTTTACTTTTAAAATCTTTGTTTACAATATTAAATTTGGAAAATATATTAATTTAGATTTAGTTTATTATTTTGATCATTTTTATAATTATTACTTAACATTTATAATAGTTGCTCATTATTAGCATTATTATTTATTTATTTATTTTATTTTTATTAATTTTTTCCAAATCTTATTTGAAACGGAATTGAAAATATTGAGATAAATTAACTACATAAAATTGATATTAATTAAAATTTTGATTTTCCGCGATTTCTGCAAAGGCCCGCAATGCAAACGGTTCATCATTGATAAAGCCTTATGTTAGTCATTGATGCTAGTCATTTGGAAATTTAATTAATGTATCAGCTTTTATTTTGCAATTTATTTTTAATAAAAATCCAAATTTACACACGTATGAGACTGTAAAGGAGAATCGCACTTTTAACGATTGAAAAAATTGAGTATGTGAGGCAGTGTTAAGTTTTCGGTTATACAGTAAATCTTCTGTTACTCGTCACCGTTCGGACCCGGGCTGTGACTTATAACCGAACAGACGGATAGCAGAAAATCACTAATACATATACGTATGGTAACGTGATTTCACTGCGGACTTGGAACGGAAATGAAAATAAAATCCTTTAAAAGTGAATCATTGACACACATCGTATTTAATTTTACAAAACGAACGGTATAAACTCAATGTACGAGTAGTAATGTACAGAAATGCATTGTAATACTAAAAGCCGACATTACTTTAAAATTATCTTTAAACTTCTTCTGTTATTTTGAGACTCGAGCATTCTGCATGGCGATGTTCGTTTCTTAAGCAGAAATAGAACCAGTATTGCATTTGTCTGTTTTTGCATTTCTAACCAGTCAATGTACTCGGATAGCATTGTTTCTGCTTCTGAGATAGACTGGAACTGATCCTCCATCGGAATCAATTTCTTCTTCAATGCCAGTCACACTAGAAGCAATTTTTTACACATTTGCACAAATTAGTCAACACTTACAGTCTCAGTTTTGTCAATGGGTTCAAGCAAGAGTTTATCTCACCAATTCTAGACATTATAATGTCAGTCCAGGCAGGAGTAACATCGAAAAAATTATCCTTTATGTCATATCTTCTGAAATTCTTACAAACGTCGCTTCATATTTTCAATTAAGCCCATAAACTACATAATTGGATTTGTATTGACTATGAATCAGTGATGATATCGATTTTGATCATTATCTATTAACTTTATAAAATGGCAAAAAATATTTGTTTTATATTTTATATTAATTTTATTGGTGAATTATAGTTTTAATTAATATTAATATTGAGTTTTAGATTTTATATTATTTGGCTTGAATTTTATTTATGTTAGTTGAATATTGATGGATTATTTGTGTTTTTTTAATAAATAACGATTTTACGGCTAATCTTTGTAGTGTGTTTTTGAATGCTTCTTGTAAACAAAATAACACAAAAAGTTTTAATTTAACAAGTTCTTGGCTGTCTCCATAAATTCTTGATAATGTTTGATGCCCTAAGTGAAGTTTTGCTTTATTAATGTGCAGAATGTTATATGAATCCCCTTCTTTTGAAAACGCAGTTGCTTCTAAACAAGTTGGCAATGCTAGGAAAACATAAATTCAATCAATTCACCGACTGTATCTGGTTAGGCTGTATGTTGTAAGAGTTGTATAGAACTGAAAAATTAAAATAAAAACTTGTAGTTAATAATATTGCCAAATTTAACAGGTTAATATTTCACATTGTCTTAATATTTTACCGTTCTGGTTTTTGTTGTTAGAAAGTTTCTAATCTCCCCTGTTTATGCTTTAAAAATATCAACAGTCTTTTTAAAAAATAAATTTTGTTGAAAATGGAACGATTTGAAATTCGCACTATTATGAAGTATGAGTTCTTACGATCAACTACATCGTGAAACATTAATAGTGTATTTGGCTCTAGTGTTACTACGCAGCTTATTGCACGATAACGCTAAACCACACACTACACAAATGACTGTGCCAAAACTACAGGAATTGGAGTTGAAACTTCTTTATTATCCTCCAAAATCGCCAGACCTAGTCCCCACTGATTACCACTTCTTCCGCAATTCGGAAAACTTTTTTTAATAGGAAAAACAGTTTAATTTCGGCAATGCTGTAAAACTGGCCTTTCAGGAATTCATTGATTCTCGTAGCCAGAGTGTTTTTACCACTGGCCTTAACGACCTGCCGCTAAAATGGCAAAGTGTATAGACACTATGGGCGCATACTGTGATGAATAAATAATTCTTTATATTTGTAAATTATCAACCAACTTTACCATATTTTCTGCAAATTTCATCCATGACTATATAATATTAAAATCTGTACTATCTAGTTATTGTGATTTAATTTTAATAAACCTTTCATTTGCTAAGCATTCTGCGTTTTTGCTATATGCCAAATTTTAGAAAAGGTTAAACGGCTAATCTTAATCACATAATGCTTCAATATTTTCACCTTAAACTGAAACCAATTTTCGGAGTACACCATTATGCTTATTAAATGTCTGTTTCTTTGATTTGGAACTTTTTCTTTTCAATTCAACAATTTTGATTTCAAATCACCATTTTCTTGGAATATCTGATTTTTCTGTGAATTATGTTTGACATATGCGAACTATTTACGCGACATTTATTTACCAGTTGCCTAACAACCAAATATTTAGAAATATAAACAATAAAATCCAAGATAATATTACTTTCGTTAATTCCATTTTTTTTCTTAACGCATACTAGATTTCCCAATAGATTTTAACGAATGTCAAAAGATTCATTCTTACGTGTTTCTTTGTATAGGAAATTTTAAAATTTTTACTCGTTCCCATTCTTTGGAAACCTTTATGGCTTCTTAAACTTTTTTCATTCACGACCCCATTTATGATTGTAAGTTTTTTCGCGACCCCAGATAAATATAAAATAAAGATATAAATATTTTGTGATGATTTATTGATTAGCTAACAATATAAATACATATGAAAAAATTTTGTTTCAGAATTTTACAAAAAGTTGTAAAATTGTATTTATTATAATTATAAAAATTATATGACCTATTTTTCATCCAAACTGCATTTTTTGCAGTAAAAAATACAATTACAAATACATAAATAAAAGAGAATATTGAGCAAAATATGTAGTCACTGGTATATATTCTAACCCGAGCATTTTGGCCGTTTTATTCTATTCGGATATATACGAGCGCAGTGGATAAGCATACAAAAATTAAAGGAAAAAACCGTTTTTTAATGAGACCGATGCGCTTTTTTTTACTACATAACAAATTCAATCTAATTATTAGACTATATAAAAAACTAAACTTACCTTTTTGGTGGAATTGTATGATATTTTGGTGGAATTCTTACAGCGTAATTTGATATTTTGGTGAAAATTTAAATATTTTTCGGAATAATTAAATATTTTATTGGTAAAAATTATACCAAAAAAATTATACCACCTATATAAAAATAACATTGCATATAATAATGTATTAATTAATTATCGAATAAATAAAAAAACTATATTATTCTTGCGAGTCCATTCTTGGGTTGCTATTGAACAGAGACAACTGACTACACTGGAAAAGCGACAACACTACACTAGTTCACACCATGAAAATGCAAACCATAAATTCCAAGAAATTACATTATCTCGCGGGCATCGACTAACTTTATTAGACTACTACGCAACAATGGCTATGACAATGAATTTTACTCTGTTGTAAACATGCATTATTATATTTTAAAGAAACATCAGTACTGAAGATCACTAAATTGGTTGTTAATTTTGTGACTGACTTTATATTTGTTATAACTGTCAAATTCCCACTTTGCCCATAGTTTAAGAAGCATTGCTCTAGATCAGTGGTTCCAAAGTGGGTGGTAGCGGATTAATAAATAATTGGCCACTTATAGAAGAAATTAATAACAAACAATTATTGTGATTTTGCAATCGAAGTCATTAGAAATTTAAATTCTGAATTATAATTCATCTTATTACATTTGCACTGCAAAATCTCAACTACTAAGTTGTACAACTATTAGACTTTAGGTATTTGCAGGGATTTGTGCAATGCTGAATAATGTCTCACTATTTACGTCGAAAATATCAGATGGGTTGAACGGGAAAAACCTTACAATGAGTCGATGATAAAAAGGGTCTTGCAAAATGGGCGGTAGTCCCAAAATGTTTGGAAACCTATTCTCTAGATAATTAAGAAATCAGTGCCTATCATAAATTTTTGATGGAACTGTTTGACTATTAAAGATTATCAAATAAAATAGATAAAGTTTATTCTAACAATAAAAATAAAGCAAATATTATTATTAAACGACAATTAATTTTATTTATTTAAAGAATCACATGAGTTTTCATTATATCCTCATAAAAAGCTGTATCGATAATTCTAGGGTTTTTTTAAAATTCTTGGTCAATTGTCATTTAATAATAAAAAATAATCAATAGTGCAAATAAAAAAGAATAGAATGAAAATATGTAATAAAAATACTAGAAATAAACGTGCAAATGCTGGCAGCAATTGATTGGCTTGAAATTATTTAAATTTTTTGGGAAATTCCTTGACTACAGCGAAACAATGGAAAAACTTTTAAAAAAAGACTGGAATTTTTTTAATTATGTGCCATTGTGTTTCTTTGCTTTAGTTGCACTTTTATAAATAATTCAACTTTCACCACACAACACAGTAATAAATCAATTTTTTGTTTAGATATCAAAGATATTTTAAATTTCAGTCTATTTACATTTACATTATTAATGATAACAAGTCAAAATCTAGTGAAACATAAATTAATGTACTAAAAATTCCACAAACCAATAGATTATTAACTTTTTTCAGTACACTTGATCTGTTTTCTTGATGATCTTTTGATAAAATAAAAATAAATGAAATATCATCAATCAATCAATGATAGTTGAAAATTTGTTAAAATTCACAAGTATTGTTTTGTAAAATTGGTTTTTTAAGATTCTTAGAGCTTTATATTTCATTTTGAGATTAATTCATTGTGCCAGAAAAAAATGAAAAAAAAAATTATGAAAATTACACACAATATAAATTGTATCGGCAGATTGAAGAAATCAAAACAGTAAAATGCATTCAAGTCATCTCAATAAAATATATTTATTTTCAAACGATATTGCTAGAATTTTAAAAGAACTGATAAAGATAGTTCACCGTTGTTAGTAACACGGTGAAATTCTTATTTTTTTCAGAAAACATGTATAACTACACAACAAAAATACAGTTCAAATCAGTTTAAATCTGTAATTTGAATTCATCAATAATTTTT
This sequence comes from Schmidtea mediterranea, assembly GCA_022537955.1. NCBI lineage: Eukaryota > Metazoa > Platyhelminthes > Tricladida > Dugesiidae > Schmidtea > Schmidtea mediterranea. The sequence continues at coordinate 297,913,349 of CM039679.1, read as the reverse complement.
CGATTGCTGTTTTAAAATTTTTGTTTTGAACCGTTACAAAGTAAAAATCAGGTGGTGAAAATTTGAGATCTCCGAAGATTTTTTCCCATAGACGCATTGAATTACGAGCTGTATTGTTAAAAAATATCCATTTTAGATTTCTTTTTCGTTTATTAAAAATAAATTGGTATAAAATTTGTTTGCAATATTGCTGTGAATTTATTGTTTCTGGATAAAATATTGGACCAATGATATTTTAAAATTATATAAAAATCGTGCAATATAATAAATAATCTAAAATAAAACATGAAAAAATGAAATTATGAAAAATACCCCATCAATCATTTTAGTTGGTAATTAAGGTGCCAAAAACTTGATGAAAACCTCGTTGTTACAGTAGGCTAATATTTCTAGGAATGTGGTAGTTGAATAAAAAAGATTCAAATGTTAATAAGTGATCATTTTTTTGTTAAAGCTTACTAAGAAAATTATTAGCTCAAATTAATAGATGAAGTATAATCTGGTTCAAGTTTTAATCATAATTTATATCATCAAGTTCATATGAAGTGTACATTAATCCTTATTAATCATATTTTTTGTACTTATTATTTTTTATTGCATATTTAAATTAACAATAAAACTGATCATCTCAAACAAGATTGATTATATTGATAAATTTAAATATTTTAAATGTTTAAAATCTATTTTTGGCATTTAATTGCAACATATCATAATTGTAAGACTTCACCATTTGCACTAGAATGATGAATGAATAAATGTTATGACAAATCATAACATTTCTAAATTTTCTCTATTAAAATTAGGTAAAATATCACGAGATTAAATTACGTTATTATTGGTATTCCTAGAATAGAATAAGATTGTGCTACAAAAATTGTTCTGATTAATTTGTGCTGTTTGTCTAGACTTTTGAAATGCTTTATTTCTCTATGAACTTGCAATGCTGATTTTACAGTTCGACGATTAAATTACTTAAAATCGAAGAACAACTTTGATTAAATTTTTGGTTTATGTTTAAAATCAGTGTTCGTGTTTTAAAAAAATTAATATTGAATTTCTGTAAAACAGTTTGAAATAGTGAAATTTCAAATTTAAATCAATTTTCACACATTTCTTGATTCAATTCAATTAATCGTTGGCGTTTTTGGTGAAACTTCTAGGTTATTGCAATTTTTCTTCCCTGATAATCTTATTTCTTCAATTATTTCATCAATGCCGCCGTTAAATAAAAGTTTAACCGTTCTTTTGTCTGAATTTAATATTCAATAAAAAAATCAAATTATTTAGGTGTAAAAAACAGTGTTCAATTTGACCCGAAATATTATTCAAATTTAGTATGAAAATTTTATTCTGAAATATATCTGCGTCAAAGCTAGAGATAAAGATATTTCTAAGTTTATATAAAATCCTTGCCATTTTAAAAACTTATAGCTTGTAATTAAGACAATTTTAAAGACTTTCAAAAAAATTACAAAATTAACAGTTTTTGGCACATTGGATTTACCATTTTGGATTGCACAAATTTGGTTGCTATTTCACTTACATAACCTATGAAATTCGATGTTACAAGTTATTTGATTATTTAAGAAATATTGGGGAAAATCTTGCCCATTATCGATATTTTGAATATGGCGGCTATTGTTCTTTTTTACCTATCAATTCATTCGTTTTTATGTTGTCATGTAATATCAAAAATATCAGCAATTTATGACCCTCAATTTACAATATATTTAAAGTTCTATTAATATCATTATTGAAACCATAATTTATAAAGGGTCTTATTTTTTTATTCAATTATATGCTTTATTATTTTATTATAATGTAAGTTGTGGTTGATAAAACTTTAAATAAGTATACGTTTTTTTGTTTTTTATCCGTTGAAGACAAAAGTAAACTTTAAGTATTTATCAATTGTAGATGTTGACTATAATTATTTATATAGGTCCCTTAGTCATTCTCCCAGTTTATCCAGAAGTAGCTCATTGGGAGATTATGCATCATTAAATAATATGCCATTAAACGATTTGGTTAATAATAATCAGGTTTTTATATGATTAGTTCCTAGGCAATTTAATGCCAATATTCAGAAAAGAGTAGCTATTTGTGTTTCTTGGTCTTGTAATCTTGACGATGAGCTCCATATAAAGTTATTTTTTCGATATATTATGCATTTTCTTCAATTGCTCACGAGTTTATCCGAAAAAATTGCCCAAATTCATCAAGACAATGGAAGTTTTGCTACCGATAAAATGATTAAAATCCGTCATGTTTTTGTTGATTCTCTTCGCAATTTGTTTACTTCTCCACGTTTGATATTGCCTGTATGGCTCAGTTTCTCAATCATGTGCCGATACACTTGGTTTAAAGAGGCACACAATTTGCAAATGATGAAAAAGGTGTTTTTGGATAGATGCCTCGGGCACTTACTTGCTAAATATCACACTAAAGAAAAGTGTTTGTTAGTTTGTATAATTTTTTTTATTCACATTTTCAATAAGTCATGCTATTAAATATCATTTTAAATAATTTATATAAACTAATTGAGGTTATTGAAATTAAAATATTCTGAGTGCGCTATGCTACAAAAATATTTTATTAAAATTTAAATGAAACAGCAGATGTTCAAAGGTGAAAAAATAACTTGATTTTTTTTACAATGAGTTTTACTTTCTGAATTTTAATCTCGGTAAATATTTTACTAAATTGGGAAAATTATGAATTATTTTCATCTAGAATTTCATTTATATTTATTTAGATTTTGATTATAGATCAATTTGATTTTTGATATAAATTTTTAATATTTCACATTAAAAGAAATATATTGATAGAAAAATATTGGACAAATTATGCATCATTTTATTGAAAAAAATCATGAAATATAATTATGTATATACAGTCAATTCTTTTTTTATGCGTTGAAGTTATGCGGTTTTCCCCCTTCGGTCCAGAAAATGAATGTTTTTAAAAACGATAAAAAGTTATGCAAAACCGTTAAATATCTTCAGATTTACAGTTATACGATATTCAAAAAGGAAAATATCTTTCTAAAACCTAAACCAACCAAATATTTTTGAATAACGAATCATCCAAATCACAAGGTTTCGTTTCAAATTTTTTAAAATATTAAAAACTAAAAAAGTTATTAAATTTTATATTTATTATTACATAATTTTTTGTTTTTTCAATTACTCTTAATGATTTATTTGGTTTTATGTGATTTTCAAAAATTATGTAAGTATCTCTATTTATACAACGTAAGTTGAGTATTTTTATGCGTTTTTTGGTTTTATGCGTGGTTCAAAAATTATGGAATCACTAACTATTTATACAATGTTTTTTTGTGCGGTTTTCTGAGGAACGTATCTACCACATAAAAAACAATTGACAGTATATATCAATTAATGTTATGTTATATATTGCATGAAAGTTGTCAGGAAATTTTATTTTACAGTTCTTAATTGATTATCACTACTAAATGAACGTTGCAAAATCAAATTTGAAGATCAACTATATAAGGAATTGCACTTAATAAAATTTCAAAAGATATTTTTTTTCACCTGGAATTATTAAGAGAAAAAATAAATTTCATTAATTATTTCTGACCTAACTACGAATTTTTAACTACAGCCATTTCTACAAGTCGACTGTAATTGAAACCTTGAGAGCGGAAATGTTATTCAGATCTTGGTTATGAATATTTATGTCATGAGTGTAATACCACATACATTGGAATGACTGCCTGTCATCTTCTTTCTCAAGTTCTTGATAACTGTCGACTGAAAGAATTGATTGGTACCAGTAAATACAATTGTCGTCTGAATTTTGTGTTTATGTCATTGAGTTATGTCATGGGTGTAAACCACATACATTGGAAGGACTGCCTGTCATTTCCGCTCTCAAGGTTTCAATTACAGTCGACTGATGAAATTGATTTGATATTAGTAAGAGCAATATTTTGATTCAGGATGAAACTAAGTGAAAAATAGTTTTAATACAATTTTTAAATATTTTTGTTGAAAATTTTATTTAAATTTTGTTAAAGTCTCGGTTTTGTAAAATTTTAAAAAATCAATTTTATTTAAAATTTTGTAGAATTTGTGATTTAAAAAAAAGCAAAATTTTTGATAAAATTTTTTTGAGAATTTAAAAGCAGAAACTTGTTTAAATAACAATTATTTACTCTAAATAGTTTAAAATTCAAGACTACCTTACGCAGATCGTTATTCAGTCGAAATATATTGTAGTTGAATATATATTTCTGATTGTTGTTGTTATTCTTCTTGCATAAGTTCGTTTAATTCATTATCGCGTAATCATCTTAGTGTTGGTTCGTTATATAATTCATTATTATCTTTCCCATAACTCAGATTAAACGATTTTATTATTATTAGATATATATTATGTAAATACTATATTATTAACATAACAATAACTGTGTTTATATATTTCACATTGTAGTATTCTTAACTGGTTATTTTTATATATGTTCGATTATCTCATAATTATAGGGAAATAGAATAAATATCAATATTATGTAAAATTTGGTCTTATCATTTCCTATAAACGAGTTTTTAAATCCATTTTTTGACAAAAACAACAAGATTAAAGATTTTTATATAAATTGCAATATATTCTGGAATTCTTGCACTTAAGAAAATTTAAAAATATATAAATCATAATAAATTGTTTTATAATGTAATTCATTGGTTTATTATTAGCTTCTTGGCTCGCATTGTTACTGTTGTTTTAATGTATCACCAGGGTTGGATTCTTTCAATATCTCCAATTGTTCATCGACGCCATCTTAGAAATTTTTCAGTAAGTCATTTATGGTATCTTTAATTGATTATCATATCCTAATATCAGAGAACTATTTTATAATATTCGGAATGCGAGCTTGATTAATAATTTAACTAAGTTTTAAGAAAATACAACATACTTCATTTTACATTTTAATAATTCAAATTAATTATAATGCTAAATAATAATTTGATATTATTTATTCTACTGATAAATTATAAGTAAAATATTGAGTTATATTTCTTTTTTTATCTTCATTTAGTATTTTATATTATGGCCATTTATGTTTCAATTTTTAACTCCTAAAATGTATATAGTATATATCTAAATGTATATCTAATATGAGGACATATAATTTTATTCGTGACCAGCGGAGTTATGATCCCTTTCCAAAAGTGGCCCGCAAGATCGTTTGGGTTGGCCACTCCTGTTTTATAAATATTTTTAAAATAAAACATTTATAAAAATAATCAAATGACTCAGTAAAAGACAGAAGAAATATTAAGAATGGTATTTCAGCATTCAATACCAGAAGAACCTTTCAAAAGAAATGGTAAAAGATACGAAAATGAATCATACAATTTCTTTTGATGAGAATTAAAAATTTAGAAAATAGTTCACTAGAAATTGGAAAAAGAAATGAATGTTTTTAAAAACGATAAAAAGTTATGGAAAACAGTTAAATATCTTCAGATTTACAGTTATACGATATACAAAAAGGAAAATATACTTTAGACAACCTAATGATAAAGGGATATATCTTAAGAAAGTGCCCACTTATAATATGTCACCATTGTAAAAATCTGTAGCACTTCAGTAGCTACGTGTAAGCCATCTGAACCACTATGAGCTGTCGTGGTTATATATTTTAACTATATTATGACCATACATTTTTTTGAATTTTTCAACAAACATATTTGATTACACACAAAAGCGTTTTACCACTACGACTTTGTTCGATATTCCATTTAATGAAATTAATGTTTTACAGACATTGTTTATATAAGGATCTAGAGTTACTAAACATTTTGAAATAAAAATAATTTGAAAATATTTAATTTCAATGACAAGTCACTTTATAATGGAAAAAAATAAAGTTAGGTTTTTTATAATGAACATTTTAGTTTTCTGGTTCATTTGGATTTAAAATGTGTATGTACCAATTTCCACACCATTTGGGCTCCTATAAATACTGCTTCAGTGCACTTGTTATCTCGTGTTTTATGGTATTTGGCAGTTGCATTAAATAAAAATTTACAATGTTTAAAAAGCTGTTTTTCAGATACAAAGAACAATTATATTACACAATTTGAATTAAACAGTAAAATAATACTAGTTACATGACACATTAACCTGACTGTATTCGAGAGCATTTATAAGTACGCCATTCAAAAATACTTTAAAAGTTTTTTAGTCTGAACATTCTGAATCCTGAAAGTTTTCAAAATGCGATCTCTTCAGCACAGTTAATTTTTTTTCCACTGGAAAATCTTTGCGATGCCTTTTAACATTTTGGAGCAAGTACTGCTTTTCCTCCTTTGATTTGGTGAGAGATGAGTTGAATGATGACGCCAGTGAAATTCCACACTCGGCGCTGTAATTGAGAACTTTCAAGTAAGAGACCACTGCTGTTGCCTTCTGAAAGGATGGAGTTTGTTTCCAGGTGGAAGCATCAGTCATGACAAAATTTATGAGCTTGCTTTTCCTTCTTTGCTAATGTTTTGTCTTCAGTTCCCATTACCATTTTGCGTTCAGTTCGCTAGTCATGCAAGAAAAGCTTGTCTTCTTGAATTCTGATCATAGTGTGAGCATTGATATGTGGGATGTCAAAGATGATGTGAAGCCAGCTTTCTTTGTACGTTGAACCTCTCCTCTTTTAGCATTCTTCTCAACCTCTAGGTACTTCTCAATAATTACTTGCAACTTTTTAATGATAGCCCGTTTTTCAGCCGTATGGAAACGCGCTTTATCCAAGATGCTTAACAGTCTTTGCACGACATCAGAAATAGTATCTTTTTTGCGCACTTTATTAATTTCGTGTAAAGGAAAGTAGACACTCAAAACATTTGTCGCTGTTGGAAGAACTCGTTCAGAAAAATCTTCAGGCGGTTCACCAATTAAATGAACAACAGTTTTCTACCTAGTAATCATAACTAAATGAATGATATTGACAACAAAGTTTTTTGGCCTCCCTTATATATATATATATATATATATATATATATATTGTCTGAAGATATATTAAAAGTACAAGTGCACATTGTGTACAAATTAAAATCAATATTTTTCATATTTAAAGTAGGTACTTTCGTATCCGTAAAAGACGGGACTGTGAAAAAAAGTGGCGGTTTCTAGAAAATGGCGGCTTTCAATAGTAAACATTTGAAATTTTACATCTAGACCTAATCGGTTTACTATTCAGGTTATCATAAGTTTTAAAGTTGTTCGGGACATTACTTAACATATATTATTGACCGAGGGCTGTACTGATCTTGTCTTTGGATCGAAAAATACTTACTAAGACATCATCAAAGTTCCCTTTGCTCCAATTCTATTTAATATGTCGGCAGCCTTAGATGATAATGTTTTGAAACTTCCAGAACCTGCAACATAGAAACAACTAAACATAGCAAAATTTTATCTTGTATTGTTTTGTACAAATCCATTTCATTTAACTTTGACAAATATCAAATCACACATTTCTATGGGAATAGCCGAATGGGATTTGTGTAAAATCACTACAGGAATCTTACTTATTATTGAGATAACATGGATCTTATGAACTATAAGAATCAAAACTAGTTGTAAAAATCGCAACACGTGAAGGAAAAATTCACCTTAAAATTAGTGTGGTATTAACCATCAATTTGTCACAGAAATCCTATAATAAATTCCATTTATAGCCCACATTTTGTATCAAGGGTTTCATATCGAATTTCATAGTTTTCTTTTAAACACTGAAATTCACAACTTTAAGTTTCTGATAAAGCTCTTCATAAATATATTTATTTCATTATTATTTTCACATTGCCCAACGTAAGAATTTTTTTTTCTGTCACCAGCACTGTAATGTATTATTAAGGTTAATTTTTATTTATTTGTTCTAAATTTAATTATGAACTTTATTATTTTAACTGGAACTTGAAATCACTACAAAATAAAACTTCTCTCTGTTAAACGTTTTAAATATAATAATTCAATGTCGCTAAATTTAGTGTAATTGTGTATTTTCAGTAATGAGTCTGTAATTATTTGATTCTTTCGTAAATAAAATATTTTAAAAGGCGAATCAAAATCATTGTTTTTTTGCTAGCAGCATGAAAAATAAAATGATCAGATTACGCAATTGAACACATTAGTGCACAATTAAAACGCGTATATATCATTTCAACTTAAAATAGATTTAAATATAAATTCAACTGAAAAAAAAACACTAGCTGTGAAATTCTTTATAATACTACAAGGATTTTGAAAATAAATCTGCTTATTCATACCAGTTTATTCATTGGAAAAGTGTGGATATGAAATGTGTGCCACCTACATTCCATCATCATTGATGGAACAACGCCCACATTTAATTCCATTTCAATTAGTCCCACAGTTAAATCAATCTTAATGGTTGATAATAATAATAATATCCATAGCAATTTATTGATCGATAAATTATAAAATGGTAAATTACTGAAAATATCAGTTATAGAGAAAATTATTAATTTTCTAACATAAAATAATAAATTGATCCAAGAAAATAGGTTATTGTCCGCACATTTTTGATTTTCATGATCTGTTTTTGATCATACATCAATCATATTTATGTTTTCAATGTGATTCATAAGATGCTTCGAATGAGGTTTTCTAATTTTCAATGATTTAAATATTCAAAAATAGTTTAAAAAAATATAAAAGTTTTTTTCTATACAGAAAATCAACTAATTATCTTGATTTCTTTCATTTTTCAAAGATAATTAGTTGTATAGTATTATCAATATATTTAGAAAAATAGACGATTTTTTATTTTTCACACTTCATTGATTTTATTAATGACCTTTGATTAAATTATTTTTCTCTATATAACAGGGGTTGGCAAACTGATTACTGGTATGATCGCCCATAAAATCCGTAAGAAACGCTAATTTTTTACCCATACTGGATCTTGCAATTTTTCCTGTTTTTCTACAATTGTATCCAAAAAATTAATAATTTCAGGCAAAATATTTACATATTTTCTAAAAACTTCCCCGACTTACCCACCTAACATGACAAAAAAGAAGTAAATCTTTATATTCCGAGTCATTGTCTTCAAGTTGACTATGTACAATAGCATATAAAGTAAAAAAAATATATCCGTAAAGAAAGTATCTTTGCTCTCATTAGTGGAACTATCTAAATACACCTTAGGATTGATAACGTTACCGAAAGACGCAAAAATTTGAGCCGGTGCAAGATCTGCGAAATCATAAGGAGAGTGATCTTCCCTGCAATTATGAAATTTATATTCAATTTTGCATGGAAAAAAGACCGATGAAATTTCTGTTGTTGATTTGAAAGATCGTCGTGACTGATGTAGAAATAGAACATGCAGCTAATACAGATCGATAGTACGATTACCAGAACATCGTGATATTTGATCGGACTATTAAATATTTCCAAAATCGTGTTTTTTAATATAATATTTCTATAAATTTCGATAAGGCTGTTGAGCAGTTCATCACAATGTGTATTCAGGGAATTAATCACATCAGTTGTACTATAATATGTTTAATTTTTAAATAAATGTTTCATCGTTTAATAAATTTTTAGCACATTTTAATTTAAAAAATTTGAAATTAACCTAGTAAATTACTTTAAATGCCTGGATCGACTGCTTGCCCATCCCTGTTATATAACATAAATTTTCAGCTTTTAAGAAAATAAAAAGGCTAAACAAAACTATAATGGATTTTACTAATATAATATTTTATTAGGTAACAAATGGGTTTTGGGGGGCCCTCGACTTTTTTAAGGAAAAATTATTTAAATAACAATGGAAATAAGTTAGATTAACAAAGGGATTGTCGAGGACGAATTTAAGATGGGGGTAATTGATTGTGATTCTAAGCAATTTAGACTGAAATTAGTTAAAAATTGAAGTAGAAAAGTGTATGTCTTTTATTGGTAACAATATCGAGACAGGAGCTCTGATTTTTACTGACTACTGAAAAGTATGCAGTAGATTAGCTTGGATATTTGCATATAGCAGTGGATCGCAGTATATGGTTTGTAACCTATGATGATAATACAGTTCACATCCAGAATATATAGTTCAATGCAAATTTATTTGAATAATAAATATTTGTTAAACTAACTTATTTTCTCGTTTAAATTATTTTTTCCTAATAAAGTTGAGGGTCCCCAAAAACCCAGGAGTTACTTTTTATTATTTTAATCTCTAAAAATACAGGAAAAAACCACTGAAAACAATCATACAATTGAGGTTTTTCAGTTTCTTATATTTTTTTCTTTGGCAATATTTTTATGATGCAGATTATTTTTTTCAATATTAAGACATCTTTTTTAATTACCTAGTGTCAACCTGGAATTTGTCGCATGACAGAGGCTAGAACTAATTCAATATGTAGTCAAGTTGGAGGAATTCTTCTAGGTTCCGGTGGGCTTTCATTATCTCGCACCATAATATTAGGTTCTAATCAAGCTCTCGTCAATTTACTTTTATATTTTGTGTCATTTTGGTTGCGCTGTAGTCCTTTGTCAGTTAGACACGAAGATCCACTTGATTCCAGTCAATTACTTGATCCTAAAAAGGTGAATATTAATTAATTCTTTACTTAAAATTATTTAATTAAAACAAAATTATGAATATATTTATGGGAAATCATTTTATTAACATTAAAATGACTATAAGTGTATTGTCATTAATTTTCCGATAACATGTAAATAAAATATTCAAAGGCTTCTCATTTTATTTGACCAAACCTTTGATCTCATGTGTATTAATACTTTTTATATTAAATGTAAATTTTAAACAACTCAAATCAATAAATACGTTTTATTTACATTAAAGGTCCTTTTAAAGCGAAGCATTAGGTCATAGGATGCCAAAAGAATAGCTTTAAGAAGTACTCGTAAATTGAAAAGGATATGCGTAGGAAAAGTTAAGGAAAATCTAATCTTTGTATATTGATTGTGGGAACGCTGGATCCTGGTAAATACTGATTCAGTTGAGAGTAACTCATCGACAAAGCGATGATTCATCAAGGTGAATCAATGATCTGATTGGGTATCAGTCAGGTTACGTGGTAATGACTCATACTCTTTATTTGACAGCCTCTCAAACATATCATGTCAATGCCAAAATCTTTTCTATTTTTTGCTACAAACCTGTGAGGTCATCATTGGTTTAAATGACTCTAGGTCCTGAATTGAGTGGTGTATGACCAAGGTTAGATATTCATATTTTTCAAAGAATGAGTCTGGTTGTAATTTTGGTTATATATGGCGTTCAATGACTCGATGACACTGGACAAGTCATAACATTTAAAAAAATTCAGAATGGTAACTTTCCCTAGTAAGAAATCTAAAAGTGATATATTCTAATATATAAAAATGAAAGCATATGTGTTTGTATGCAACTTTGTATGTCAGGATATAAAAAATTTAAATTATTGGTAAAAGGTAGACAAATGTATTCAATTTCTCACGTTAGAAACTTAGAGATCAAATAAACTTATAATTCGTTTTGTTTACAAACGAGAAAAAATGTCAAAATTTATATCAAAACGTTTGAATTTTCAAATTGTTTAAATAGATCCAATAAATAATAGGGCCGCGCCGTCTAACACTGCTTATGTTACTAAATACAAATTCTGTATATCTTAATTATGCTTTAACTATTACTGGAAAATTTTAAATTTTAATATATAATTTTGAGCTAATAAAATGTCGGGAATAAAAAATAATTTTAATTGATGCCATGACATTTTTCTTTCAATGTTATTTGAAAATCGAAACAGAAATGGTATATTTTAATATAAGAAAAACGGTATGTAGGCTTTATTTATAACATTAGATCCATTATGTGCCACACTTCTTCCAATAATACAAGAGCTCTACAAAGGTTCTATTAAAAAACTTATCTGATTTTGCAGGTAAAGGACCAAAGGCAGGATCGAAATGGCTTTTTTGGAAGCAATTAGATTTAAATCCCGGGAATAATTGCTGAACAACTAAGAGGTTTTCGTAGAGATGTTATAAAAATAGAGATCCAGTGAATCTAATCGCCATTATAGCCGAAGATATATGAAAAGACTCAATCGATATTTCAACGAATTAAATGTTGGTCGTTTTTCGAAAAAATTATTTGTTAAAAAATCAAAATGACGCCCTGAAAAGGCGATTTCGCATTGGGTTAGTCCCTAAGTGAAAATTTGTTCTGAGAATTAATAAACGTATTCTGTGTTAGGTTTTGATTATTTAATTTATAAAGATAGAACACGAGGTCTCAGAAGTTGACCGACTTATTAAAAAATTACCCAACAATATATTACGAAACCAACTTGAAAATTTATTATTAATTGTTTTAATTTAAATATTTCTATTTTTCGAATATTTTTACAGGCTACTACTAGACGTAAATCGGCCAGTTGTAATGATCCAACCGACAGTGGTATCGCCAGCCAAGAGGATATTAGGCGATTGTTAAATGCTCGCGAAGGCTCTAGGGGAAGTAATTCAAGTAGTATCCACACAGTTGGTGTTAGAAACAACAGCATTGCATCAACGCATTATAAATCATCAGCAAGTACTGGATCTAGTCCTGTACGAGATTATAATGAACTTCAATCAAAGAATTTCACTATAGATCAAATGATAGTTGTCGATTTGGCTGCCGAAGAATTTGTGTATGGTCGACAGTATCAAACTAAGCCTGGCGAAGCAAATAAATCTAAAACTGAAAAAGAAAGGTTATTATGCTGGTTTAATTTAAATCTAAAACTTTATATAATGATTTATATATATATATATATATATATATATAAAATTGATCTATATTGACACATCTATAAATAGTAACATACAATTCAGATATAATAGGCGAGCAAACTTTGATTGGATGCATACACCTATCATTTACACACCAATACATTCTATTAATAGTAACATCTGATATACATGCATATATTATGTCACTTTGTGTAGCTTTGTGCCCAATGTACTAAAAATATTTTGAAAAATATTGATTATGTTAAGTAAAAATATAAAACCTCTAAAATCAATAACTTCTAAAAACTTAAGATATTATCTTGCAGGGAATTTCATTTTGAGTATAAATATCGTGAGATAATCTAGAAATATTTCTGATGTCTCGTAAACACTTAAAATATTGAAAATCGATATTTATTAAAATATTTAATTGTTAAAAAAAATTAAATTTTGATATTTTAAAATGCGTGCAAAATCTCAAATATAATTTAAAACTAATTCAACAGTCAATTGTCATCAAAAAAGAACATTTTCGATATTACGAAATTTCTTTTATTCTTAGTTGTTCAGTACTTGGTTATTTTTATACAATACTGAATTGTTGGTGTATAGTGTTTAGTCATTGTTGTTCAGTACTTAGGTGATAGGTAGCAAAGTGTGTGTATTGTACTCGGTGATTGGTATTCAGATGTTGGTACACAGTAATTGACTTTTTATTTGATCAATTATTACTATTATTATTATTATTATTTACTTTTAAAAAATGTTATCATATCTAAATCTAACTTACTTTTTAACTTAATTTTTACCTTATGTAATTTAACTGCAGACTATCTATTTACTTTTTAAAATTATTGCTTAACTTTACTTAAGACACTTTAAGTCAGGGCTGGCCAACCCAAATTGCACCAAGGGCCCTATTAACGACCTATAATTTCCTAAGGCCGCACATAAATAAGAATAGTTGGAAAATTTGTCCTTATCGTTTTTCTAGCTTTTAAAATGATTTTGTACTTATCAATTATTTTTTTAATGATAAATCTGTGAGGAAAACGTTTTGCTGATGTATCAAACAGTGTATTACAAATATTTCACTGGGTTTAACAGATGTAGTTTCAAGTTCATCCATAAACAACTTTACAGTTCCTTTATTTTTACCAATCATAGCAGGTGTACCATCCGTTGCTAGTCCAGAAAGCTTCTCTAAATGTAAAGAATTACTGGATAAACATTTATTTATAGTGTGAAAAACATCCTCTCCTCTAGTGGTGTCTTTTAAATTTAAAAGATTTAACATTTCTTGTGTCACTCCGAAAGTATCGTTAACTCCACGAATAAATACAGCAAATTGTGATGTATCTGAAATATATGTACTTTCGTCGAAAGCTAGAGAATATGCTTTGAATTGTTGAATCCGCTCTCATAAAGTCATCACTATTTCATCTGAAATATCATTAATGCGACGACAAATAGTTTGACGCGACAAACTAATGCTTGAAATCATTTTATGTTTATCTGGCATAACATCTTCTATCTATATATATTAGGGCGGTCCACAGCTATATGAAAAAAATAAAAGTCTTCCTAAATTCTCTCCACACGCCTAACTTTGTTCCACTGGGTATGTGGAGTAGTCTGGCAAAAAAATGGACCATTTGAAGCTGTTTTAGGGGTTGCTATGATTCAACAATTTTGGCGATATAATTGCTTTTTGAAATATAATATCAAGCCCAGAAGTTTCTGGTGCTCTGGATATGGTCAATCTTCCTGATCGTGGTGCTATGTTTGTGGTGGCATCAGTAGCCAAGGCATTAGGACATCCTTTGGAGGATCTGGTGCTGTCTCGGAGCACGATCAGGAGATCTAGAATGGCCACTCGCAAACTGTTGACTGAGGCAGACAAAGACAGTTTTTCCATAGAATGTCCTCTACTTCTACATTGGGATGGTAAATTGCTTCCTGACATCGCTGGTGCAGAAGAAACCGTCGACCGAATCACTGTGATCGTGACCGGTAACGGAATTGAGAAGCTGCTGGCGGTTCCTAAAATTGGAAGAGGAACTGGGAATGAATAAGCTGCTGTTTGCATAACAGTTCTAGATGAAAGGAAACTACGCGATGTAGTGCAGGGTCTGGTGTTTGATACAACATCGTCCAACACTGACATTCACAAGGGAGTTTGTGTCCTCATCGAAAAATACAACCAGTCTCTAACAAAGAACGAAGATCAAAAGCAGTTCCTGCTACGTTTTGTCCAAAACCACCGCCAGAATTAGCAACCTAGCAGAGTAGCAATTGGACTTCGTTCGCTGCTCATTGAACAATTTGCCGAAAAACAATATACATGTCAAACTAATTTTTTTCTTAAAGTTATAGTGGAGACTGGTTGGACTAGATAGTACTGAGCAACTAAACATCTAATATTTATCATTCTAGACATGCTGGTAACTGTGACTTAAATGTTTTTATGTTATATTGTGAAATGTCTGAAACAAATAATAGCATTCTGAATAGTGGATTTTCGTACTTTTTCACATTTTTTTTAAAAGTGACAATTCATAGCGACCCCTATATATTGCTCTATTTGCCTTAAATTTTTTTTGTCAATACACTACACAACATGGAACAAAGTTAGCCTTGTGGAGACATGATTTTGAATAATTCTTATTTTTTATATATTATTAAAAGATAACGCCAATAAAAAACTTTTCGTACGATATATTTCCGCAGTATAATTGTCATCTTCAGGTACACAAAACCAACTAAAAATATTATGAATTAACATTTAATTTAAACAAATTATTCTTTATTAATTTAATTTTGTAATAAATAAATATTTAAAAAATATTCAAATAACTTTTAACTAATTTAAAATGTTATTTATATAAATATTATAATTTTTTAAAAAATAAATTAATTTAAAAATTCAATTATTTTAATAATTTTAAAAAAAAGTTTTTTTTAAAAAACAATACATAAACATGATTTAACATACTTAAACTATTTAAAAACATTCAAAACATTCGTAGTCACAGCACTTTGCACATTAATCTTTGGATCCAATGACCTTATCGGCAATGCTTCACATATCACGTGTTCCCAATAATTATTAAAACTTCACCAAATTCTAAAATCAGACATTCCTATTTCACTTTTACAGCCTCTATTGTGCTCACTAATATTGGTAAAACTCTTCAATCGACAATGCTCTAGAACTCGAGTACAGAGATGACGGGAAGTCTCTCCAATGTATGTGGCATTACACCCATTACATGTAAATTGATAAACGAGATCAGAACACAATCCAACCGGAGTTTTTGATTTATTAATTGTGTTCAGATCTTTAAATGTCCTTTCTTTTCTTTATCTCGAATAAGCTATCGAGATAATTTTAACTTTGTTTTTGGTTTTCTTCCTTTGTACTTATTAATTAGGAAAGACCTTCTTTTATTCAATTGTCTGCTTTTATTGATTTTCTATTACCTTCTCATTTTTCAATACAACTTTTCCACTCCTTTTTCACTGAAATCCAGGGCAACACTCCATTCATTTATTATCATTTTTCGCATTTAATAATTATTTTGCTTTATTTTTCTCTTCTATACTAAATACCCTTCATTTATGTCCGTATTTAAAATAAGTTTTTAATTTTGCTATATATAAATATATAATTTCTTATAGTAGACATAAATTTGTGTAGTAACTGCTGATAATTTATAAAATTTCATTATTTGTTATTTAATAGTTTGAGAAATAATCGCAATGACATTTTGCCATTATTGAACATATTTTATAATTTTCTCGTAACTATTATAAAAATGCATTATAAATTTTCGATTTAAATTTCAGTACTACCTCGTTACATGATACCAAAATTCTTTTATCAGAAATACCTCTTTTATATGGGTAATAATTTTGTCTATCGTCTTATTGGCTTTCTATTGCCGAATTTTTAGAGGAAACATTAAAGTCGAAGAAGATATTTTGCATAAATCGATTGCTCATTTTAACATTGGAGGATATGTTGATCATGTAATACCGGGAATAGTTCTCCAGGGAACGAATGATTTCACTATTCCCAACCCCGCGTTCCTTGACGACATGAGAACCTGGATGAAACATGCATTTTGGATGTACCCTTCACAAAGGAACACGGAACTCGATTGGAACTCCGACACGTTTACAGAATCTCTAACCGATCGGCCTTCATCTGCAACTGCAATCCTCCTAAATTCAGACAAAGCAACTGTAACAGTAATATGAATCCTGCCTTGCAGTACACAGCACATCCAATAATATTACTTTTAGATTTGCACCGTCTCATCGGACAAAAGATCTGAGAATGATCAATCCAAAGATTTTCTCAATTCTTCACCGATTATTTTGTCTTTATTCGACCAGTTACAAGCTCTCCTAGGCGCTCAGGTGGACCCGGAATTAGTCTATCAATTTCTCGAGAATGGTCTCATTCATCTCCATAGTCTCAGTGTCGGATTGGCTACTTTCATTCGCGATTGCCGAATGTTGAGAGATCCCGATCTGGAAAATCCTACAATAAATCGATCGATATTGGCACGTGCTATCGGGTAAGGTTTTTAAAGTGCATTTTTTGATTTTAATTATTTATTGATTTTCTGATTGATTTTTCTCCCTTGGCAGTTGTCATTCAGATGATATTCCTCTATTATATTCGACTGCTCTCGCTCATTCTCCGGATATTTATGGCCTTGATGATGTGATTTTATATTGATTAGTCTATGAGGCAAACGAGTGGCTTTAATGTTTGTCACGTGATATATATATATATATCCATGCTATTTATATCCTATATAGATTTCCTGCGGAACTGGCTGTAGTTGCGTGAGTATGCGTGCGTTCCCAAGTGTGTGTGTGTGTCGGTGGTTTTAAGTGATGTAAATTATGGAATAGTTCTATATCGCTCTGGCTATTGTAGGAGCTCAATTATAGTCCATTATTATTATTATTATTATTATTATTAATTATCTTTATTATTAATTATTATTTTTATTATTATTATTATTATTATTATTAATTATTATTTTTATTATTAATTATTATTATTAATTATTATTAATTATTATTATTATTAGTATTATTATTAATTATCTTTATTATTAATTATTATTATTATTATTATTATTATTATTATTATTATTCAACAGCTGCACTTTTAGTGAATAATTATCCATTTTACAAATACCAGCTATTTATTATTATTATTATTTTTGGGTTCTCACTTGTATATGAAATCTTCATAGTTAACAATTATTTGGCCTCATTGTCTTTGTTTATCAATGCATTCTTTTTTATAAATCGTTTTGTTTTTTTCTTTTCGGGTAGACTCAGAGCAGGCGTGGATTGGATGGCAGCGCAGGACACAGCTTGCTATATGGTCGCAGATCATTTGGAGAAAATTTGTTTTTATGAATAAATTATATGAATTAAACAAAATGCATATAATTATTTACATATTGTAGCTAGATTTCATTGGATATTTTGAAATTACAACAAATGAATCATACCCCCTCTGTTCCACAATAGTTGTCATATTTGATGCATAAATTTTATTCCATAATACTTGTTCCATTTGATGAAACTTTTATAGCTATAGCTTTGTCTGTGTTAGACCGATTTTCAAAAGTAATAGATTGTTGAAAAGGGTTACTCGAATCTTTCTAACAAGATTAAGCAGGTAAAAATAAGTGAATAAAAAATTGCGAGTCAGAAATAAGTTTTTTATTAATTTTATAGTAGTAACATTTTCAGTTATTTAATATTTAAAAATTATTTTTGTATTCTCGACGGCTTCGGCATTACATTTTAAATTTATGGGGAGTTGCCTTTCTTCGAAGTTCTTATTTATATAAAATTGTCAAATAGCGCGGACATCTCAAACACTTTGAAGTATTTTATGATGAATTCCTAAACATTATCCCATCCATGAAAATCCAATCTATGAAAAGAGAATAATTTTTTAAAATAGAATTCTATTGACGTGGTTGTCATGTTGGAAGTGGCTAAAACATATTCTAAATTATCTTGAATAACATTTACATTAAAATAACTCATATTCTAAAAAAGTATTTCTAATTCAATATTGTTTAATATTTAAACAAACTTTCAAGCATTGAACCAAACAATTTCTCAGAGAAATTCAATATTTAAAATTTTAATAAAAGTTAAAGAATTTTATACTTTAATTTTAATCAAAGCTAATTATACCCATTTATTTTAAAAATTATTAATTATAATTTTAAACATTTTACTAATAAAAACTGATTTTTTAAATTATTTAAATCCATTTAAAAAACTATGAAAACTCATCCGACCTATTCAATTTTCTACTGAAAATATCACAGTTACCATCAAAGTTGTACTACTCCTTTTAATTATGGTTACTTTCATTTATCCTGAAACGAAATAACTAAGTTTGATACAACATAAGATATATAGATTACAACGAATTAAATTTATTATTAATTCACATATAACGACGTTTAAGGAGTTTACAACAATCACAAATTGAAATGATTTTAAAATTAGCCGCAGGTATCCAAGTAACCGTACCCTTTCTTACTCGTTCGGCTTTTCTTGGCCATGACTTAGATCAATTTAATGTGAGCGCTATCTAAAACATTTTAATCGAAACGGTATTTTGTAACATCTTATCGATCACCAAGTTGCCTTTCATCATTTTTGCAGGCGCTCACCAAGTTGAGCCCCGAACGGATTTTGTACTTTAAATCTATTTGAAATACTGATTATATTGACGACACAGGAGATCATTTTGTTGCTGAATAATCTTTCCGATAACAGGGTACTTCGGATAATAGAGTTTGTCCTGGTGTATGGACACTTAATCCCGTGACAGTTAATCCTATACATTTAATCCCTCGAAGATTCTTGAAAAAATACCAGCTGGGAAAAAATACCAACTGGAAAAAATACTAACTGCATGATTATATTCTTATGTACCGTTTGTTGTTATAGATGAAAAAAATTGTTTGGTATCCAATCGTTTTATTTATGTGCTTATATTCTTATGTAACGTTTCTTATAGACCTAGTTGTCACCAAAAATGTTATACTCAATAATTATACTTCATAGTTGGTATTTTTCTCAAAGCCTCTTTCGACAGATAATCCAATTGAGACTTAATCCTTTACACTTAATCCAGCTTAAATAAATATTAAGCTAATGCAATTGGCTGAAAATAAAAAAACACCATAATTCCCACTATATAAGTCAGGGAGTTTCTTGGGTAACTCACTTGGAATAGTATATCATGTTGAATAATAATAATATTAATTGAATAATAGTATTAATTTTATTGGTAATATCAGTAGAGTCTACAAAATATTTATAGTCTATGGTTGACAAGATTACTTTTGGTACAACGTCGAAAGGCAAGTAGTCTTTACTACACAAGCAATATGAATTCGTCAAACATAGGGAGTGTACGAATGGGAAAATTCATTGGCGTCGCAAACTTTACCAGAAAACCAGATGCCATACACGTATTGCTACCAATAACGATGAACTTATACACGGTTTCAATGCAGGCTGTCGCTGATATGAAAAACAAACTTGAGAAATTTCTGCAAAACCTAAAGCTGTCATTGGAGAAGTAAGTATGCATCTCAATAGTGGCATACTTATGGCCTTATCAAAGGAAACATTCCTGAAGAGAACGTTACTACAAAAGCGTTAGAAATTTTTATCTGCTCTGCGTTCGGTACCTCTACATTCACCTCTGAAAGATATAACTTTCTGAGTTCCTCAGCAGTTTCAGCATATGATTCTGTATGATTCCGGATCTGGAAACGAAAGGTTTTTTATTCTCGATCATAACGAATTGTTGGATATATTACCCACGATTTCTTTTCAGATGTACACCATACATTTTGAACTAGTGCCTAAAATCACCCCGGTTGCCCTTTATTGCCTCTTATAAAGTAAAACTCGTTTCATATATGATCAAATGTTTGAAGTAATAAAATAATGGTCCGTGCTGCAGAAACTGATCGATTACTCCTTGATTTTGAGAGTGCAGCAATAAATGTCTTTCGAAGCGCCTATTCAAATGCAAACTTTATGGGTTGCTATTCCTCCCTGACAAAAAAGCATTATACGCAAAGTTAACGAAATCGGCATGAAAGTTGATTACGAGTCTAATTACGGCTTACGCACGGCCGTTCGCTGTTTACATGCTTTGGCGATGGTTCCAGCTCCAGATAATCGTAAATACTTTTCTCATATTAGCCAATAGCATGCCCGATCATGAAAAGATGCTTTAACTCTTATCATATATTAGTAGTAGATGGAGACCTGGACGTTGAGAACCCTACGGGCCGGTAATCTTTCCAATCGAAATACAGAATCACTTTGAAACCGTGTCAGAAAGTGTTTCCAGAGCAACAAATGCTGTGGAAGGTTGACACTTTGCACTACAAGCTCTTTTTCAGTGCTGTGTAACGTTACTCTTCTATCGAAATTCTTGTCTATTTGCGTGCCATGGTTTACTGTCATACATTAGTAGTAGTAAAAAAGCATTTGTAAGCCAAGTTCGTCCTGCACACACGTCTACTCGTCCACTAACAAACAAGCAATTAATACACCTCCATACAAATACTCTAAAAACAGGTATTTAGTTGTTTTAGAGGACAAACAAACAATTAAATACATAAACAGGCAAATACTCAAAAAACAGGTATTTAGGGATATGTTCTAGAAGAATAATAACATTCCAAAACAGAATAAAATAAAAAACAATGAATAAAATCATAATGTCAAACAGTGAAGCTTGTGTAGATAGTGACGAAATTGTCTTACAAATGCTTTTTTATTACAAATCTGTTTATTTCTTGTTGAGTTGGAAAACATATCGCTTATGTTGGATTACTTCAAAAACTAGGTTTGAGGTCTTTGGAGGTTCGGGGTTTTTAGAGGATTGAGGAAGGTTAGAGGATTAATAAAGGTTCTGGGTTGGATGCGTTTCTGTGTCGGATGACTTCCGGGAATTATGGAAAAGAAAATATTTTAGTAAAAATTAATGAAAATGAAATCTTATCAATATTATTGTAGTTTTTGTGACAAAATACATTTCTAAAGTGCATAAAACAAAACATGAAAGAACTAAAATTCATGAATCCAAACAAGGAGGAGATATGCAATCCTCAAACATAACATGCGTATTATTAAAGCCATTTACTGAAAAATATCCAAGAGAAAGACACTTACCAAAATATTCCTATGCAGGACCAGGAACAAGGCTCGATCTGCATTTAGATGAAAATAACAATCCTAAGCCCGGAGAAGAACCAATAAATTGCGTTGATGCCGCTGCATTAAAACATGATATTGCAGTAGGTAGTTAGTGCCTTTCTGCCCACACACACCATTGCATAATAAAATAAGGGTGGTTCGCGATGGATTAAAATTACATAATGATGTAATTAATCTCATATTAATATGTAATTAAGATAACTAATTTTGTGCGTGCATCTTTTTTTTGATAAATTTTTTTGAATTTTTTTTTCGAATTTTTTTTTGGCGGATTTTTTCAAATTCAAATTTTTGGCACATTTTTTAATATATATTTTCTGTTGTAAAATTTTTAATGTTAATTTTTATTGTAATTTTAAGTTATAATTTTACAATAAAATTTTAATTGTAATTTTTTTAAGATGAAATTTTTTAAGTTATAATTTTTCTTGTAATTTTAAATGTTATTTTTTTTAAAGTCAAAATTTTATACATGTTTTTAAAGTAAATTTTTGTATTTTAATTTTTAATGTAAAATTTTTGTAGTTTAATTTTTAAAGTAAAAGTTTTGTAGTATAATTTTAAAAGTCAAACTTTTATATGTTTTAAAAGTTGAAATTTTTCAAAGCAATATAGAGTTAACAAAATAAAATAATATGAAATTTTCAGAATAATAATTTTATAATGTTCAAATCAAAAACAATAAAATATATTGGCATAGGGGCGCAGACGAAGAGCATGGATTGACTCAAAATCAGTTTTGTAAATGGAAAATAACAATAGTTAAGGGATTCGATAAAAACTGGTCGTCTAGGTTAAGTCAAAGCGATGTAATAATTATAGATGATTTGTACAAGGAAGCAAATAAAGAAAAAGATTTTAATAACTTGTTCACAAAATTCAGTAGACATTGTGGAGTTACTGTAATTTTCATAACACAAGATTTATTTCATCAAGGAGGAAGTCATCGAACTCGTAATTTAAATGTTCAATACTTAATTATTTTCAAAAATCGACGCGATCAAACGATTATTGACTTTTTAGCCAGACAAGCTTATCCAAACAATAGAAAATTTTTAATTGAATCATTCCAATTGAAACAAGGGATGCAACAACGGGTCCAAAGTCTACGCCGAAGCCCAGTGGTCATCGACCTGGGAGGAAGGAGCGGGCCAAGCGCCGCGCTGCTCGAGTATAACTCAACATGTAGCTGTCGTCATTTTACAATATATAGTTGTGTCATTTGACCATTTCTGTATTCCGATAATCATCTAAATAATACCTTAATTAATACTTAACGACGGTTCAGTAGGTGATTTATAAGTTTACCAAACTAACAAAGATAGGACCAGAGCCAATAAAGCACACACAAGCCTTCTAACGGTGGTGTGTTGAACCCAGCTTGAGGTCGGGCCAGAGTAGTTCCTTCGTGACGCTCACCTTTGGCGACCTCAAAACCCGTGGTTACATTACCAACGTTGCAAGCAACGGGTGACCATTGGGCACGAAACATATTTTACATCTGGGGTCGAGGTAGTCAAAACCCTTAACCCCACAGTACCAACAACTTTAAATTTTGTGGGTTTGTTTTAAATCGATGGCCATCAAACAAACAGAAAAAGAACCTTAACTTTCTTTATTTACTTATGCAAAATAAATACAGTGACATTCTACGTACAGTATATAGAAAAAATTGGAGTTATTGGACACCTTTATCTGGTAATCGTATTCAATGTGAGCGTTTAAGCAAATCCATTTTTTCCCGTCCGCACAAAATAAGCGCGAACAAGCCTCCTCTAGTCCTCTTTGATGTTCCGAGATTATTCTTTTTATTATTTTTTCACATGATATATTTTTTTAAATTCGAATATTATTTTACAATTTTTACATGCAAGTATTAAAATTACGAGGGACGCATTCGGCCGCCCTTATAAAACGGCCGCTACAGGCGGCCGCCTGCTCTGTGTGTACGTAAAGCCGGCCCTGCCCGTATGCATAACTTCCCAGCCCATTCCCTTTTGAAACTCTTATAATCATCATAAAAATCATTTGCGTCAATTTCATATTAAAAAATTAAACTATTTAAAAGACCTGCAACTATTGAAATCCCAACATCAATTAAAAAAATTAAATTAAGCAGCACGAAAATTACCTCATTAAGTAATCGTATAAGTGAACCCATTAGCGAACCTAGAACAGATCCTATAAATAGTATTTGGGATGACCTAAATGCAGATATCGGATCTTTGGATTCATGGGATGAAGCGGTGGAAGAGGTGGAAGATATCGGATCGACGATTCATGGGATGGATCAATGGAAGAGGTTGAAAACATATGGCAAAATGAAAATGTTGTACAAATAGGTGGAAATGTATTAATAATTTAAAGTGATTTACGAGGGACTCATCAAATGCTTAGTATAGATACTACCGACTTGAACATTAAGGAAATTATTTTTCCAATAGAGTTAATTAATAAGTTAAGAGAAACAAAAGAGGAACTAGGATATGTGAAAATTCAATTCGGATTTGAGAAAGATGGCGAGATAAAATTAAATAATATTAGTAACAATGCAAAACCCCTTACACAATCATTCTTTGATGAAGGAATACAAAAGCTAAATGAAAAAATAGCTTCAATATCTGAGTTAGGGAGTAGTTGGGTTATTAAAAGAATAACTGAAATTCACTTTATAGTAACAAAAATAAGTAATAGAAGTAGATTAAGCGGTAGAAGCTACATAAAGACACCGAAAATATTGGCAAACAAAACGTGTTTAGATTGATTATGGCCATAGAAATGATAGTTATAGTTATTCTAAATATCTAAATGAATTAAATTATGACCCGAATTAGAAAATTTGAAGCAAACAACGAAGGACTTATAATTATTGTATTTAGTTATGACGAAACGGAAAAAGTTACAGAGGGAAAAATTATTAATTTATTACTATTAAATAAAGGAGAACATTATCATTATGTAGGAATAACATCGCTTAATTGGTTAATGAATTGTCAAAGTAAAAATATCACAATAGAAAGAATTCGATCTTTGTGGTATCATAGATGTCTGAACGGATTTAAAAATAAGAAAGCATTTGACAAACATGAGATATTTTGTATGAGAAATCAGTTAGGGACAACTTTATATACTTTCCCAGAAAATAAGTTCATTGAATTCACCGATTGGTTCAAAACCGTAACCCAACCATATGGTATACAGATGTATATGCAGATTTCGAATCTGTTTTGCCAAAAGACGACGTACACCACCAAATACATTTACCCATTTCTGCTGGTCTTTTATTAATAAATAATGTTGATGGGAGTACAATATATAAAGAATTTATAGGTTAAGATTGTGTGGAACAATTTTTAAAAGCAGTAAAAAAATAGCAAAATATACAGTATTAACATATTATTATAAAATGGGAAGACAATCAATTAAACAATTATTATGAGAAAACCTACAACAGAATCAATTTGACACTTGTATACAACGTTACCTTTGTTTGAAAGACATTGTTGATCCAGTGAGAGATCATGATCATTTTATGGGGAATACTTGGGTGCTGCTTGCAATAACTTTAATATTAATAGAAAAATAAACAAAGTTTTACCCATTGTTTTCCACAACTTAAAGGGATACGATATGCACCACATATTAAAATACGGATTGAGTAAATTTAAAAATTGGGTTTTAGGATGTCTCCCAATAACAACTGAAAATTTTATTTCATTAATTGCCAACTTGGGAAAAATTAGCGTGAGATTTATTGATTCTTATTAATTTGTAAACGATTCTTTAGCAAATGCGGTTAAAACCTTGACGACTTTACCTTTGACTTGATCTGTTTTTACAGGAACTATAGTTGATGAAAAAAGGATTTTTCCGTACAATTTTGCAACTAGTTTAGATGTTCTTCACGATACTTATGAGTTAACACCGATTTGAAAATGTGTCACTGAGGCTGAATATGAAAAAGCTCAGATAATTTGGATGAAACTAATTGTAGGACTTTACATGATTACATGAAAGTTTATTTGAAACTAGATTGTTTTCTTTTGGCTGGCTTTTTCCAATAATTTCGGGCAAAATCACTAGCTTATAATAGGTTAGAGCCTTTGAATTATTTTGGTATTCGTTGAATGTCTTGGTCTTCTGCTTTAATGTCGTTGGATGATCCTATTGAATTAATTACTGAAAATGAAATGTTTAGCATTTATGAGGGAGGTATTAGAGGAGGTCTTACTTTTGTTAATAAACACTATGTTAAAACTGACGAAAACACAGATCTGCTTTATATAGATATTAATAATTTATACGGTTGGGCTATAAGTCAACCTTTACCTTGTGGTGAATTTAGTTGGATACTTGATGGATGTGATTCAATAATATCTGATTGTTTGACTTTGAATCTTGAATCTTTGTCATATGGGTATACTCTTGAAGTTGATCTTGAGATTCCTTCTTAACTTCATGATAAGTTAGACGACTTTCCTATTGCTGCTGAGAAAATGAAACCTGAGGGTTCAAAGGTTGAAAAGTTGTTGCTGACTCACTATCCTAAAAATAAATATGTAATTCATTGGCGATTATTAAAATTATACTTGTCTCTTGGTGTTAAGTTCACACATATTAATCGTGCAGTCGACTATTTTTAAAAAGTATATCGACATAAACACAGAACTTCGACCTAAAAGTACAAATGCATTAGATAAAATTTATTATAAGCTCTTAAATTACAGTTTATATGGAAAAACCGTAGAAAACCTAAAAAAGAGAATGAATCTGCGTCTATACATAACGGATACCAAAGTTGTGACTTATACTTCGAAACCAACCTTTAAAAAATCGATAAAAATTGACGATGATCTTATAGTTGCATTGTTAAATCCAGATTCGATATGTTTAGATTGACCAAGTTATATAGGACAATCGGTGCTTGACTTGTCGAAACCTAGAATGTATGAGCTTCAGTAAAAGTACTTGGAAAAATATCGACGATAAATTAATTGTGAGATTAATATAGTTGCTGGAGATTTGGAATCTTTCTTCTTGGAGATTAAAAATTGTAAACTCGATATCCTTTTATCTGAAATGGTGATTGACAATCTTTTGGATACATCTAATTATCCATCTACTCATCCACTTTATTCTAAAAATCTTGATTCGGTCATTTGCAAATTTAAGGACGAAAGTAAGGGATAAGGATATGATGAGTGGGTAATCCTTAGACCTAAATGTTACATCTTGTTAGGAAAATCAAAATGCTTAAAAGCTAAGGGAGTGACATTAAATTATACTGAGCTAACCTATAAATCGTATAAGGAGTGTTATGAGAAAAACTCCACCTTTTCTGTACCACAATTTAGAATAGGAACAAAAAATCATCAACTTTATAGTTTTAAAAATAGCAAAGTAGCATTTACAAATAGGGATGATAAAAGGGTTTGAGTGTGTAAAAATAAAAGTTTTGCGTACGGGCATATAAAAGTATCTGGAGATTTTATCACTGTGAAGAAATTGACGGAGAAATTGCAGCTGATGAAATTCTGCAAACTATTATTGAGGAAGAACTCATAGACATAAATGATGTTCAGTTCTCCGACGATGATGAAAAAGATTTTTATTAAAAAATTTTGTAGTTGAAAAATGATCTTGTTTTTGTCTTTATTTTTTGTTTTTTTTGTTGATTTTTATGTGTATCATTTTATTATTTACTGGATAATAGATTTTGAATTAATAAGTTGTAATAAATATTAAATAACAATTAAATTTTATTTAAATAAAAATAATTTATTAATTTTTCTTGAATGTTTTCTTGATTGTTTTTGCTTTCGAAAACCAGAAACATTATTACATGATCGAAACAATTCTGATGAAGATAGAAGAGCTCTTTACGAATATGAAGAACAAACTTTCGTATTGTGCTTCTGAATTTTTGGCAACACGAATTTATCAAATGACTGGAATCAATATTAAAGAAATTGTACGGATGCATTACGAATCGGTTCAGGGATCTGGTTTGAAATGTCTAGATGACTGCATTGTTTGAGCAGATCCCTCAATGTTGACTTGCCCATTTAGATGCAGATGCTGTAGGAACTAATCTTTTTACGAGTTTATTTTTATGTGTTTATTTGTTGAGTATCAAGTTTTTATTAAGTATTTACTAGGTTGTATTAATGTTGTTGAAATAATGTTATTATTATTGCTTTGAAAAATTTCAACTTTTAAAACATGTATAAAAATTTGACTTAAAAAAAAATAACACTTAAAATTACAATAAAAATTACATTTAAAAGTAAATTACATTTAAAAAATTACAATAAAAATTAACATTAAAAATTTTACAACAGAAAATATATATTAAAAAATGTGCCAGAAATTTTAAAAAATCAGCCAAAAAAATAAAAAAAAATTATCAAAAAAAAGTAACTTAATAAGTCGCGAACCCCCCTTGGGGGCAGAAAGACACTAACTACCTACTTATTGCTTATTAAAATGAAGATATAAGAACACGATAAAAAGCAGCTATTTATTTAATTCAAGATTTAAATAACATTAAAAATCCTACTTTCGGGGAAAGAATTGCTCGCTATGCCACCAAAGGAGCAATGAAAGCTAAGATAGTTTTTGGTGGGGAAAATAAAGAAGGAAATACACAAGATCATATTTGGGATGTCGGGGTTATTAAAGGTGTTAATTCACCCATTATATTACGTCTCTTTATTTACAATTATTGGTTGAAACTATATGAAAGATTTGAGACCAACAAATTATAAGCACCCATAAAATTTACAATCAACAGAAAATCATACAAAAAAACGTAAATGTTTCAATTTCTTAGCATATCAAATGCTAACTTCTTCAATGTCCCAGTAATTGGGCTGCCTTTAATCGTTTCTTTCTGGTACATTCAGCTTTTACTGAACATGGCTTTGTTGTCGTTCCTCTGGGCTGCGAAGTTTCGATTAATTGCCTTTTCCAGGTTTAAATACTGAAATTTTGTCTTTTAAATATCAGTAAAAATGGAATTAGAATTTATAAACGGTTTTTGCTACAAAATTGGTGCTCGAAACTTTTTTCCTATTCATCTTTTACGTTTATTAAATTATAAAAATGATTTCAAAATGAAATAAGTTTCTTTATAATCTTGTGGACCCCAATTGTGATGCATGATAGGGTTTCATTATGACCGTTTTAAGGAATTTTCTTAGATCTTTCAACAACTCTGTAGAAAGAATGGTACTTTAAATTTAAATCATTCAAACTTCCACAGAAAATTAATGCTAAATTTTGTAGGGAATTCAGATTATAGTAAAAAGCCCATAATAAAATAATACAGTCCAAATGGTTAGATAGAAATCTCCAAAGTTTATTTATACAGACAGTATCTTTGTGGTCATCGGTTGCACATTTGTAAAAATTTTGACCAAGTTTTGACGTCGGTGAAGTTTGAGGAACAGATATTTGATTGAAAATAGAATCAATAGATTTCTTTGAGAAAAAATGGAAAAAGTAAAGATATCTTTGGTTATTTAAACAAAATTGAAATTGTTATTTAATTTAATAATGCATTTGTAATTTAATAATTAAATTCGTGTTACTAAATTGGAATTTTGATCGAAAGTATAAAAAATTGAAGAAAAATTGAAATTTGAAAAATTTACAAAGGAAGAAAATAATAGAATTTATTGATATTAATTTGTATTTTGTGTTATTTCAACGACTTAAATTTAATTAACTTTTATTAATTATTGTTATTTAACACAATTATATTGTTATTTTAACATAATCTAAAAATTCCATATGTATACTAATTACTAAGTTATTTTTAGTAGCATCGCACAAATTGCAGATAACTTAATATAGTCTATTATTATTTAATAATAATAATAATAATAATAATAATAATAATAATAATAATAATAATAATAATAATAATAATAATAATAATAATAATAATAATAATAATAATAATAATAATAAAAACAATAATAATAATAATAATAATAATAATAACAATAAAAACAATAAAACAATAATAATAATAATAATAATAATAATAATAATAATAATAATAATAATAATAATAATAATAATAATAATAATAATAATAATAATAATAATAATAATAATAATAATAATAATAATAATATAAAACGATGATTCCTTTGGTAGCAGCATTAGTTAATATATCAGGTAAGTCTATAACAAAATAAGCCCTTGATGAGAAGTAATAATTATATTAAAAGATAACGCTAATATAAAACCTTTCGTACGATATATTTCGATAGCACAGCTATCATCTTCAGGTACTCAAAACCAACTAAAAATATTATGAATTAACATTTAAGGATGAAGAGTTTGTGCAAAAAATGTTAAATGGTTTTATTGAGACGAAGCTTATTGATGAAGAGGTAGGTAAGTCTATTCGTCCAATAAGATCGCAGCCAGCTAAACTATATGGGCTACCAAAAATCCATAAAGATGGTGTAACTATGAGACCAGTTTTGTCGATGGTTGGTACTGCCCAATATAAAATAGCAAAGTTTTTAGATGGATTATTAAAACCGTTAATGCGATCAGAGTTTGAATGTAAGGATAGCTTTGAGTTTGTTTCTTGTATTGCAAAGCTACAAAAACGAAGTATGAATGATGTTATGGTTTCGTTTGATGTTTGTAGTTTGTTTACGAATGTGCCACTGGTTGAGACGATTGACTTATGCTGTGCGTTGTGGAATGAAAATGATTCGGAACATCACATTTTGGATAGAAGGGCATTTCGAAAACTTCTTGAATTTGCTACTTCAAATGTCAATTTTCTTTTCAATGATGAATGGTATCAACAAATAGATGAAGTCGCTATGGGTTCCCCTTTAGCACCAACGATGGCATCAATATTTTTGGCTAGTTTGGAAAAGAAAATTGCTTCTTTCCAATTTGAAAAACCTTTTGTTTATAAAAAGTATGTGGATGATATTTTTCTTATATTTGAAAACCAGAAACATGTAGAACCGTTTTTGCATTTTATGAACAGTTTACATAAAAACATTGTATTCACGTGTGAAACGGAGAGAAAGTCATCAATTGCGTTTTTGGATTTGTTAATTCAACGCAAAGATAAACAGTATGAGACAGAGATTTATAGAAAACCAACTGATACTGGTCTTTATACTTCTCCAGAAAGCTTTTGTGAATTTAAGTATAAGAGAAATATGGTGAAAGGATTGATTTATCGTTCATGGGCTTTATCTTCTACTTTTGCTAATTCGGTAAAAAGTGTTGATAAATTGGTTGAGTTGTTGATAAAGAATGGATATTCTAAATCATTTTTATTGTTGATGATAAAAGAAACTGTTGATAAATTGATTAAAAATCCTAAGGATCCATGTTGTGGAAAGTCTGAATGTAATTTGTTGGATAGGTGTGAATTGAGTGTTGATCTGGGTGATGGTAAAAATAAATATAAAAAAATTGAGCCTAAATATGTGTTAGTATTGCCGTACTCTGAAGGCTTTACAAATTATAAGAGGAAGTTGGGTAAACTGATAGGAAATTTAGAGTATAAGATCGTCTCTAATTCGTGTAAGGTACGCAATATGTTTATTAATAAATCAAAAACTCCGGTTGGATTGTGTTCTGATCTCGTTTATCAATTTACATGTAATGGGTGTAATGCCACATACATTGGAGAGACTTCCCGTCGCTCTCTGTACTCGAGTTCTAGAGCATTGTCGATTGAAGGGTTGACTAATATTAGTAAGCACAATAGAGACTGTAAAAGTGAAATAGGAATGTCTGATTTTAGAATTTTGTTGAAAAGTTTTAATAATTATTGGGAACGCGTGATATGTGAAGCAATACTGAATCAGCAATGCTGATAAGGTCATTGGATCCAAATATTAATGTGCAAAGTGCTGTGACTACAAATTTTTTGAAGGTTTTTAAATAGTTTAAGTATGTTAAATCATGTTTATGTATTGTCTTTTAAAAAAAAATTTTTTAATTTATTAAAATAAATGAATTTTAAATTACACTATTTTTTCAAAAATTATCATATAAATAAAAATTATAATATTTATATAAATAACATTTTAAATTAGTTAAAAGTTATTTGAATATATTTTTTAATTGTTTATTTATTACAAAATTAAATTAATAAAAAATAATTTGTCACTTCTTTCACATGAAAATTACTTAACACAATTATATTTTATTTTAACATTCTAAAAATTCCATATTTTATTGTAACATATGTAAACTAATTACTAAGTTATTTTTAGTAGCATCGCACATATTGCAGATAACTTAATATAGTCTATTATTATTTAATAATAATAATAATAATAATAATAATAATAATAATAATAATAATAATAATAATAATAATAATAATAATAATAATAATAATAATAATAATAATAATAATAATAATAATAACTATAACTTCTAGTAAACTTAACTTTGCAAGTCAAAAATATTTCTATTTTTATTTTAATGATGATGATAATGGTGCGGATGATTTTTATTATGAGTAAATTATAAGTTCACTTTTTAAAAGATGTTAAACATGTTGAGTTATAAATTTATTTGGTTCGGTAGGAACTGTTTGCTCTGACTCCACGTGCTCTTTAAATGATACTTGGATAACTCAACACAGGAAAACTTATTTGATACCAACAATTTCACAACGATTTAAAGGTTACTTTTACAATATTGGCCCATTTCCCCCGGAAAATATTGATTTTAATTTTTTGATTATTTTTAATTAATTATTTTATTTTTCCAAATTTTTATTTATTATAATTTTTTGAAAATCACCTAACCCCAAAAAACAGACAATATAATGTGGCTTCATTATTCTTCCCCTCTGCTTCTTTAAACTTTTAATTCATCAACTATTATCAGAATGTCCTTTTCACTATTTGACATCATCTAAAGTGTACAAATATCTCACAGAATAAAACTTTAAAAGCATTGAAAAATAAAATTTATTAACAGTTAGACTTCATTCTTATTTTGGTTGTCAAAACGTTTGAGAAAAATAACTTAACCCTTGAATTGTGTATTAAGCAAGTGTAGAGCTCGTTCGAAATATATTGCTGCAAATGTTTAATAAGGGTGATCGCCCAACGCTTTTTGTAGTTTTCTGATTATTCCATTATTTTTTCTGGTGTTTGTGTTGGTTCCATTGGACACAATTGCTTGAAGAGTCAGTGAGGAATGCATGCTGACGATGATTGATATGATTTCTTTGGCAGTATCACAGCTTTAATACTTTGAGGTACAACGTGATTGATACATGTATCCCTTGGAAAGGCGACAATCACGCAATGCTCCTCTTTTAGATTTCTTCTATGAAGTAAAGTAAAATTTTGTTTCCCGTTGAAACCGATACAAATCAAGTTTTTGGTTACTACTAAATGCTGTTAAATTCCTCTCTCCTTCCAATACTTTCTCTGATGCCGCAATTTTGTGAAATCAATGATTGTTTGAGAGAATAACAGTTCTATATCCTTCAGAGGAGCGTTTACAAGCAGCCATATGTGATTGTTGATTACACCATATTTATCAACAGGTTTACTTTATTCAGGATAATATCTTCTATTTTGAAATTCATGACATTCTTCTACACTCGATTCTGAGCTTTCAGTCAAATTATCTAACTTATCTTTAGTTTCATCACTAGTGGCTTCACTCTCCGTGTCACTTCTTGAGATTATATGAGGATAGTTAACTTCAATGTCCATTATTTAACTTTTCATTTGTTTTCCTTTCTCTGTAGTGCTGCTTCTCATTTGTTATCGCTTCAGTTTTGAGGTTTCCTGTCTGCTTTCCGATTTTCAGGTTTCTGGTAGTTTGTTAGTCAATCCAGAACTCCCACTCTAATGTAAAAATTTTCAAGGTTAATGGGCATGTACACTGACTTCTTTCACTAGCATCATCACTAGAACATTTGCAGCAACATATTTCCTAACTTATTTTGAAATTTGGCAAATGATCTTTTGCCTTCTGGATACTTCTCTAATTTACACACTTTTGATATTAGTCGCTTGACAGTAACCGTAATACTACTGAACTCAACAGTCTGGATACTTGCCTTCACAAAAATATCCTTCACCTTAATTGGAAGGAGAAATGCTTGTTTATTACAACCAGTAGAAAATTGCCTACATTTTTCATTATAACAGTAATCACGAAACACGTCTTTAAAAGTTGGTAGTTGGTTTCTGGGTAGTTCACAAGTTTTACCAAACAAACAATGATATGATTTACTTCTCTTTTTCGAAATTGGCTATTTTTCTGTACCATCATAACTACTCTTCTGTACTTAGCTCTGCCTAAATAAAAGTGAATTATCAAGTTACCTGAAACAATTGACATCCAATCGAAACAAATTAACTTATCTAAATTTTGACTGACAAGTAGTATCCATGTGGATTATGTGTTGACCATGATGAGAGATTTACAAAGGTTTAAAATTCATACAAGCAACAGTTTGCAACAAATTCCGTTGGACATTTTTAATACAGACTTTGACACTGATATTAATATACATTCAAACAAAAGTTGGGACCTGTAGACCCTTTTAAATAGCAGTCTTTTGCATTGATATTTCATTTTGTATGATAAACACCATTATTCAGGCATGTTTGAAGGAAAAAAATTCAACCAACGCTATTTTGTTTGATATTGTGAAAAATACCCCATTGTGCGTTCAAGAGTTAAACAGTGGACATGTGTTAAAACTGTAACAAGATAAATTTATTGATGTAAATTACATCGTGTATTAGTACTAAAACGCCATGGACTATGGCAAGATGTAACCTGAGAGTTCTTAAGATCTCCAATATACTGACCATATCTACACTACAATGTACGTCAGTTTGCAAAATGAGTTAATAGACTTGCAGTTATTCAATGAAAATTCAAACCAACACTCAAAAAATTTTTAAATCTTTTAAAATTCATTTAGAAAAAACTGTAGCGAAAATTCGTGTTAAATAGAAAAAAGTATTGTCAAAAAGTTTTGAGTTTGTCTTTTCATTCAAACAACAAGCAATCGTTTATATTGTTGGGCCAGAACGTAAACGGCCTTGAGGAATTTTTTAATGGATCAGTAACACACACGCAAATATAACATGCAATTTAAATAAACCTATTAACACCAATTAAACCCTGTAAAAAATGAGAAAAAGGGAATTAAAAATAAAATAATAAACATAAAAATAAATTAAAATAATAACAAAACGCACCAAGATTCGCACGATACCTACACAAACATAACAAGAAAACACAATAGATTCGACAAAATTGGAAAAATTAATAAAAGTTCATTAAAGTGAAATTTAAATTGGAAAATTTGAATTAGTAATAATTCAATAAAAATCCTAAATAAAAAATTATAAAAAATAAATCAAAAAATAATAAAATTAAAGAATAGAATTTGCTAGAAAATAACAAGGTCGAATTTTGTTTTACTGCATCAAATTTAACATGCGAGAAAAATAGGTATAAATACTGATCCATTTTCACATTTAACTTAACCCATCTTGAAATCGTTTGTGAACCATTTTCAAAACCATATTTACAAAACTAAAAACCATTTTTGAAATCGTTTAATTTTGTTCAAGAATTTTACTTTCAGAATTTTTAGGTGAGAAATATTTATGTTGGAACCCTCTTTCCACGTCACATCCATTGCATCTCGGTAGAGCTCTGCTTGGTCGTCGGCGTGGGGAGAGAGGTATTTATGTTTTATTTTATGACATGTTATTTTATCAATTGTATGGATTGGTTATGAAGGGTAATTATGTTATTTTTGTTTATAATTAATAAATACTATTAATATGCATAAATTGTTTTATATATATTCTCATAAATTGAATTAAACTGTCGAAAGTTTTCCGGCCCACAGCCAACACATAACGCAAGAAAGCAAAATCTACATAATACAGATGCATGTAAGTGCGTGGAAAATCGCCAATGATATGTACCCGTGAAGACTCAGCGTGCGCAACGCAGCGGTCGTAACGTCAATATTATCCCTATAGCTGAAAAGAGAGATAAGGAAGAAGTCTTTGGCTGTTTCCTCGTTTCTCAATTCTGTAAAATCGACCTAAATTTATACTACATACGGCTAAAAATTATCACACCGAGTAGTCCAGTGGGCACTCAGTAAATATAATGTAAACACAATACGCGCCTAAGGCCTATTAAAGGGAAAGGGTACGGGATTAAATTAATTGAAATCGTTGTTATAACTATTTTTGGATTAAAATCATGAAATAAATTAAATCGTTGATATAGCTAACTTGAAGCAATAATATGAAACAAACTAACCATTGGCATACTAAATTGAATTTAAAATTCATTGGATAAATAATTCATTTACTCAATAAAATAAAATTATCGATTATTGACTAAAGACAAATAACTCTTTGATTAAGCTGAATTTGTTTCATTTCGAGTAAACTCAAAGGAATTTTGCGTAAACGTACATACTTTATTGATTAAATTAACTCAATTAAAATGATTAAAGTTAACGCAGTTTATAGATTAAGAATAAAATTTTCTTATATTAATTTGATGATTAAATAATATAAATTCCTTGGTTAGCGATAATGCGTTAATTGAAATAAAGACGATGCCGATTAAACCAAGTCATTCAGTGATTAAAAATTAAAAGTAATTTGAAGAAGAGCAAAACAATTCCTTAGTAAGGATCAAGTAAATCCTTGAATAAGGGTAAAGTAAAAACTGGATTCATGGATTTAATAGCAGAGGGTTAATATTAAAGTAACTTCATAGAGTTAAAGTAAAGGTTGATCAAATTAGTTGAAACGAAAATATAAGAAAACCGAGTAATGGAAACCAAGATATGTTATTAAAACCGTCCCTTGATCCGAACTAGGACAATTTATAGGTTTGAAATAAAGTTTTCTTAAAATGGAACAAGTTCAGAGACTAAAGCAGGACGATCCTAGACGAAATAAATGAATTATTGTTTAAACTAAATTAATATAATTACGAGAATCAACGTTTAAAATGAGAGAAAAATTTATTTTAACCTTACATAAATTGTTAACTCACGAGAAGGCTTCCCATCGATTTTTTTTTGAATAAATAAAACTCCACAAAACGAAAATATTACAATGGCATGAAATTTCATCTACTTGAAGGCCTCAATCGTAATACGCAGTTTTCCTTAAAATGGCGATAAGATACGTTCAGATTAATTTACATAATATCTTACCCGAATTATTTTAGATGAATCTGCCGATCGATAATCCTGAAAATGAAATGCTATGAACTTAATTACCGGATGTAAATAAGCTAACTCACTTCCTTTCAATCGCTTAAGCCGCAATGACAAGATCCGCCGGAAATCACATGAAATCGCCAAACACACGTCCATGCTTCATCGATTCATCCGTTCAACATCCGGCCTCGCCCTTAAACGTTCAGATCACCTACTTATAAAATTGTTCAATAAAATTAACTTCAACATTAAATATCAATAAACTTCTATTATAAGATATGGTGATAAGATTGATTCGATCGAATAACAACTTGTATTATAGAAAGTCAGAAAATAGAAAAAATAAATAAAATAGACAAAAATAAGATATAATAAAGTTGCATAAAACTTAAAATCCCAACTTGCGTGCGATGGTATCTTCATTAATGTGGTCGCTACCCATAATATTAACTCTATAACACCTTAAAATTAACATATCTAATTAAAACCAAGTTAATTAATAAACTTATCTCACGTATATTATTAATTACACTAGCATAAGTCACCCTACGGAGGAGTGTACACTAAAGGACCAGGTCCGCAAGTTAACGTAACATTTTCACTAACGTCCCACCGAGTAACGGAAAGCAATGGTCGCGTTTAGCTTATCAAACAGAAATTCGCAGATGTGAGTGAACCCCTGTCCACCAAGATGTCCACGAACCAATTTTCATAGTATCAGAATAGTATTGATTGTTATAACCTTAAATGGATGCATAAGAGCGTCGGATGGAATTAATCGACGAGATATAGCGCCCCTAAAGCTTCTAGATAAACCGTCCACCCGTTTCGAAAGAATCACAACCAAATAAAAAGCTACTAGAATTCGATAAGATTAAATTGGATGACACCCTCAACAGTGACATAGGCACTAGTTATTTGTTAACAACTTAATATAGTGAATCAATCGAAGCTAATAAACAAAAATGTTTTAGAACATGTCGCCCGAACGAAGCATCAGTCGAGGAACAGACAAACAGGGACAGGCAAGAGTTCCGCCAACTACGAGAACCTTTGACCAGATACAACAACAGTGGCCCTATCCTACTACCTGGAGGATATTAGGCTTGGAAGAGGATCCCTGCGGTCTCTCGGGACAGCAATATCCAGCTGCGGAGACCTACATGAACGCACAGAACCTCCTCACCCAATGGGAAAGGGTGCAGGAGCAGGTGGATCTACAGGTGGTTAAGGCGAGGATGTATCTCGCGAACTTAATGGAAGACATCCTCGCCGGGCGGATCTCAGAGGCCTATCCACCTCACCCAGTCCGTGATACCCGACGACCCTATACGGTTGCGGCTCTCAAAAGAAGCCTGAAGAGACATTGTCCCGAAGAATGAATTGATAGTGATAGTCTGCATGTAGTGATTGATTTAAAAAATATTAAAATTATTCGTGTTATTTCTTCTTATAGCTAGAATTGTTCGTGATTTTGTTTAATTAGATGGATGATGCTCTAATTTAATCAATAATAAATTAAAATGATATATTTGATTATAGTGATGTCTTCCCTACGAATCCTACAGACTGAATTGGATCACGCGAGACAGACAAACGCGGAACTACTCGCCCAAATTATTCAATTGACCCGAGAAATGCAGCAGATAAAGGCAACATGGTTGGATCCCGCGAAAGCGAAAGCGGTCTACCACCGACTCACGGCCGCCCAGAAAGGCTGGGCAGAAGAGCGGCAGCTCAATCAGAGCCTGCGCACGCAAATTCGGGGACTCGAAGTTGCCCTAGCAGTCTGCCGGGAGGGGGAAGCGGTAACATATCCGCTCGTCTTCGCCCCAACCCAGATGTCGCAGAAGAACACCCAATCAGTGGAGCAATCTACCCTTCCAGCCAATAATCGTCGGCCGGGACGCAAAGAACGTGCCCGACGTCGAGCGATCCAGCTTCAAAACAGTTAACTCGTAAAAATTGCGCGTGTTGCTAATTAAATAGAGTAGTCCTGTTCTTAATCAATTTGTTCCGTTGATATATTTATATGTCAAATATTCACATCATGTTACCTACCTTCGTTTCATCTCTCCGCAGGCAAATAAGAACCTAATCTTGAATGACCACGAGGGACAGAGCAAAGCGAGCATAGGTCTTCTATCGACAGCTCGTGAACCCGAGGGTTGTCCCGAGCAACTACAGTACTAGCGATAATACTCAATTTTTGCGGACAATCCACCACTTGAACACATTACCAACGTTGCATAGCAACGGGTGCCAAGTGGCGATTAGAATCTTTTTGTATGGCGTTACTGGGGCAACTAGAAGGATAAGCAAGATTCGAAACCCTGTAACCCACCAATATGAAGTAGTACAATCTCATTTGTC
The DNA here is from genome assembly GCA_022537955.1 of Schmidtea mediterranea. NCBI lineage: Eukaryota > Metazoa > Platyhelminthes > Tricladida > Dugesiidae > Schmidtea > Schmidtea mediterranea. The sequence continues at coordinate 297,873,640 of CM039679.1, read as the reverse complement.
TATATAGATCATTCTCTAATATTTTCATGATTTTACTCAAGAGTTTTTATCCTGGTTCCTCAGTCCCCATTTTAGATAAATGAATTAGTATAGCTCCAGATTTGTAAAATGATTTTCTATTAAAAGAATGATACCGACTATTCCAGATTTAATTCAAATTAAAGTGAACATTGTCATTAATAATTGTTCACTCTGGTAGAATAACCAGAGCCATTTTTCATTAAATTGACTGATAGTTGTCTCTGAATTGTTAATTAAATCAGCTTTCGTCATATCAATACTGGTGTCGACAATAGTTAAAGTTCCGGCATTTTCATCAGGAATAATTCTAATTATTAACTCATTCACAATATGCAAACTGATGGATCTGTTAAACTTTTAAAGTTGATTTGAAATTTATTCTCGAAAAAATATCCATTTCCGTAGAGTAATAACTTTCTATGACATTACCAACACAAACTGTCAAATTGGATTTATTTTTAATTTCAAAACCAAGAAAATTATCAAAATGATTTATTTTTTTCCAACTTATCTAAAATTATATATGCACCACAATTTTTCCAAAATTCAAAAAGAAAAATATAAAAATCACAAAATTCGATAATTTCCACAATTAATAATTCAGCAAGCAAAAAACCACACAGACGAGACGAGCATTATTATTTGGACGAAACAATAATAATAAATAATATTATATAATAATAAAATAATAATAATAAATTAATAATAATAATAATAATAATAATAATATAATAATAATAATAATAATAATAATAATAAACTTCAACAATTAAAAGTAATGAATTTTCATTTTAATATACAAAGAATCGTTAATTAAAAGATCATCAGATTTAGTAATTTTTCCAATTTCAATAAACTTTGGATTTCCTACACTTATGCTCCTTTCTTGTTTTGGTCTTTGAGTCCATTCAGAATTTGGCGGACCTTTAAATGTTTCCGAAAAAGTTTTATTTTTTTGTCCAACTAATTCTAAAGAAATTTTTTCTTGAAATGGCCAATTTAACAATGGGTCATATTTTCCTTGTAAAATCACAAAATATATCGATAAATGGGTCCCTAATCCTTCTCCATGGCCATTCGGATATATTTTAATGGACATTTTGTATCCATATTCACTGACATAAAATGGTTTACTTATTATAGAAGTATTTTTACCAGATTTAGCATCATCATAAGCCTCTGAAAAACGATTAATAGGCCACAAAAATACCGGATTATCCAAAATAAAAGTGGATTTTGAAATATTGCTATACTGGATCTTCAAATTCTGAATGGAGTTTCTTATTTCTTCAATTGTCAATTCTAAGTTTAATTTCGAATCATCATGTTTTTGTTTTAGTAATTCCTCGATTTTTTCTTTAATTTCGAAGATATCTTGAACTTGTTTGGTAGATAAGAGAACGACAGAATTATTATCAGCCTCAATTTTTTGATTACATTCATTGAGATGATTTTTTAAATTGTAAATGGAAATATTTTCATTACAATTTACATTTGGACATTTTATCAAATGCATTTTCATGTCTCTTTCACAAGATTTATCTCGCATAACAACAGAGCTGGTAAATGCTTCTAAGCAGTTGATGTCGTTACCTGGACATCGCCTGACGTCCGACTCTTTTACTTTGTTATAACAGTACAGACACATCCGACATCCACATAACAATTGTACTGGACTACAAAGAATATCTTTACAGTTAATGCACTTAAACCTTTCTGGGACTATTGATTTAGAGTCAGAATTCATTGCACTCTCAATTCTTTTTGTTTTGTTGATTTCTAAATTTCGAAATAAAACAAATTTGAATATGAAGTTAAATGATAAAAAATGATTAAACGATAAAAACGAATAATAATTAAAACAATGAAATAGAAAGTTCTTTTATTCCAAATTTGAGAGGTTCAATTAGTGTAGAACAGTGTTTCTCAAGCTTTTTTTTAACAATCGCCCCCTTAAGACACAATTTGATTTACCACTGCCCCCTAAAGATTATTTAATTGTATAATATACAAAATGTATTACATGCAAATAAATTTAACGGTACAGAACAATTGCTACCGGATTGCTCCAATAGCGTTATTTAACAGAAACTTGTTATAACTTTATTGCGTACGGCGTGCGGCGTGCGGGCCATCCTACGAAATCTATGTTAAGTATTTTAAGTTTTTATACCATCATACGGAGTAGAAATATAAACTAATTATTCGTTATTGTGTAGTAGGTAGGTTTTAATTTTAGTGAAATTTAAAATATAAAGTAAATGAAATTACAAATCTACCATCGCCCTCTTAACCCACGTCAACGCCCCCAATTGTTTTCTGTGCCCTTTAACCCTCCCTCTAGATCTCAAACGCCCACAAGGGGGCGTTATCGCCCAATTTGAAAAAGACTGGTGAAGAACATGAAAAATACTAAAGAAATGTGTAGAGGAATTCAATGATAAAAGATCGGCTCAATGACTTATCGCTCTTGTGCATAAAAAATGAATTAACTAAGACAATCGATTTTAGTAAAGTGAATGAAATGTTTATGTCAAAAAAGCAAGAAAATGTGTTTTGAATTAATTTGCACAGATATCAATAAATAATTTTTTTAATAAAAATAAAAGTAAATTATTATTGAATAATTTTTCAAATTGTCTAGCCTTTTTTTCTTTTTGGTAAATTTCATTGTTTTCACCAAAAAATTAAAAATTACTATTATCAAAATTGATAATTTATTTTTAAAATTTTTTTACATCTGTGATAAATAAATTCATTTATAATACAGGTTAGTAAGTAAAACTAATGAAAAATTCATGCCAAAGTTTTTTAACGCAATTTTTTATGATAATACAAACGACTATATTTTAACTTAGTATGTTCTAGTTTAATTCAAAATCTCGACAACGATTATAATTCACTTCGAATTAGTTTGAAACTTCAATCGCTTTGCGTTGACAATGCGACGTTATTAGTGCCGGATTTTCCTATATGATAACTAGGCTTCAGCCTAGAGCATCATGATCAAGAGGGGCCTACAATCAAATTGTTAGCAAAATTAAAATTACACTATTCTAAAAACAGTGAACAATGAAGAACTGGACCGAAAAAAGGAGAAATTCTACGCATATGACTAATAAATAAACATCAAAAATGTTCGGCTCATTGATATCATATCAATGAGCCGAACGCGTCAATCAGTCAACGATATATCAATGATATCCCGAAGTTCGGTTATATTCGTGTTAGTTCGGTCCATCTTGTTTCTTTCTCTGAAACCTTGTCTGTACATAGTGTTTTTCTGACATCTTCCTGTACTACAATTCGTGTTCGATTAATAATGAAACGTGAAAAAATAACACTATAACTGATTATTTATGAGAACGGATAATTGAACACATTTCATTCTATGGATGTTTTTGGAAAAGAGTGAATACCATGACGGATTGCATGTTCACTATCCAATAGGAATTGAGAACACCCAATACATAACAATAACAACTATCCTAATTGGTCATTAATTCAAAAAAATGAGTTATCCATTTAGATTTTATCCAATTCACTTATTTTATTTAATATTATAATTAAATATTTAATACTATATGTAATTTATGACAATAATTTCGATGCATATGAATTAACAAAAGATATATCTATAAATTTTTATAAAAAATAAAAAATAAGAAACTAAATAACTAAAGTAATAACTTAAGTAATAAATTAGATAAATTATTCAATATTATATTTTAAATATTCAATTAAACATTTCTTTAAAATAATAAATTAAACTTACATTTTCAAAATCCGAAGTCAGTAAAATGTTTAAAAGTAATCTAATGCTGAATGACGTCTTAATAACTACTCAGAAATTTGGCATTTGTATGTGTAATTTATGATTTTAAACAATTCTGCATCAAATCAAATTATTTAAGGATGTTAAAAAATTGATATTGATCAAATAATAGAAAATTATAATGATAAAATTATATTAAAAATTATCAAACGGTATATATATATATATATATTATGTATAAAAAGGAGTATTGTATAATCGAAATTTTTTTCTTCCATTTAATATATAGATTTTTACTTAGTAATTCGTAACTTAAATTTTTTAAAGATAACCCAAGAGAATTTTTATGTTCAAATACAATTAAATAAAACATCGACATCTTTACTGATTCATAGTCAAATAATAAAAAAAATTCCTAATGTCATCGCAAAATGAAAAGCAATCAGAGGTGAAAACCAAAAGAAGTTCTTGCAATTAAATTGAGTATTTAATAATTAAACAATCTTATTTAGAACAGGACTCAATGATTTATATACAGGCAATACTGGTTTAACTTTGAAGCCTTCTACGGAGAGTATCCGTTTTCTTTAACTGATATATATACATAACATGCTTAACAGAATTTTTTATGCGAGCATCTTTGCTTAGTTTAGATGTACTGAATTCGTTGTTTATTATGCAAAAGATCTTTGTTGATAAAACTCATTGGTATGGAGTGTTCATGTGAGACCCGTGCAGTTTCATCTCACTATATTATATGGAATGTATTTCTAAAAAATAAAGTTAACTATATTTTTTACGTTGCAATTTACATTATATCCTCCCCCCCCGCCACTGGCAAAGTAAAAATAAATTGAACTTATTCGTAAATAACCTTCATACACTTTTACACACATACACGATACAGTGATTGGTGTTAAATCTATAAACCAATCAAAAATGAGTAATTGATTATTAACACTGAGTCACAGTATTTAAATTTAGTTTTTATTTCGTCTTAAAATTATTTTCTTCTGAGCATTATGGAGTGCGAAATATCAAATTTTAGTCAAAATATATTTCCGAAAACATTAATTTGTAAAAAGATTACAAATATCCCTGAAAACTACAAATTTTACAGTAAATTTGAAAATCTTGTAGATTTAGCAGACAACAGACGGCTATCCAAAGACTATTTGCAATCAACTTATAAATTGAAGACCAGATTTTTTTGTAAACTATGCAACAGTCTCATGAATGTACCGGTTCAAATGAATTGTGGCTGCCGATTCTGTGATAAATGCTGTGATAATTATTTCCAACTGAGATCAACGAAATGCCCATCAAGTGATTGTAGGGACATTGAGATAAAACAAAAAATCCCAGATCGTGCAATTGAAAAAGAAATGTCGAAAATTTCAATTTCCTGTATCAACGATAATTGTCAGGTGAAAATGTTCCTGCCGAATTTGCATCGCCACCTTCAGCAATGTCCCGAATCTGTTATCAACTGTAAAAAATGTTTTGTCAAAATTTTGTTGAAAACTCAATTCGACCATGAAACCGTCAATTGCATCAATAGAAGCGTTACTTGTGCAATGTGTCAGAAGGTTATGCCGGCTTTTCAATATGAAAACATTCATTTGAATATAGAAAATCCATTAGAACTTTGTGAAAACTTTACCAGAAGCTGTCCATATAAATGTTCTGATGAGAAATATCACAACATCAAACGGCATCTGATTGAATATCACAACAAAGAGGAAAATTCTCTAAAAAATTCTTCCTTAGAAATCATTGAAAAAATTGATAAATATTATAAAAAAATTAAAAAAATTGAAAAGTCATGCGTTGAGCTGAATAGGAATACTGATTCTGTAGAATTGTTAAACATAGAAAAAACAAATTTAAAACAACTCATATCAAAAGTTTCTTGTTATAAACACGTTGGCTCGACTTTCGTTTGGAAAATTGAACATTTTACCGATACAGTAAAAAAATCAAAATCCGGACAAAATCTTTCACTTTTAAGCCAGCCATTTTATACAAAAGAAATTGGCTATAAAATGTTTTTAAAAATCTATTCATTCGGTGACGGAATCGGCAAAGGGACTCATTTGTCAATTTATATGGCCATTGGAAAGGGAAAATATGATTCACTTTTAACCTGGCCATTTTCACAGAAATTTAAAATCTCCATTCTAAATCAAAATGGCAACAAAGATATAACAGAATGCTTCAAACCGACTTCCGAATCCCTAAGTTATCAAAGACCAGATGGTGAAATCAACCTTGCTACGGGTAATCCTCGCTTCGTGGACTTAAAAACTCTATATCAAAACGATGATTTTACAAAAGATGATATTTTGTTTATAAAATTGGAGGTATTGGGATAAATATAAACTTCTATTAAACTCATTATTTCAAATTGGTCTTTTTAAAAAATTTTCTTTTATCTATATGTTTCTATTTTTGATCCTAAATGAGAAAGGTAAATTAATTAAAACAAATTTCTCTTATCAAATTTTGTCCTCGTTTTCATGTTATACTGAAAAAGTAACATTCAAAATTATTAATGATAATTCTTAAAGTTAGGTAGGTTAATGTTTTGAGGGAAATTTAACTGTTCTATGACAAGCTGTAAGTGACTGTGTAGGACCCCAAGGACTTAGAATCTCTTTTCAATCAGCGTTCGAAAGAAACTACATTTTATCGCTATATCAAATAATTATATTTTGTTGTACAAATAATCATAAACAAGTTAGAATATATAAAAAACACTTTTTTAGAATTTTGAACATTACAAGCCAAAATATTTTTAAGAACTCTTTTCATTTTTGGACTTTTTTTAACTTTATTAAAAATTGGAAATTTTGAAGTGAAACTAAATAAAAGTTTGTAAAAAAATTCTTTTATTACATATAAAATTATAGTCAATATAATGATATACTTTTACACAGCTTGGTTACATGCGATGACAAGTGACAAATTGCTTTTTAATTTTTCATGACATGAACGAACTTATTTTGAAACCTTTTAATTTTTTTTTATAACTTCAACTAACTCTGAGCAATCCAGCAACAGGATAATGCCCTGTCAATTTTCCACAAAGAGCGAATAATTCCAGTCGAGTTATTTTTCTGTCGGGTGCAGGAGCTTGGACTGCATTTTCCCTGGGCCACAACAAATTTCTATCCGCTCGTCGGCCAATTTTGAGACCAAGGACCTTTACTTGATGAATAGGCTCAGCAGGTTTACCAGTTCGAATTTGGCCAGATGCTCTGAAACGTCATCTACTGACATTAGTCTGGTGTCTACAACAATATCATCTGTATAGTGGCTCGTCGCAGAGACTATTATCGGATAACGACTTGTGTAGGTCGGATCAATCCATTGTGTAGATAAGTTTAAATATTAAAAATTTAATATCACCATTTTTGTTTTTTATACAATTATTTAAAATTATTTTCTTATACAATTTTAATATCAATATGCTGGCCAAACTTCCATAGATATTATAACTTACATAAAATTTATGAATATATCTTTCATGGTATTTATCTTCTACTTTTGCTAATTTAGTAAAAAGTCTTGATAAATTGGTTGAGTTGTTGATAAAAAATGGGTATTCGAAATCATTTTTATTATCGATGATAAAAGAGACTTTAGACAAATTGATTAAAAATCCTACGGATACATGTTTCTTTATTGTTAAAATTTTTTTTAAAATTTTAATATTATTTGTAATATTTCAAATTAAAATTCATAAAATTTAATTTATAAAATGTTTCATTATTTCTATATTTTATTATAATAGAGATAAAAATTTTAATATTTATAAAAAATATAAAAATTAATATTAAAATATTTCAGAAATATTTTATTAAAAAAATAATTTGTTTAAATTAAATAAATAATCAATAATATTTGAGTTGGTTTTTTTTTACCTGGAGACGACATTTAAACTGTCAAAATATATCATACGAAGAGTGTTTGATTGGCGTTTTCTTTTAATATATATGTATAAGTTAAATTTAAACACGCCTATAAAAACATTTCCAATGCAAAAATCAATCACAAGAGCCGAAGTTATATCAGTTACAAAACTATGAAAAGAAGAATCAAGATGAATCTGTTAACAATCGAACATAATCTTTTATGTACAAATCAATTCAGAATTCAATCCAAAACGTCATTAATAAAACCAGACCAAATCCACAATGTTTACAACAATCTTTTATACATAAATCAGTTCAGAATTCAATCCAAAATGTCAAAAATGTTTACATTAATAAAATTTATGATCCAATCTTAACTTCGTTACAATTACATGCTATGTAAATAATTTTACAATGAAAAAATAAGAGATACCATAGTGAGGTATAAAGATATATAGATACAGTTTTCATTAGCTTCCGCGACAGATAATTCTGAATTACCTACTTCCAAAATATATCCTGAAACACAAATACTTGACGAAAAAGAACTAGTTAAGAATAAAAAGTTTGAAAATATTACCCATAAAAGGACTGCGAAAATCAGAAAAAAAGATAGTCCAGAAAGATGTTACAATAAAGACATCAAAGTTATTAATTATATAACTTATAGGCAACAATATTAGCAAATGATATTATTATAAGGAATTCTTTTTAATTTTTTACCACTGATTTTTTTCAAATGACATTATATTTAATAAAATGATTTTTAGTCAAATATTTTTTAATAAATAATTAATTAAGCGGTCACCTTGTGTGAAATTTTGTTTTGATAGTCAAAAATTAAGAGTAAGCTAGATATATATATAGGAAAAGGCTTGCTTTTTCATTGAAATGGGTTTGGACGAGGTCAAAATTCAAAGATGAACTAGATTAAAGTATTGATAAAGGGCAATAAATAGAGATAGGACCGGATGATCATCAAATTAATCTTTGGTCGAAAATTAAGGACATGTATGATTTAAAAGTCATTTTTCTTTGAAAATTTAAAGGTGCGCTAGATTTAAGGGTCGATGATAAAGTCCAATAAATAAGGACAAAACCGAATGATCGTCAAAATAGTTGTCGATCATTTATTGATCAAATTTACGGACATTTTCAAAGCCTATTTGCAAATTGAAAATTACTGGAAAAGAAATATTTTTTACCAACATTTTATACATCTGTATGTTAATTTCATTCGATCTTTTTCTTCGTTAAAATCCCTAGGAGAATAATCATCCAGGAAATGGGGCACTCGGTTATTCCATTTTCCTAAAAACCTTTTATTCAATTATTCCCTTCAAAAAGATAATGTATTGAATATTTTATTATTAACCATTATTTCAACATATTTTTATTAAATACTAAAATATTTCATCCAGGAAATTTATATAACATTTATTCAAATCTCTGGAGTCGGAGTCTGATTTTGAGTTGGAGTTGTGGTGTTTTCTCCGGAATTGGAGTCGGAGTCGTGAAAAATGAGCGACCATTTTTTCTTTGAAATGCATTTTTTAACTACAAAATTAATAAAATTTTAATTGCGTAATAATGAATGTATATAACGTATGAATATTAAACGTGTATGTGTCATTAGTTGCGTCGAGACAGTTAGTCACCAAAATCCCCAAAACCCAATGCATACAAGTCAACGCAAAAACTATTGGTCTCTTTTCACCTGCTATTTGAAATGCATACATTTATTTGCTCGGTAAAATTCACGCATTTTTTCAGCCATTGTTTTGCATCAATCGCATCTGTGTGTAATTTGCTTAATATCAGAGTCGTGTTTTTTAGAGACTCCACAACCCTGCATTTATTTTAGAATATTTAATAATAATTTCATAGGTTTCCTATGATATCTCTCTGAAGATCAAATGATGATTATTTTATGATACAATTTGTATTCCATGAATCAAACAAAAAAATTACATTTAATTTCGTTCAAAATCACTTATATTTATTTTTGTGAAAATTTATAGAAAATCTTCAAAAACATGAAATCAAATTCCTACAGAAACAAGCTAAATTCAAAATCGTTTTTCTAAAAAATTTAAAGAGATTTCCAGCAATAAATCTATAAATTGAATTTTAAGAAATTTCATATAATATCGTACACGATCGGATCCACGTTCTGGGATTGAAATGGAGTTGTCATGGCCCTAGTCTCCATGACAACTAAAGAAATTTTAATTCCAACATTATAACCAATGTTTTCTTGTTTTAATCAACCATTTTTGTTTATTGGTTTCATATTATATTATCATTTTTAATGTACCATCATGCGTATTCACTCGTGGTCGATTATCAAACTCATTTCTTCATAGTCACACAAACTTTTGTTTTTAAGGTAATACGAAAAACTAAATCGCAATTAAATCGTTTCTTTATATTAATGTTTGATCTTAATGTTTTTTATGGACCTCGACATTGTCAAAGAACTGGTCAACCTTAATTGGTCCAGAGTAAATTGAAACTTTTAAAAGCAGGTAGAAAGCGAACTCATAACAGTAGTTTACCTTTGTTATTATCGTTAGAAGTAGTCATCAACTGGTTAATATAGAGTAATTACGTTTCTAACCAATAAATAAATTTATGTAAAATGTCAAATATGTAACCCAAGATAGAGAGATTTAGATGAGACATGTCTGTTTATCATACAGAGGCCTTAACGCAATCACAAAATAAAGAATTGATGATCCGGCGCTGTCAACGACTAAAAAAACCTGGATATTTCCGGAAATCGCGAAAAGACAGTAAGGCAAGAAAAAAGATTGAAGGCAGTTCATCTGATGCGGAATCTTTGGAAAATGGCTGGATTTTTTCTGTCACAATTATTGTATTTTTATTTATTCCGATCAGTCTCTTGGCCTCAAAATCCTTATCGTTGGGGTTCCTCATATCTCGATTTTTCGTGCCATACTTGATCAATCTCTATGTATCTGTAAATGAAGCATAATTGGGAGTTGTGTGATTTCCTTAACCATAATCTCAGCGGACATTTCTTAATTGAACAATTTATCCAAATTTTATCGATAGTAGAAAACAGCAATAAGTTCCAAATTTTTATTTATCGAAGACCCAAATTCGATATTCACAAGAATATTTTATAACCATACATAAAACTTTCAATCCATAAGTCATAAATTCCAATAAAGATTCATAAATTCGAATTCTTAAAAAATTTAAAATTCAACAGAAAATATCCAAAATCATTGACGAGAATAAACAAACGTAATCATTTTTAAAGAAAAACTCATAATGTCCACAATTAGAAAAAAAATATAAAATTCTAGCAATTACATGAAAAATTAAATTCCATAATTTTCACAATTAACGTTAATTGTGAATTTAACATTGTGAAATTAACATTTTTTAAATCAATTTTTTAATTTAATTTTACAAACTTTTTTCACTCGAAATTGACCATCCTCCCTCCTTTAACACCTTGGTGTTAACTCTACCATTGTAATCCATTAACGCTAGATAGATGTTCAGTGTTTTATCTGAATTGTATTTTAGTTAAATGGAATTTTGTTTTTCATTCAATATTGTTTATAAATTTGTTAATATAGATTAAAGGATCCAAATCAAAAATGAGCACAAAACCTTCTAAGATCGCTGTTGAACACGTTAGTTCTTCAGGGTATTGCTGATCAATGACCATATGGCTCACATTTTACTGACAACCAACAATTAGGCCACTATTTCAATGTCACTTATGACGGTACCTAATGGTAATTACATTTCTTATGGATATAATTTGTAGGAATACCCTTAGAGTGTGTGTACCTGGAAATAAGGTACTGAGCAGTAGTTTCAAAATTTAATGCCAAATTATGAGATTTAGTAAACATGAGTGGTCATCAAAATAATACTAATAAATAGACAAGCTGGAGCAAAATGGGTCAAATAAAAAGTTACATAAACACATAAAAATTACATACGATAAAATTCAAGGCAAGAGAGAACAAGATAAAGTTAATGTTTTCAATATTGCCATGCATATTGAGTTGTCCGAAAAAGTGAATTTGTGAAATAGTTGTTATAGCTATGTTATATACTATACATAATATATAGCTATTGTATAAAATGAGGATTGTCAAGTACGGGTCAACACACCATGTAAAGTGTGCAGGGCACATTGACTCCAAAATTTTCAGTCGAGGAAATTTCGAAAAACAATTATTATTCATTAAATTTAGCAGTATTACAAGAAAGATTTACTTCATTAAAAGCCCAAAATAGATTTATTTCAATTTCTTTAATTAATAAGTACTTCAAAAAATAATAATCCATTTATTGTTTCAAAAAATAAAGACGATTTTTGTCTTGTAAAAACTTTTTTTTGTTTTTTACTCTTTACATATGTTTATTGTTTTATGCATTTTTTGAATTTCTGGTTTTTGTTCAATAAATTTATAATTGTACTCAATTATGTTTTTAATAAAGTGATTTTTTATTGTGGAACATTTAAATTTTATTTTTAATTTTTTTACGTCTATAACGAATTAAAATAAGTTATTGTTAAACAAGAAAATACAGTTACGTAAATTTTGAACAATCATCTAATTATTTAAAATTGATCTAATTTTCCGACAAAACCAATGCCAAATAGTCATTCGACATTCCTTTTCAATTAGTGATTCAAGTCGATTCAATCAGTGATTCATCCTAAACTGCTTTAGAATTATATTAAAAATCACAGAATAGTCGTTGATAATTAATATTCAAATTCGCGACATTAGCATAGACTATTTATTCGCCCAACACATTTCTAAAATCGAAAAAAAATGCAAACATTTTCAGAGATTCTATTAAAATCATCACCTAATGAACAAAAGTTGTTCATCTTTTTCATTATGGGCTTATTGATTTTTATTCCTTTATTAATTATAACAATAATGCTTATGATCAGTAATTACAGCAAATTAATTCGATCGATTCTCGTCACGTTTGCTATTGGTCTGTCAAGTTTAATTGTAGCAATGGCTGTTTTACAGTATCCATTTAAAACTCAAAGATTTCTCTTATCGTCTTCAGATTCGATAATCGTAGATAAGGGAATCAGCCAATCATTTTGCGAATCAATCAAAATTGAAAATATCAAAATTTCAGCCCCATTTCAAATCTGGAACGTTGAAACGACAAATGCAAAATTCACGAAAAAAGGCGTTTCACTTCAAACGAATTTCGATTTAATTTATGAAAAACCAGAAATCATTCCATTTCAATTGAAATACAATGATGAAATTAAAATTAAATTATCGAAATACGATAGACTGAACGTGTCGATAATACGAGGAATTAGAAATTATGAGAAATGGTCAGAACATCGCTTCAAAATTCTAGAATTAGAAACCTGTTGTTCGACAATTTCTCTGCCGATCGATTCAAAATCCAAATCCGTTTCTTTCAAATCGAATTTCGAAGGAAACATTTTCATTGTGATTTACTTTCCTATTGTTGAAACTTTTTATGACAAAACGAAAAATAAGATTAAAGAAAAAGTGAAATTAGAAATTCAATTAAATCGATTGAGTTTTGAGCCAACTCCTTGCGATTCAAAACTGTGCAACAATGTCGATCATATTCATTCTCCTTGCATGTTATACACGTTTCCGGTTCGACTTGTTATTAGTAGAGCCTATCGACAAAATTCTATAGAAACACTACAGTCCAACGTCATTCAATTAACTTGCAATCCAAAATCCTGGGTCTATTGGATTATCTTTGGTATCATTCCTACAATTATTATTTTCTTTATACTTTTTCTTATCAATTACACGAAACTATTTGATTTCCGCAAACGAAAATTGAAGAAAACTAAAATTAAAATGGATTTAGTATAAAAGTCCGAATTAAATATTTTAGTTAAAAAGTGAAGTAAATAGAATAAAGCTAGATTCTATTAAAATACTTTCATTATTTTATTGAATTTTAGGAAATGTTTTGTGTAAAAATACAACTTTTCAAATATATATTGAGTTCTGCCGATCTCACTGTTAGTAGATATGACTTTTATTCAAAGTAACGTGTTATATTCAAAAATTTATATTATAAAGACAAATTAATTTCCAATGATATATTTGTGGACATTTCTAATTAAATCTAAATAATCTCTTGAGCAAAGTCATTCAATTTCAATATACTAACCTGTAAAATAACTAAATTTATAATAATATTTATTAATGCACTCAATTATTTTTTATGCGGTAGATACGATCCTCAGAAAACCGCATAAAAAAGACACGACTTGCTTCCATAATTTTTGAACCCCGCATAAAAACAAAAAAATGCATAAAAAAAGACACGACTTAAGTTATATAAATAGAGATACGTTCAAAAATTTTCGAAAAGCCAATAAAACAAAAAATCCCTCTAAAAGTCGTGTTACCTCAGAAAAAAGAAATCGGTATTACAGTGACAGGTCTCTCACCGTACCTTTTATTGGTCGTTTAGAGAAGTAAGAGTATAATTGGATAAAGGTAGAACCAATAAGAATAGCACCATCAGTATTAGACTATTGGACAGTTTTTCTTCTTATCGTCTATATAAGGAGAGTTTAAATAAATAATAATGTCTAAGAAGAATATTTACAAACACAATAATCATATTTCCACGAAAAATGATAACATTCGGTGTATACTAAAAGATGTTTAAGGAAAGGAAGGGGGTAAAAATTTACAATTTATAAATTGAAATCAAAACAATAAAATGAGTTTCTTATATTTATTTCACTTTACTCTATTTTGTTATTCAATGAAAATTATAATATTTTGACATTATCCTCGATTTCTAACAACATCCACAAGCGAATGTGAACTGATGCAAAATAGCTATCATCACTGGAATAAACCTAGTGACGCGGTTTCTTATTCATAAATTGACACAGCGCTATTTTCATCTGCTGATGGTTTTGCTTTTTTGACAAAAAATCATTTATTAAACTTTGCGACGATATTTATAATTTTTTACGGAGTTCCTGATACCCAGAACTACAATTCCTCATCTCACGTTGAAATTAGGATTTCCAATTCCGGGATTTATGGATTATAGTAATTTTAGTATGATTTGAAGCAATGAGACATATGCTTTAACAATATATGTAGTATTTATTAAATTAAGCGATTTAAAATTACGAATTATTTTACTACAACGCTGAGGTCAAATTTAAGGTAAAAAATGAGTTAAATTTTCTTATAATAAATATTTCAAGAAAGTAAAAGAAACAAAAGATGCAAAAGCTTATAGAAAATTATATTAGAAAATTTTAAATAAAAGTATGACACATGATGTGACTTATTTCGTGACTAGCCTTATGACTCATCAGATGAATCACGTTCTTTGTTAAAAGGACAAGCTACTTTTTGAAAATTTCAAAATAGCCAGAGTATAGGGGGATATTGCGCTACGAATACTGAAAAAAATACTAAGAAAACTTTTAGAAAAAAGATTCTGAATTATCTATAATTTAAACTGAACAAACTGAAAACTTACATGAAGAACAATGTTATGATTTTGCTCTATGGCCAAATATAATCCCCAAGAATTTGATTGAAGCTTTTATTTGGAGACATTAAACATTCAAAAATTACTGAAGGCGTTTAAAGTGGTGTCTCGAGAACACTAAACGATTCTCATTTTTATTTACACAGAACAAACGGAAGTAAAGAAAAAAGAATGGGTAATATTTACAGAAATAAATAATTCTATATATTGCTTCATCTGAAAATCTAATGTCCTAAAAACAGCTTCGATTGGAAAGATATAATCAAAACATTAAAAATAAGGGAAAATTTCAAAGATCATAAAATTTACATGTGTAAAATAATTGGAAAAATTAATTAATATTAAAAGTTTTAATACATTGTTTGCATTTCATATTGTTTTAATTTAAAACTATATGAAACGCAAACAATGTTTTGTAAAAAAAGTATTAATTAGAATGATTGGTACTGTCAAACTCTTTAGATCATTAAGATTGGAGTTCCGAGAATTTGATTCTGACAGGCAAAGAAATGGTGGGTTACAGGGTTTCAATTCTTGCTTACCCTCCTGGTGACCCTAGTAACGCCATACAAAATGATGCTAACCGCCACTTGGCACCCGTTGCTAGGCAACGTTGGTAATGTGTTCAAGTGGTGGATTGCCCGCAAAAATTGAGTACCATGTGCTAGTACTATAGTTGCTCGGACAATCCTCGGGTTCACGAGCTGTCGATAGAAGACCTATGCTCGCTTTACTGGGTCCCTTACATGGAAGCGTGAATTAAATATAGACTGATTAGTGTAGATGAGTTCGCGTCTAACCCACTATGACCGAATACATAAGAGCTAATTTATTCAATGAACAAAAAATGTATATCAATGGTCAGTTAATCCGATCGACTTGCTGCTTGTGCGGCTCGGCGTCGGGCCCGTTCCTTACGTCCCGGCCGGAGGAGGGTTGGTTGGGTTGCTGTCGACTTTGAGCTTGGTGCGGCACCACCAACGGCACGTTGACTCGGTAGTTGGGATGGGGCGAAAATGAGCGGATACGTTACCGCTTCCCCTTCCCTACAGGCTGTTAGGGCCACTTCTAAGCCCCTGATCTGCGTGCGTAGACTCTGGTTAAGCTGACGTTCTTCGGCCCAACCTTGTTGAGTAGTAGTGAGTCGCTGATAAAGTATCTTGGTCCGTTTGGGGTCTAAACAGGTCGCCTTGACCTGTTGCACTTCGCGAGTTAACTGCAGTACCTGGCTGAGTAGCTCCGCGTTTGCCTGCCTAGCGCGGGCTAGCTCACTTTGCATTAGTTTCAGGGCCGACATTTCTATAAAGAAAAATTATTAATTTTGTCTGATATGGGGAACTATAATTATTTCAAACATGATCATAGCGGAAATCTTATTTAAAACAAAATTCTAAGATGACAATTCATTATAATTTATCATTATCAACATCACTAGAATACAAATGTTAGTTATGATTATATCTGGAGGTTCATGACTCTTCGAGAAATTTCCTGACTCCCTCTTCCGGCGGATAACCGGGAATAATGGGCACTGGTCGTCGGAGGTTGCGTGCCGGTCGGGCCGGGTACGTCTCCGCGATACGACCGACGAGGATGTCCTCTTCAACGTACATCCTCGCCTTCACAACCTGTAGATCGACCTCCTCCTGGATCTTCTCCCACTGAGCCAGCAGGCTTCGAGCATGGTCGACATTCTCCTCGGCAGGGTACTGTTCCTCCTCTGGTCGGTGGGGGTCATCCCCTCTGCCTAAGACTTGCCACAGAGTTGGGCATGATCTCTTCCGGCGTGGTTCCTCGGGAATCATTGACCGGCGCGCTCGTTTCCAGGCTCGGCGCCATTCATCGGCCTCTTGTTTTGTAATCCAATTTGGGAGCATGAGTGCTTCTGAAACGAGTTAATATAATATATTCCCGCACAATTTATTAGTAGATGAACATTTAATCCATAATCATAGGCTCGTGTGCTTAAAGTGCTCGTTAATTTCAGGGGGTACATTAATTGATTACGTTAATGTTCGGAAACTTGATTTTTGATATTTGAACTGAATTCATAGGTTGGTGCGTTCGGGTGACTTCTGTGGTTTCTCTATGTTGGATTTGGGTCGTTTGTCCTTTAATATGTTACCATAAAACTTATCCGCGTTTATCGTATAGTGGGATCTTATCGATTTGTATTCGGTTCCCCTGTTGTATGATTTGGATTATCGACGGTTTTTGGTGTGTTAGTAATTTTTATTGTTTGCCAAATTGCAACGATTTTCTACACATTTATGGTGCTATTTATTTCTCGAATGGGAGTAATTACTAGCGCACTCGTGAATTTCAAGTATTAATTAAATTGAAACAATTTACTAGGATCTACATAATTTAATTATTTATCCACGTAGACTAATTGTTGACGCATTCGTCATCCGTTAATGTCGAACAGGATGTTTACCGTCGACATTCGAGAAATCCATGTGTTCCTAATGGCGACATCCGTTCGCCCTTTGTGCCGGGTATTTGAATATAGCGAGTTTACTATGAACTTTAATTCAGGTTCATTAATTTATTATTTGAATCTAAATTATTTATCATTTTAGAGGACGAAAATTGGAGTAATTATTCGAATCTAGTTTGGTGCATTTGGGTGATCTTTATACGATGGGAGTCGGTGCGGCTGTGACATGGGTTCACGGATTACTCTATGGAGATAGTGAGTTCTATTTTTCGAAAGTAGATCTGATAAATTCATCTCTCTGTTCTTGACCACTTACGGAATTAGACAGTTTCGATATAGGAGTTTCTATGGTTTATGCTGAAGCTGAAGCAGGACTAACATGACTGATATAGTAAGCACCGGTTTCACCAACAATGCTGTAATATTCTTCCAGTTTGTTTTTCCGGTGGTAAGTGCTGCTTTTTATTTCATTAGTCATGCGTGGTCGTTGCGGCTATTGAAGTAAAGTCCATGTAGAACACTACGTTCAGTAGATTAAGCATCTCAATTTCTATTACGTTCTCTTTTTAACTTGCTTCGATCGATAATACACACGTCCTATTACACAACTGGCTTCAAGAACTACCATTGAAGGTTTCATGCTCGTTTTACATTAGGGTCCCTTGATTTATACACTTATAGTTGAAACAATATCAAAAGGAAAAAAATATACATTATTGAAAACAAATCCAATATTCAACTTATAATATAATTCAGAACTTTTTGAGAACACGAGTTTCTATCTTTAGGTTATAATATAATTTACAATCAGTCACGAACTGCATAATAGTTCGTCTAAAATGCGTCGATCTTAACTTTCTTACTTGGTTTAATAACCTCGCCGCCTTTAATCTTCTTCTTCTTGTCCGTTCTTTTTTCCCTAGATGTGACTAATTGGATTAGGTGAGAGGCTACAAAGTTTGTGACTTTGGGTCTATTTTGCATCAACTAAAGATTTGTCTTTATTTTTGAGAATATAAATCGAGTTTACTTTATACCACTTTAGATCACACGTATCAACGGTGGTAAATTCCGGAGCATTTTTCAAAAAGGTAATTATTTTTTGGGAATTTCTTTAATATAGAACACTTCTTTTAATTAAGATATTTCATCCGCGTAAATTTTAAAGTGGTCATTTGAATATCTGGCTTAATTTTCTATGATTTCCATAAGCTAGAGTAGCCAAATCTAATGTAGATTTTTCTTGGTAAGAGTGTCAATAAACTTGTCTTTCGCTTTGATATGAGTCTGTTATTTGAGATTCTGTGAATGCGGTACTAATTTGCAAACTAGGCTAAATTTGCAAAGTACATAACCAATACATTTTCTTAATGGCCTGGAAAGCTCCACATTATAATTTACATGGTGCATTAGTAGGATGCAGTACTTTCTCAAAAATACTATTGGGGATACACGAAATGTATGAAGTAAAAATGGAAAATTTCAAAATCAATTAAAAAATTAACAAAATTCGATAAAAGTAAAAATCAATATTTTTCGGGGAAAGTGATAGCCAGTGAAAAATGAAATTTCGAAAATGTATAAAATAATTTTAAGTTGATTAGAGTTTTATAGAAGGGTTATGAGCCCAAAAACTAATTAATTAATTAATTAATTTTAAGACAAACCCATAAATCAGGGAGAATCCAGTTGAACGCCAGCTTAATGGATACATAAATTTCAACAAATAGCTCTGACAGCCGTTTAATGGGAAATTAAATTATTCATTCAATTCCAAGTCAGGATCAAGAAAGAAATGAATAGGGGATAACATGAAGCTATAGTTGAATAAAAACAAAGCGCCCGTTGGTTGAAGTAAAAGTTTAAGTTGGGATATTGATAATTTGTCGATGTGAATTATATCTCAATATGGATCCTCGTGTTCAGTTAAACTCAATAATCGAAACATAATGAAATAATTCTTTATTGAAATAAAACTGAAAGGGTAGACATCCAAAATATATCACCCATATCAAATGTGAAACCTGATTAGCTAACATTGTCTTATATACACGCTTCAAATCTGATATTTGTTTCCTTTTTGTCCACTCAGTCGTATATTGCGATTTCATAATTTTAATTCACTTTTTGTTGTTTACTTTTCTGGTAATTTTGGATTTTCTACTTACTTATATAAGGAGTTCTCCACATCCGCCATACTTGTAAATGAGGACTTTCATCTCACTCCTAGAGATAACCATACAATATTTATTAATTTTTCTTAATATAACTTGTTGCCACAAATACCGATTCTTTTCCGTTATTTATGAGCTTTTCATGAGCTTCAAACTCTCCTAGGAGCCTCTGATTAATTTAAAATTATTTTTATTCGTCTTCAGAATTTCATTTGTTACCGGATATCACACCCCTACAAGTATTGATTTTTAATTTTTTGAATTAGTTTTTAATTAATTTTTATCAATTTGTAATTTTTCATTTTATTTTTATATATCTTTGATCATTCACAGCAGTGATCTAAATCATTGAGATGGATTATTTTGGTGAAAGTTCAGGGTTTGATTGAAACCCACAAAATAGCGTATTCTGATAGCTGTTCAGTAGTTGCGTGGTCGCCAATGTTAGGGTTGGACATAATTAAAAAATAAATTTTGAAATTTAAACATATTTATGAATAATTTTTAATTAACTAAACAAAATTAACAATTTGTTGCATTTATTTATGTGATTAATGTTTCTAATGACAACAATTAAAGAAAATTTTCCAAAAATATTTTTTTAGATTTGTCCACAATCATAATTGCTTACAAAATTCCTAAATTTCACCATTATTGATAAAATATTATTGAGTGACTTCGTAGCATTTTAAATTATTTGAATCCTCACTGGCAGCAATCCGTTATTTATGATGGGAAAACAAATAGTTTAATGAATTTTGAAATAAATAAACAAAATAAAAACGCGCGTGCTTTGATTGGCTAACTTATAAGTGAGATTTTCGATTGCAAACTTATTATTTATATTTATATAAATTATATAAAATTATTAATATTGAATTCTTATTAGCTACTTAAAGAAAATAAGTAATAAACTAAGATATTTATAAATATGTTCAGACAAAATGTGCATTTAAGCAAATAAATTTAATATTTGATTCTTTCTATTTTAAGCGGTAATTACATAGTTAAAATTTGCAATAAGCAATTTATTTTCTATTATGCCTTACTTGATATTTAATATTAATATCAATTTATAACTGAAATGATTGACTAAATTATTTATTACTATCCTTAGTGATTATATCTTTTTGAATTTGGTAAGGAGTATTTTACTGAGTACAATATTTGATTGTACCCAGTTGTGAGATATGACATATTGGTACACTAGGCAATGTATTTATGGTGCCCCCTATTTTTTTTATGAAACTCTTAAAAATTTACTCCATGAAAATTGTAGCAATATAGCCGAGTGTAGTGCAAAAAAAGTTATATTATAAACCGTAGCAGTATACCAGTTTTTTCCAACTTCTAAAAGTATGCAAAGTAGCAAATATTTTGTATATAAATAACTTTCAATAAAAAAATTAATATATAATAAAACAATAAACATATAATAAAAATAACTGTCCTGCCATTCACTCAATGACAATAACAAATATCAAACGTAAAAAATTAATTTAGTTTCAGCGAAATTCTCTATTATTGCATTTTAATGGACTTCATTTGATTGGGTATTTTCTATGCATAAAATTGCAAAGTTAGATTTATTTTGGATTAGTTTATGTTAGCTCATGGAATTCCTTAAATAGCTCTTCATACTTTTCATCACAGTAAACGATCTCTTAACAGAAGCGTCTGTAATTAGTATTTTTTATATAATTTCAACATTGCGAAAAATTGAAACTGATCCTCTTGAATTGAGCGGCACATTTCCATTAGTACTGTGGGGTTAGTGGTTTGCAACCTTGACCACAGGCATACAACCTTTCTTGCCCTCCAATGCTTACCCGTTGCTTGGCAATGTTGGTACTGCAACCACTGATTACGAGACCGCCAAATGTGAGCTCTGCTCCCAGAACTGCTAAGGCCCGGCCTCGTGGTGGGTTCAACCCGCTACCAATAGAAGGTCTGTGCACTGTTTACAATTCTGTACTAGTTTGACTACTACCTCCTCTCTTTCTAGCTAATTACTCTATTTCGTGATATATCACTTGTTGTTTTCGAGTTTCTCGTCTCAGTATTCGGTCTCGTTCCAGTATTATTCCCGACGTGGGCTGATCCTTCGTGACCATGGGTCGTCTTTGGACACTAGTTGGTTGCACACCCTAGCTGCTGGTTATAATAAGATGAAGTTAGTATCTTTAAGCCGTCCATGAATATAATCCGAAATAACGTGGTAACTGATATGGTTTGATTGATCGGACGATTTTACTTTTCTCATGGCTTCCATGGCATTTAGTGTTATTAACTATTAGTGTAATAATTTAGAATTTTTGGAGGCTCTTCAGTTGGATTATTTGGTCGAACATCCATTACGTGGAAAATCATCAAAATGGACAGTCGTGGTTGATTCAGATTTAGAAGTCTCGGGCGGCGTTTTGCGATGTCTGAGTAAGTTCTCCCTGATTGGTGTGCAAAATTATTGGGTTATCTCTAACTAGCGTAGTTGATTTCGCTATGATCATCTCACAGGCGTCTTCTTCCGCTAGGTTCCTGCCGTGTTGTTCCTTTAGTTATATTGACGGCCTCTCATGGATCTCAGTAAGTTAGATACTCGTTAATTTTCTCAATCATTTCTGCTTCTAGGTTCATCTCCATTTATCGACAATGTTAGTATTCTAATTGTACGATTTTTATTTACCTTTAAAAGATTTAGTAACTCCTTATTTTAGCAGATGCGCATCGAAATTACCGAAGGTGTTGGAAATTTTATCCTCTGGTGATTCTAATTAATGCGAATTTTGACATTCGACATCGACTAAGCGGCTCAATGGAGATCTCTTATCATAATCCCAGTTGGAATGGGAAGCTGAATTAACAACATTCCTATTCTATCACGTTGGGTCCTTAGGTTGTCTATGGCCTTAATCATTATGCTATACTCGTGCTGGTTTTATATTGCTGATTTTATTGGTTTGCCTATATTTAATTAAATGATTCTTTAATTTATGTTTGTTCTTTAATTCAATTTTATTCGTTGACTATACCTAGGTGGCAATTTTAGTTGTGAAAATCTTTCCGGTATTAATGAAAACCCTATTACTTATTTGAATTATAAACTATCCTATATGGCCAATAAATCACTTTAGGTTCATCAATTTAACGAGTAGGTTATTTTACATCTTTAGTTGAAAGGTATTTCTCCTTTTACTTTCTATCTTGGAGCTTATAATTCATTTATTATTTTTAGTCTAGGATATTGAGGATTTTATTTACTTTTTACAGTTACCAAATATTTTTCATTACTAATTTAGATTGCATTTTATTTTATGATCATTGCAACGGTTTCACTAGTTTTCTCCACTCACCCTTTGGTCATTTGATCCTAAGGATAAGAAATGTGTCGATATTAATATTTTATAAGTGTTCACTGGACTACTCGGTGTACAATATCTTAGCCAATGAGTCAGTAATATTTTAGGTCGATTTTCGGGAGGTGGATGACCGAGAGTCAGCCAAAAGACTGGTCCTCTATCCTCCTTCTGCCCCTATAGGTTTTCATAATTGACGTTTGGACTCGTCGTTACACATGACTGGATCTTCATGGGCACGAGATATTGGCGGATATACCTGCACTTACACATTTTGACTTGTGTGCAGATTTTAATATCTTGCGATAGGTCTTGGCTGTGGGCCGGAAAAATTCGACTTTATAATACATCCTTACTTCTAAATACATATAATTGGTTATAAAATTTGTACACAATTGTCATATCATCATTCCTCATTCGAAATTACTCTCACTTGGTAATATAGATTTATAGAGTCAAATAAATTGTTTCGTAATATTCGTAAGACTCCCTGCTGGTATTCTGCAAGTCTATTGATTTTTGCTGATAAAAAACGTTTGAAAGTTTTTTCAAGGAAAAAGTGATCGCTCACAAAGTGATTATCGGTTTCTTCTGACAAAAAACGGCTTAGCTTTTTTCAAGAAAAAGTGATTTCTCACTAATTGGTTAAAATTTTGTGAAAATGAATCGGTATTTATACCTATTCAATGACCCTAACCTTTTGTGTTCCTTTTGATGCATTAAAATAAAATTTGACCTTGGTTTTAATTGTAATATCTAATTTTTAATTTTATCATTTTTCTACATTTAATGAACAATTTATTTTATTATATTTTAATAGAATATTTCTTATTGAAAATATTCCATTTTCCTTTATTTTATTCGTTATTTGCTAATTTTTATGAATTGTTCATTTTTTCGGACAAATCTATATGTTATTTTGTTATTTTTATGTTAATTTCGTGCGGATCTTGATGCATATCTGTTATTACTTTAATTTACTTTTATCTTTTTGATTTTATATTTAATTACATTTTCCTCATATTTTAGGGTTGTTTACTTGATGTTTATAGGTCTGATTTTAAATTTGTGTTGCTGTTTTTGCGTGTTATTTTTGACTCATTTAAACAAAACCTTGTATTGGCCCAACTGTACTAGAAAACGTTCCCATTTATACAAAATCATAAATTACACCACTTCATCTAGGAATGCTTCTGTATTAACAAATATTAAGAAAGTTTTTAAAATACAATATATTCTTTTTTATGCGTTTTTGAAGTTATGTGGTTTTCCTCATTCGGCCCAGAAAAGGACTAATCTTTGTCAAACCTTAACCAAACAGATATTTATGAATAGAGAATCATTCAAATCGCAAGATTCCGTTTCAAAATTTTAAAATTATTAAAGGCAAAAAGTTATTAAAGCATGTAATTATTATTGTGTAATTTTATGTTTTTTCAATTTCTCCACCATGTCTTAATTTATTTGTATTTTTATGTGCTTTTCAAAAATTATAGAACGTGTCTCTATTTATACAACGTAAATTGTGTCTTAAATTGCAGTTTTCTGAGAAAAGTTTTTACCGCATAAAAAAAGAATTGACTGAATATTCATGCACTTCTGTCCGTCATTTGATTTCAGAAATAAAATTATCATAAATAATTATTTCTGGCGGATTGTTTTTAATTTTGTTTTCCTTTCAATATTGTATCACTGTTTCCATTTTCATTATATTGAAGTTTTCTTTTTCTTAGTCTTTATTTATCTGATTTCTACACTTTATTTTCAGTAATATAAAAGTTTCTCTTTCCATACTTTCAAGTTCATTGAAATTTTGAATAGCAAAATAAATTCACATAATGATTCTAGATAACTTATGTCTGTTTGCAGTTTCACTCGCAGAATTAATTCCTTGAAGCATTGTATTCCACTAAATCAATAAAAGGGCAATTTCATAATCTTTGAAAAACTTTAATAAAATTTTTGCTTCCCACTTAGTTATTGGCTTTTCATACAGATCATTTGAAATTGTCATTAATAATTCTTTGTAAATTCTCGTTCGTTTTACTTCATGTCTTTAAGACTGGTTGTAAAACTCTAACCTCGTTAGTAGTAGGATACCGGCCCTCTAGCTCAAAGGCCATCTAGCTCACATACCCCCCCGGCAAAAATTTTTTGCGCTAAGTTTAAAAGTACAAATTTTTTAGAACAAAGACAATGACTCATTCAAGGTCATTGAAACAAAGACCATGACTCATCAAAAATTTTTCAAGGTCATTTAAACAAAGACCATGACTCATTCAAGGTCACTGGATGACTCATCAAACTTTTTCAAGGTCACGGAAAAGTAGGTCAAAGTCATTCAAAAGTAGGTCAAGGTCATTGAATGAGTCATCAAAAATTTTCAAGGTCATTCAAAATTTCTAAAAGTCATATTATTTTTAAACATTTTTAAATTTTAATTTACTACTTATAAAAATAAGTAGTATATATTTGTAAATTAATTTATTATTATTATTAATATTATTATTATTACTATTATTATTATTATTAATATTATTATTATTACTATTATTATTTTTATAATTATTTTTATTATTATTATTATTATTTTTATTATTATTATTATTATTATTAATATTATTATTATTGTCAAGGTTATTTGATGACTCATCATAATTTTTCAAGGTCATTCAAAAGTAGGTCAAGGTCATTCAAAAGTAGGTCAAGGTCATTGGATGAGTCATCAACAATTTTCAAGGTCATTCAAAATTTCTCAAAGTCATATTATTTTTAAACATTTTTAAATTTTAATTTACTACTTATAAAAATAAGTAGTATATATTTGTAAATTAATTTATTATTATTATTAATATTATTATTATTACTATTATTATTATTATTAATATTATTATTATTACTATTATTATTTTTATAATTATTTTTATTATTATTATTATTATTATTTTTATTATTATTATTAATGTTATTAATATTATTATTACTTTTTATTATTCTATTAATACTTATAAAAACTTTAATTATTATTATTATTACTTTTAAAACATTTATTAATATTAATACTTATAAATACTTATAAAAATTTTATTATTATTAATATTATTATTAATATTAATATTATTATTATTATTATTATTATTATTATTATTATTATTATTATTATTAAAATTATTATTATTGTCAAGGTATTTTGATGACTCATCATAATTTTTCAAGGTCATTCAAAAGTAGGTCAAGGTCATCCAAACAAAGAACATGACTCATCAAAAATTTTCAAGGTCATATTATTTTTAAACATTTTAAAATTTTATTTACTACTTATATTTACAAGTAGTATAGATTTTGTAAATTTATTTTATTATTATAATTAATATTTCTATTATTATTAATATTATTATTATTATTATTATTATTATTATTATTATTATTATTATTATTATTATTATTATTATTATTATTATTATTATTATTATTATTATTATTATTATTATTATTTTTTATTATTATTATTATTAAATATTATTATTATTATTATTATTATTATTATTATTATTATTATTATTATTATTGTCAATGAGATTGGATGACTCATCATAATTTTTCAAGGTCATTGAAAAGTAGGTCAAGGTCATTCAAAAGTAGGTCAAGGTCACGGAATTTTTAAACATTTTTAAATTTTAATTTACTACTTATTTTTATAAGTAGTATATATTTGTAAATTATTTTATTATTATTATTATTATTAATATTATTAATATTATTATTGTTATTATTATTATTACTATTATTATTATTAATATTATTATTTTTATTATTTTTATTATTTTTATTATTATTATTAATATTATTATTAATATTATTTTTACTTTTTATTATTCTATTATTACTTATTAATTTTATTAATACGTATAAAAACTTTAATTATTATTATTATTAATATACTTGTTACTTATAAAATTTATTAATGTTATTATTATTATTAATACTTTTAAAACTTTTTATAATATTATTATTATTATTAATATTATTGTTACTTTTTATTATTATTATTACTTATAAATTTGTAAATTTTATTCTATTTTATTATTTTTTTTTTATAAATATTATTATTATTATTATTATTATTATAATTAATATTTTTATTATTATTATTACTATTATTATTATTATTATTAATATTATTATTAAAATTATTATTATTTTTATTATTGTTTTCCAAGGTCATTGGATGACTCATCATATTTTTTCAAGGTCATTGAAAAGTAGGTCAAGGTCATTCAAAAGTAGGTCAAGGTCATTCAAAATTTCACAAGGTCTTAGTATTTTTAAACATTTTTTTATAAATTTACTACTTATTTTTATAAGTAATGTTTTAATGTTTTTTAATTTTAATTTTATTATTAATATAATTTTCTCAAAGTCATAATATTTTTAGTCATTTTAAATATAAATTTACTACTTATTTTTATAAGTAATGTTTTAATATTTATTATTATTATTATTATTATTATTTTCAATCATATTGGATGAGTCATAATATTATTTCAAGGTCATTCTTAAGTATGTCAAGGTCATTTAAAATTTCACAAGGTCTTAGTATTTTTAAACATTTTTATATAAATTTATATAAATCAATTAAAATTTTAGGTTTCACTAAAATATTTTTAAAAATTAACTGATTTAATCAACTATTTAAATAGAACATAAAATTATAATTAAAATATCATTTACTATTCAAAATCTATCAGTCAAATTGGATTCTAATTGGTAAATAATTATCTTAAATAGATGTTTCATAAACATTTTGATCCTAAATTTATTTATTTATTTATTTATTTTTATTTAAAATAATCCTAAAATCAAGTCTAATCTAATAAATTAGGAAGAAATTAATTGTTTCTAAAATTATAGATTTACCCTAATTTCTTCAATAATTTCATTAAAAACATAATCAAACCTTAAATCCATTAAAATTCAAAAGAAAACCATAAAATTCACAAAGATGATTAAAATTTACTAAAATAAATACCTCGTAAAACTAGATATTACTTAAATTATAATAAAATTTCCCTAAAAGCCCTAATTGATTTACATAGCCTAAAATTATTTTATTTTTGTCGAGTACAACCTAATCTATTGAAAGATGTAATTTATTTAGTTAAATTTTCATTGAAAATAACAAGTCAACAAATGGAATTTTAATTAGTAAAGATTATATTCTATAAAGAAAATTTTCAGTGAAGAAGTAATATTGGTGAGATAGTGCATTAAGTGACTAAAATCGTTGAAATTACTGAAAACAGTGGGATAGCTAAAGATATCTACTAAATAGATGAAATATCAATTGATATCTTAATAACTTAAAAGGGTAATATACTTTGAATGGAGAAAATATACATCAAAGAGAAAAATATTCGTTGAAGAGGAAAATACATTCATTGAATAAGGAAAACATTAATTGAAGAGAGAAAATATTCATTTAAGAGGAAAGCAATCATTAAAGTGAGAAAATATGAATTGAAGCTAACAAATATTCAGTGAATCGAGAATTGCTTATAATAAATTAGTCGGTAAAATTTCTCAATGATGAGATGAAATATCAATTAAATATTGTGAAATACTTGAAATAAATGGTCTGAATTATTCAATGATCAACAAATATATTTGTTATTTGATGGTAAAAGATTGGTCAAGAGATGAATTTATTTTAAGGGGATTTCAAGAAATTTATTCGGTTGAATATCGATATAAGTCGTTGATTTTTATGAAAATAATGAATATAGCTGGGATTATTGTCATTTAAAGAGAAATGATTGATTGAGAGTAAATTTTATATTATTTTAGGGGAAAACGATAGGTCAAGAGGGGGAATCTTACTTTTAGGGTGATTTATTCGGTTGGATATCAATGTCAAAAGATGGATACTTAGTGAAATCGATACATTTTCATTGACTTAAGGGTTATCAAAATATAACAATAAGATTTTGGTTAATTTTAATGATATTATTGGAATCTGAATAAAATATACCATACGTGTTTAGTTCTAATAAATTTTTCGATTCATGCATTCAAGTATTTATTTGATTTTATTATTATATTTGTAATTTAATTAAAAACTAAAATTGATTAGTATTTAAAAAATTTATGTTACCCATTACTTATGTTGTTATTGACAATTTTCTGAATAATTTAAATATTTACGATTATTTCCAGGAATGAAGAGAAATTGTAAGATTAAAAACTATGAGCTGTTGATAAAATACATTAATTTTTATTCAACAAGTACCTAGAACCATTACCTAACAATCTTAAAATTTTTGAAAATCTAACAAATTTTTTCAATTATTTTACAACTTAGTTAATTTAATTAACTGATAAGTACTAGTTTCTTTACGATTTGCTACTGTGTTGAAACTTTTTATTTTTTTAAAAATTCTTATTCGAAGTACTAACAAATTTTATTAAAGATCTATCAAGACTTGTCAAAAATTATAAAACTTTGGTAATTTTAATAAGTATTACTCTGTTGGGTTTTGGATTATTTCAAGTCGGTTCTCTCTGACTCCTGGTGTTCTTTAAATTAAAACAATGAACGACCCAACGTATATTGAAACAACAGGTTCACAATTTATTATCACGCTACAATGACCAATCAAAGTTTATACGATTCTCTGCTCGGCGTTGATGCTTTGCAAACAACTAATATTCACCTTTTGATCCTTTAGTTCTGTTGACTCTCGTTTTCCTCGGTTTCTGTTTGGTTTGATCCCTTTTCGCCTTTCCGTATTCTTAATCCTATTTCTTCTTTTCCCTACTTCCCTAATTCGTTTACCACTTTTCCTACAGTCTGATTCTTCGAACCCTAGCTGAGGCAGAATGCCGATTTTCTCTGATTTTCCCTTTGCTTATATACTCCTCGAAATCAGGATGACAAATGGTTATTGCCGAGCCAATCTTTCGTTTGACATTTTCTCCTAGGTGTTTGCTTCGGCTGTCATCCATAATGGTCCAACGAATCCAGATAATTAATGGCCCTACCGGTCTTCCTACGCGCGCTATCTTCTCCTTACTCTTTTCCCATTAATCATTGTGTCAAGCTAATGGGCCCAAATCTTCCTTTTGTTTGCCTTTCTTCTTGTTTACCCAGCTCGGGTTTCCTTCATCTCTCGGGTTCTCCATTGGCTCGGGTTTCCCATTAGCTCGGGTTTTTCATTAGCCAATTAATTAATTAATTAACGTTTTCTGTTTTCATACATTTGAATGTTTTTCACCCCTTTCTAACCCTTTTCTGATAAATCCCTAACCGTCATCTTGTTGACCATTAGCTAATCTATAACTGTCCCGTTTTTCCCATTCGATTTCGATGATTTTTCCATTTATTGATTTTTCTCGGATTTCCGGATTCTCGCCTTTCGTAATTGCTTTTTGCATTTTCTAATACTGTTTCCATCGCACTTTCCTTTACTATTAATTCTGTGCACGATCCCGCTTTTATTTGCCTTTTTTCTTCGCTTACTTTCCATTTGAATTATTATCCTAAATTTTATTTAAATTTTTAATTTTAATTTACAGACCTCAACAACTCAATAACTACTATTTTCTTACCAATTTGCTGAAGGTCTTATTTTAAGGTCTCAAATTTAACAACTTTCTCACAACTTTAATCAAATTCTAATCCCATGATAATCATAAATTACGTGTATTTTCTTAGAAAATGTCCATAGTTTTTCTTATATCGGTAAAACAAACACCTATATTTCAATCAAAAAACAAGTGTGTATCATAAATTATTTACATTTTTCTTAACAATCTCAAACTTTACATAAATATTGAACTATTTCTATCCTTTAACATACACACATTATTAGTCATAAAATAAATATTTCATAAATTGTTGAAAAATAACACATATTTTTATTAAAGTTTTTCCATAAACACTGTAACATATCGATGGTTTAACACACACATTTGAGCCATAATTAGTTTTGATATTTATTTGCACATATTTTCTTAAAAATATAGAATTTTTCTTTAACTTTTTACAAACATTTACAATTGTTCTATCCCTGTATACTATGAACCACAATTGAACAAACTTTTTCTATTCAATATTAATTTTATATACTTTGTTGAAAATTTATATAAAATAATAATGAAAATAATAATAATAAAAACTTGTAATATTAATAATAATAATAAAAATAACAATAATAATAATAATAAAATAATAACAATAATAAAAATAATAATAATAATAATAAAATTAAAATTAAAAAACATTAAAACAATACTTATAAGATAATAATAATAATAATAATAATAATAATAATAATAATAATAATAATAATAATAATAATAATAATAATAATAGAATAAAAATTAAAGAACATTAAAACACTACTTATAAAAAATAAGTAGTATATTAAAATTAAAAATGTTTAAAAATACTATGACATTGACCTACTTTTAAATGACCTTGAAATAATATTATGACTCATCCAATAACCTTGAAAATAATAATAATAATAAATATTAAAACATTACTTATAAAAATAAGTAGTAAAATTATATTTAAAATAACTAAAAATATTATGACTTTGAGAAAATTATAATAATAATAAAATTAAAATTAAAAAACATTAAAACATTACTTATAAAAATAAGTAGTAAATTTATATAAAAATGTTTAAAAATACTAAGACCTTGTGAAATTTTAAATGACCTTGACATACTTTAAAATGACCTTGAAATAATATTATGACTCATCCAATAAGATTGAAAATAATAATAATAATAATAATAAATATTAAAACATTACTTATAAAAATAAGTAGTAAATAAGTAATAAAATTAAAAAATGTTTAAAAATAATATGACCTTGAGAAATTTTGAATGACCTTGACCTACTTTTGAATGACTTTGACCTACTTTTCCGTGACCTTGAAAAAGTTTGATGAGTCATCCAGTGACCTTGAATGAGTCATGGTCTTTGTTTAAATGACCTTGAAAAATTTTTGATGAGTCATGGTCTTTGTTTCAATTACCTTGAATGAGTCATTGTCTTTGTTCTAAAAAATTTGTACTTTTAAACTTAGCGCAAAAAATTTTTGCCGGGGGGGTATGTGAGCTAGATGGCCTTTGAGCTAGAGGGCCGGTATCCTACTACTAACGAGGTTAGAGTTTTACAACCAGTCTTAAAGACATGAAGTAAAACGAACGAGAATTTACAAAGAATTATTAATGACAATTTCAAATGATCTGTATGAAAAGCCAATAACTAAGTGGGAAGCAAAAATTTTATTAAAGTTTTTCAAAGATTATGAAATTGCCCTTTTATTGATTTAGTGGAATACAATGCTTCAAGGAATTAATTCTGCGAGTGAAACTGCAAACAGACATAAGTTATCTAGAATCATTATGTGAATTTATTTTGCTATTCAAAATTTCAATGAACTTGAAAGTATGGAAAGAGAAACTTTTATATTACTGAAAATAAAGTGTAGAAATCAGATAAATAAAGACTAAGAAAAAGAAAACTTCAATATAATGAAAATGGAAACAGTGATACAATATTGAAAGGAAAACAAAATTAAAAACAATCCGCCAGAAATAATTATTTATGATAATTTTATTTCTGAAATCAAATGACGGACAGAAGTGCATGAATATTCAGTCAATTCTTTTTTTATGCGGTAAAAACTTTTCTCAGAAAACTGCAATTTAAGACACAATTTACGTTGTTTAAATAGAGACACGTTCTATAATTTTTGAAAAGCACATAAAAATACAAATAAATTAAGACATGGTGGAGAAATTGAAAAAACATAAAATTACACAATAATAATTACATGCTTTAATAACTTTTTGCCTTTAATAATTTTAAAATTTTGAAACGGAATCTTGCGATTTGAATGATTCTCTATTCATAAATATCTGTTTGGTTAAGGTTTGACAAAGATTAGTCCTTTTCTGGGCCGAATGAGGAAAACCACATAACTTCAAAAACGCATAAAAAAGAATATATTGTATTTTAAAAACTTTCTTAATATTTGTTAATACAGAAGCATTCCTAGATGAAGTGGTGTAATTTATGATTTTTGTATAAATGGGAACGTTTTCTAGTACAGTTGGGCCAATACAAGGTTTTGTTTAAATGAGTCAAAAATAACACGCAAAAACAGCAACACAAATTTAAAATCAGACCTATAAACATCAAGTAAACAACCCTAAAATATGAGGAAAATGTAATTAAATATAAAATCAAAAAGATAAAAGTAAATTAAAGTAATAACAGATATGCATCAAGATCCGCACGAAATTAACATAAAAATAACAAAATAACATATAGATTTGTCCGAAAAAATGAACAATTCATAAAAATTAGCAAATAACGAATAAAATAAAGGAAAATGGAATATTTTCAATAAGAAATATTCTATTAAAATATAATAAAATAAATTGTTCATTAAATGTAGAAAAATGATAAAATTAAAAATTAGATATTACAATTAAAACCAAGGTCAAATTTTATTTTAATGCATCAAAAGGAACACAAAAGGTTAGGGTCATTGAATAGGTATAAATACCGATTCATTTTCACAAAATTTTAACCAATTAGTGAGAAATCACTTTTTCTTGAAAAAAGCTAAGCCGTTTTTTGTCAGAAGAAACCGATAATCACTTTGTGAGCGATCACTTTTTCCTTGAAAAAACTTTCAAACGTTTTTTATCAGCAAAAATCAATAGACTTGCAGAATACCAGCAGGGAGTCTTACGAATATTACGAAACAATTTATTTGACTCTATAAATCTATATTACCAAGTGAGAGTAATTTCGAATGAGGAATGATGATATGACAATTGTGTACAAATTTTATAACCAATTATATGTATTTAGAAGTAAGGATGTATTATAAAGTCGAATTTTTTCCGGCCCACAGCCACGACCTATCGCAAGATATTAAAATCTGCACACAAGTCAAAATGTGTAAGTGCAGGTATATCCGCCAATATCTCGTGCCCATGAAGATCCAGTCATGTGTAACGACGAGTCCAAACGTCAATTATGAAAACCTATAGGGGCAGAAGG
Source organism: Schmidtea mediterranea (assembly GCA_022537955.1). Lineage (NCBI taxonomy): Eukaryota > Metazoa > Platyhelminthes > Tricladida > Dugesiidae > Schmidtea > Schmidtea mediterranea. Next base: position 297,839,320 of record CM039679.1, on the reverse strand, counting down.
AGGATAGAGGACCAGTCTTTTGGCTGACTCTCGGTCATCCACCTCCCGAAAATCGACCTAAAATATTACTGACTCATTGGCTAAGATATTGTACACCGAGTAGTCCAGTGAACACTTATAAAATATTAATATCGACACATTTCTTATCCTTAGGATCAAATGACCAAAGGGTGAGTGGAGAAAACTAGTGAAACCGTTGCAATGATCATAAAATAAAATGCAATCTAAATTAGTAATGAAAAATATTTGGTAACTGTAAAAAGTAAATAAAATCCTCAATATCCTAGACTAAAAATAATAAATGAATTATAAGCTCCAAGATAGAAAGTAAAAGGAGAAATACCTTTCAACTAAAGATGTAAAATAACCTACTCGTTAAATTGATGAACCTAAAGTGATTTATTGGCCATATAGGATAGTTTATAATTCAAATAAGTAATAGGGTTTTCATTAATACCGGAAAGATTTTCACAACTAAAATTGCCACCTAGGTATAGTCAACGAATAAAATTGAATTAAAGAACAAACATAAATTAAAGAATCATTTAATTAAATATAGGCAAACCAATAAAATCAGCAATATAAAACCAGCACGAGTATAGCATAATGATTAAGGCCATAGACAACCTAAGGACCCAACGTGATAGAATAGGAATGTTGTTAATTCAGCTTCCCATTCCAACTGGGATTATGATAAGAGATCTCCATTGAGCCGCTTAGTCGATGTCGAATGTCAAAATTCGCATTAATTAGAATCACCAGAGGATAAAATTTCCAACACCTTCGGTAATTTCGATGCGCATCTGCTAAAATAAGGAGTTACTAAATCTTTTAAAGGTAAATAAAAATCGTACAATTAGAATACTAACATTGTCGATAAATGGAGATGAACCTAGAAGCAGAAATGATTGAGAAAATTAACGAGTATCTAACTTACTGAGATCCATGAGAGGCCGTCAATATAACTAAAGGAACAACACGGCAGGAACCTAGCGGAAGAAGACGCCTGTGAGATGATCATAGCGAAATCAACTACGCTAGTTAGAGATAACCCAATAATTTTGCACACCAATCAGGGAGAACTTACTCAGACATCGCAAAACGCCGCCCGAGACTTCTAAATCTGAATCAACCACGACTGTCCATTTTGATGATTTTCCACGTAATGGATGTTCGACCAAATAATCCAACTGAAGAGCCTCCAAAAATTCTAAATTATTACACTAATAGTTAATAACACTAAATGCCATGGAAGCCATGAGAAAAGTAAAATCGTCCGATCAATCAAACCATATCAGTTACCACGTTATTTCGGATTATATTCATGGACGGCTTAAAGATACTAACTTCATCTTATTATAACCAGCAGCTAGGGTGTGCAACCAACTAGTGTCCAAAGACGACCCATGGTCACGAAGGATCAGCCCACGTCGGGAATAATACTGGAACGAGACCGAATACTGAGACGAGAAACTCGAAAACAACAAGTGATATATCACGAAATAGAGTAATTAGCTAGAAAGAGAGGAGGTAGTAGTCAAACTAGTACAGAATTGTAAACAGTGCACAGACCTTCTATTGGTAGCGGGTTGAACCCACCACGAGGCCGGGCCTTAGCAGTTCTGGGAGCAGAGCTCACATTTGGCGGTCTCGTAATCAGTGGTTGCAGTACCAACATTGCCAAGCAACGGGTAAGCATTGGAGGGCAAGAAAGGTTGTATGCCTGTGGTCAAGGTTGCAAACCACTAACCCCACAGTACTAATGGAAATGTGCCGCTCAATTCAAGGAGGATCAGTTTCAATTTTTCGCAATGTTGAAATTATATAAAAAATACTAATTACAGACGCTTCTGTTAAGAGATCGTTTACTGTGATGAAAAGTATGAAGAGCTATTTAAGGAATTCCATGAGCTAACATAAACTAATCCAAAATAAATCTAACTTTGCAATTTTATGCATAGAAAATACCCAATCAAATGAAGTCCATTAAAATGCAATAATAGAGAATTTCGCTGAAACTAAATTAATTTTTTACGTTTGATATTTGTTATTGTCATTGAGTGAATGGCAGGACAGTTATTTTTATTATATGTTTATTGTTTTATTATATATTAATTTTTTTATTGAAAGTTATTTATATACAAAATATTTGCTACTTTGCATACTTTTAGAAGTTGGAAAAAACTGGTATACTGCTACGGTTTATAATATAACTTTTTTTGCACTACACTCGGCTATATTGCTACAATTTTCATGGAGTAAATTTTTAAGAGTTTCATAAAAAAAATAGGGGGCACCATAAATACATTGCCTAGTGTACCAATATGTCATATCTCACAACTGGGTACAATCAAATATTGTACTCAGTAAAATACTCCTTACCAAATTCAAAAAGATATAATCACTAAGGATAGTAATAAATAATTTAGTCAATCATTTCAGTTATAAATTGATATTAATATTAAATATCAAGTAAGGCATAATAGAAAATAAATTGCTTATTGCAAATTTTAACTATGTAATTACCGCTTAAAATAGAAAGAATCAAATATTAAATTTATTTGCTTAAATGCACATTTTGTCTGAACATATTTATAAATATCTTAGTTTATTACTTATTTTCTTTAAGTAGCTAATAAGAATTCAATATTAATAATTTTATATAATTTATATAAATATAAATAATAAGTTTGCAATCGAAAATCTCACTTATAAGTTAGCCAATCAAAGCACGCGCGTTTTTATTTTGTTTATTTATTTCAAAATTCATTAAACTATTTGTTTTCCCATCATAAATAACGGATTGCTGCCAGTGAGGATTCAAATAATTTAAAATGCTACGAAGTCACTCAATAATATTTTATCAATAATGGTGAAATTTAGGAATTTTGTAAGCAATTATGATTGTGGACAAATCTAAAAAAATATTTTTGGAAAATTTTCTTTAATTGTTGTCATTAGAAACATTAATCACATAAATAAATGCAACAAATTGTTAATTTTGTTTAGTTAATTAAAAATTATTCATAAATATGTTTAAATTTCAAAATTTATTTTTTAATTATGTCCAACCCTAACATTGGCGACCACGCAACTACTGAACAGCTATCAGAATACGCTATTTTGTGGGTTTCAATCAAACCCTGAACTTTCACCAAAATAATCCATCTCAATGATTTAGATCACTGCTGTGAATGATCAAAGATATATAAAAATAAAATGAAAAATTACAAATTGATAAAAATTAATTAAAAACTAATTCAAAAAATTAAAAATCAATACTTGTAGGGGGTGTGATATCCGGTAACAAATGAAATTCTGAAGACGAATAAAAATAATTTTAAATTAATCAGAGGCTCCTAGGAGAGTTTGAAGCTCATGAAAAGCTCATAAATAACGGAAAAGAATCGGTATTTGTGGGCAACAAGTTATATTAAGAAAAAATTAATAAATATTGTATGGTTATCTCTAGGAGTGAGATGAAAGTCCTCATTTACAAGTATGGCGGATGTGGAGAACTCCTTATATAAGTAAGTAGAAAATCCAAAATTACCAGAAAAGTAAACAACAAAAAGTGAATTAAAATTATGAAATCGCAATATACGACTGAGTGGACAAAAAGGAAACAAATATCAGATTTGAAGCGTGTATATAAGACAATGTTAGCTAATCAGGTTTCACATTTGATATGGGTGATATATTTTGGATGTCTACCCTTTCAGTTTTATTTCAATAAAGAATTATTTCATTATGTTTCGATTATTGAGTTTAACTGAACACGAGGATCCATATTGAGATATAATTCACATCGACAAATTATCAATATCCCAACTTAAACTTTTACTTCAACCAACGGGCGCTTTGTTTTTATTCAACTATAGCTTCATGTTATCCCCTATTCATTTCTTTCTTGATCCTGACTTGGAATTGAATGAATAATTTAATTTCCCATTAAACGGCTGTCAGAGCTATTTGTTGAAATTTATGTATCCATTAAGCTGGCGTTCAACTGGATTCTCCCTGATTTATGGGTTTGTCTTAAAATTAATTAATTAATTAATTAGTTTTTGGGCTCATAACCCTTCTATAAAACTCTAATCAACTTAAAATTATTTTATACATTTTCGAAATTTCATTTTTCACTGGCTATCACTTTCCCCGAAAAATATTGATTTTTACTTTTATCGAATTTTTGTTAATTTTTTAATTGATTTTGAAATTTTCCATTTTTACTTCATACATTTCGTGTATCCCCAATAGTATTTTTGAGAAAGTACTGCATCCTACTAATGCACCATGTAAATTATAATGTGGAGCTTTCCAGGCCATTAAGAAAATGTATTGGTTATGTACTTTGCAAATTTAGCCTAGTTTGCAAATTAGTACCGCATTCACAGAATCTCAAATAACAGACTCATATCAAAGCGAAAGACAAGTTTATTGACACTCTTACCAAGAAAAATCTACATTAGATTTGGCTACTCTAGCTTATGGAAATCATAGAAAATTAAGCCAGATATTCAAATGACCACTTTAAAATTTACGCGGATGAAATATCTTAATTAAAAGAAGTGTTCTATATTAAAGAAATTCCCAAAAAATAATTACCTTTTTGAAAAATGCTCCGGAATTTACCACCGTTGATACGTGTGATCTAAAGTGGTATAAAGTAAACTCGATTTATATTCTCAAAAATAAAGACAAATCTTTAGTTGATGCAAAATAGACCCAAAGTCACAAACTTTGTAGCCTCTCACCTAATCCAATTAGTCACATCTAGGGAAAAAAGAACGGACAAGAAGAAGAAGATTAAAGGCGGCGAGGTTATTAAACCAAGTAAGAAAGTTAAGATCGACGCATTTTAGACGAACTATTATGCAGTTCGTGACTGATTGTAAATTATATTATAACCTAAAGATAGAAACTCGTGTTCTCAAAAAGTTCTGAATTATATTATAAGTTGAATATTGGATTTGTTTTCAATAATGTATATTTTTTTCCTTTTGATATTGTTTCAACTATAAGTGTATAAATCAAGGGACCCTAATGTAAAACGAGCATGAAACCTTCAATGGTAGTTCTTGAAGCCAGTTGTGTAATAGGACGTGTGTATTATCGATCGAAGCAAGTTAAAAAGAGAACGTAATAGAAATTGAGATGCTTAATCTACTGAACGTAGTGTTCTACATGGACTTTACTTCAATAGCCGCAACGACCACGCATGACTAATGAAATAAAAAGCAGCACTTACCACCGGAAAAACAAACTGGAAGAATATTACAGCATTGTTGGTGAAACCGGTGCTTACTATATCAGTCATGTTAGTCCTGCTTCAGCTTCAGCATAAACCATAGAAACTCCTATATCGAAACTGTCTAATTCCGTAAGTGGTCAAGAACAGAGAGATGAATTTATCAGATCTACTTTCGAATGAAGAAAGATTTTACTTTTATTCAACACGAAATCAAATATTTTCTGGGAACCAATAAAAAATTAGAAGCAATATTAAATTTTGTCTTTGAAAGGAAATTCGTGTTACACAAATAAAGACATTTTATGTTATTAGTGTGTTCAACCGCAGTTTACACTAGTATTCAAACTAGGACGGTTTGGTGATCAATGATTACAAGAAATCATATAAAAATCTTTGTTATCATAACTCTGTAACTACAGGAGATTTTAAAATAAAATTTAGAATTCTCACATACTTTCTTAACAGTAATAAGTGTACCAAATTTCATGGAAATTGAATTACATTCATCAAAGCTAATATATTGTGCTTTATAAAGTAAATAGAGTAGGTAGTTAAAAGCACACTGGAACCTAACCCCTCCCATACATAATTATATACATACTATGCATTGGATAATTTACTTATTCATTAAAATTCCCTATTTAAATAGTATTATACCCTTTGAACACCGATATTCAACCAACTTAACACAATTAAAATTAAAAAAATTTTCTCTCAATCATTTCACCTTAAAATACTTGATTATTCTCACACTCACAATATGTTATCAATAACTAGTTACTGAACAAATCAATATCAAAAATTGTTTACTGGCAAAGAAATCATTAAATAAAAGCACGTAAAAATTTGAGCAATCAAAAGAAATACAATTTCAATTACAAATTATATTATTTTCTTCATTCTTTTATCGATCCTTGATGTTTCCAAATTGTTTGGTTGTTTAGTTACCTGGTTGCTATCAAGAAACTATTAATCATTGGAGCCCAATCAATTGTTGTATTTTCTCTGAATAAAAATATATTGCTTTGTTTACAGTCTTGTATGTGATTTATTGAAATTATCTAGTAAACCTTAATAGTTTTGTTTAAAAACTTTGAAATTTTTCTACTATTTTTGTAATATTTTTAATTGTATCCAACAAACGAACAATTATTAAAAGTTACTTTCAAAGATAAAAAGATGAATGTCAACCTTTTCATTTAATTTTCACATGCCCCTAAATAAATTAATTGCTAACAGCTCAAAAAATTACTTAAATCTATTTTTACACATTTTCTATTCTTTTCACTCCAACTCTTGTTGTTTACTGAATGATAAATTAATTAGTAAGTATAAGTGGTTGTAATTGATAGTAAAAAGAAACTTGATTAGACAAATATTCTTAAATTAATTTCACAAAACATATATTACATTCACAGTACTTGAAATAAATTTTCATATATTTATTGAAAATAATTAGACTTTTAAGTTTCTAAACATCATTGAATAAAGTTAATAGATAAAATAATTATCATCTGCCACATTACTAGAAATTAAATGATTATCGACCAACCACTAAATAAGTTGAATTTCTAACAAAGCTTAAAAAACTACACGGAACAGGTACTTATAGATACAGATAAAATCTACTAAAAATCCAAATATGTATGTTTAATTGCTGTAAAATATTTGTTTTTGCAAAAATAAGACTTATCCTTAAATTATTATTATCATGTGATTAGAATTTGATTAAAGTTGTGAGAAACATTTTAAGTTGTTAAATTTTAAATAAAACAGGATTAATTTGTATATAATGTTAGTACTTTGAAGAAATTTTAAAATAAGACCTTTAGAAAATTGGTAAGAAAATAGTTATTGAGTAACACTTATTAAAATTACTAAAGTTTTATAATTTTTGACAAGTTTTGATAGATCTTTAATAAAATTTGTTAGTACTTTGAATAAAAATTTTAAAAAAGAAGTTTCAACATAGTATCAAATTGTAAAGAAAATAGTACTTATCAATTAAAAAATTAATTAAATTAACTAAGTTGTAAAATAATTGAAAAATTTTGTTAGATCATTTTTTAAAATGTTATAAGTTTGTTAGGTAATTGTTCTAGGTACTTGTTGAATGAAAATTAATGTATGTTATCGACTGCTCTTGGTATTTAATTGTACAATTTCTCTTCATTCGTAGAAATAATCATATATATTTAAATTATTCAGAAAATTGTCAATTACAACATAAGTAATGGGTAACATAAATTTGTTAAATACTAGGCAATTTTAATTTTTAAATAAATTACAAATATTTTAATAAAATCAAATAAATATAATAAATACAAATAATTACATGAATAAAACTGTTTCTTAGAGCCGAATACGTATCGTATATTTCATTCAGATTATAATAATATCATTAAAATTAACCAAAATCTTACTGATATATTTTGATAATCCTTACTCTCAACCAATCATTTCTCTTTAAATGACAATAGTCCTAGCTATATTCACTATTTTTGATAAAAATCACCCTCTTATTTCAATATTGAGCAGAATAAATTTCTTGAAATCCCCTTTAAATAAATTCTCATTCTTAACCTATCGTTTCCTCTAAAATAATATAAAATTTACTCTCAACTAATAATTTCTTTCTAATTGACAATAATCCCAGCTATATTCATTATTTTCATAAAAATCACCGACATATCGATATTCAACCGAATAAATTTCTTGGAATCCCCTTAAAATAAAATTCATCTGTTGACCAATCATTTCTCTTTAAAATAGCAAAATTCAACTGACTAAGCCCCTTTGTTCTTATTCGATAATTTCCCCTTAAAATATCATAAATTCTCTTCTTAACAAATCATTTCCTCCTAAAATAAAATTTACTCTCAACCAATCATTTCTCTTAAAATGGCAATATTCCAAACTATATTCAATATTTTTCATAAAAATCACCGACACATCAATAATGATTCAGCCGAAAAAAATTCTTGAAATCCTCTTAAAATAAAATTTCTCTCTTGACCAATCAAATTCCCTTAAAATTATCATAAATTCTCTCTTAACCAATCATTTCTCTTTAAATGACAATAATTCCAGCTATATTCATTATTTTCATAAAAATCAGACTTATATCGATATTCAACCGAATAAATTTCTTGAAATCTCCGTAAAATAAAATTCATTTCGTGACCAATCATTTCCCCTTAAAAGATCATAAATTATCTTCTTAACCAATCATTTCTTTTTAAATGTCAAAGTAGTGGGATGTGTCACATCCAGCACATGTCACATCCAGCACAGTACCCCCTCCCCCCTCCCCCCGGCTGAGAGAAAATTTTTCTAAGTCCAAAAGTACAAAAAATTTTTAAGACAAAGACAATGACTCATTCAAGGTCATTTAAACAAAGACCATGACTCATTCAAGGTCATTTAAACAAAGACAACGACTCATTCAAGGTCATTGGATGACTCATCATATTTTATAATATTTTTAATTTTAAACAAAGACCATGACTCATTCAAGGTCATTGGATGACTCATCATATTTTATAATATTTTTAATTTTAAACAAAGACCATGACTCATTCAAGGTCATTGGATGACTCATCATATTTTATAATATTTTTAATTTTAAACAAAGACCATGACTCATTCAAGGTCATTGGATGACTCATCATATTTTATAATATATATTTTAATTTTAAACAAAGACCATGACTCATTCAAGGTCATTGGATGAATCATCATATTTTACAATATTTTTAATTTTAAACAAAGACCATGACTCATTCAAGGTCATTGGATGACTCATCATATTTTACAATATTTTTAATTTTAAACAAAGACCATGACTCATTCAAGGTCATTGGATGACTCATCAAATTTTATAATATATATTTTAATTTAATTTATATTTATTTAATATACTTTAATTATTTGTTTTAATCAAGTCAATAATATTATTTATTTATTTTTAAATTATATTATTATTAAATTTAATTGTTTGTTTTAATCAAGTCAATTATTTTATTTTTAAATTATATTATTATTATTAAATTGTTTGTTTTAATGAAGTGAATATTGTTTTAATCAAGTCAATAATATTATTTATTTATAAATTATATTATTTTTATTAAATTGTTTGTTTTAATGAAGTGAATATTGTTTTAATCAAGTCAATAATATTATTTATTTTATTTTATTTATTTTATATACTATAATTTTTTGTTTTAATTAAGTCAATAATATTATTATTATATTGTCTGTTTTAATGAAGTGAATATTGTTTAATCAAGTCAATAATATTATTTATTTATTTTTATTTTATTTTATTTATTTTATATACTATAATTTTTTGTTTTAATCAAGTCAATAATATTATTTATTGATTTTTATTTTATTTATGTAATATACTTTAATTTTTTTTTTGTTTAAATTAAGTCAATATTTTATTATTTATTTACTATTTTTAAATTATATTATTATTATTATTGTTATTGTTATTATTATTATTATTATTATTATTATTATTATTATTATTATTATTATTATTACTATAATTAATATTTTATTATTATTATTAATATTATTATTATTATTATTATTTTATTATTATACTTATAAATTTGTAAATTTTGTTCTATTTTATTATTAATTTTTATAAATATTATTATTATTATTATTTATATACTTATAAATTTGTAAATTTTATTCTATTTTATTATTAATTTTTATAAATACTATTATTATTATTATTATTATTATTATTAATATTTTTATTATTATTATTAATATTTATTATTATTATTATATTATTATTATTATTATTATTATTATTATTATTATATAATAAATATTTTTATTATTATTTTTTATTATTATTATTATTATTATTATTACTATAATTAATATTTTTATTATTATTATTAATATTATTATTAATATTTTTATTATTATTATTAATATTATTATTAATATTGTTGTTATTATTATTATTATTATTATTATTATTATTATTACTATAATTAATATTTTTATTATTATTATTAATATTATTATTAATATTTTTATTATTATTATTAATATTATTATTAATATTGTTGTTATTAATATTATTATTATTATTATTATTTTTATTATTATACTTATAAATTTGTAAATTTTATTCTATTTTATTATTAATTTTTATAAATATTATTATTATTATTATTTATATACTTATAAATTTGTAAATTTTATTCTATTTTATTATTAATTTTTATAAATACTATTATTATTATTATTATTATTATTATTATTATTTTTATTATTATTATTGTTATTTTTATTATTATTAATAATATTACAAGTTTTTATTATTATTATTTTCATTATTATTTTATATAAATTTTCAACAAAGTATATAAAATTAATATTGAATAGAAAAAGTTTGTTCAATTGTGGTTCATAGTATAGAGGGATAGAACAATTGTAAATGTTTGTATAAAGTTAAAGAAAAATTCTATATTTTTAAGAAAATATGTGCAAATAAATATCAAAACTAATTATGGCTCAAATGTGTGTGTTAAACCATCGATATGTTACAGTGTTTATGGAAAAACTTTAATGAAAATATGTGTTATTTTTCAACAATTTATGAAATATTTATTTTATGGCTAATAATGTGTATGTGTTAAATCATAAAAATAGTTCAATATTTATGTAAAGTTTGAGATTGTTAAGAAAATGTATATAATTTATGATACACACGTGTTTTTGATTGAAATATGTGTGTTTGTTTTACCGATATAAGAAAAACTATCGATAATTTTAAGAAAATACACGTAATTTATGATTATCATGGGATTAGAATTTGATTAAAGTTGTGAGAAAGTTGTTAAATTTGAGATAAAACTGATTAATTTGTAAATAATGTTATTACTTTGAAGAAATTTTAAAATAATACCTTCAGCAAATTGGTAAGAAAATAGTAGTTATTGAGTAATACTTATTAAAATTACCAAAGTTTTATAATTTTTGACAAGTCTTGATAGATCTTTAATAAAATTTGTTAGTACTTTGAATACGAATTTAAAAAAAAAAAGTTTCAACACAGTAGCAAATCGTAAAGAAACTAGTACTTATCAGTTAATTAAATTAACTAAGTTGTAAAATAATTGAAAAAATTTGTTAGATTTTTAAAATTTTAAGATTGTTAGGTAATTGTTCTAGGTACTTGTTGAATAAAAATTAATGTATTTTATCAACAGCTCATAGTTTTTAATCGTACAATTTCTCTTCATTCCTGGAAATAATCGTAAATATTTAAATTATTCAGAAAATTGTCAATAACAACATAAATAATAGGTAACCAAATATTTTAAATACTAGTCAATTTTAGTTTTTAATTTAATTACAAATATAATAATAAAATCAAATAAATACTTGAATACATGAATCGAACAATTTCTTAGAACTGAACACGTATCGTATATTTTATTCAGATTCCAATAATATCATTAAAATTAACCAAAATCTTATTTTTATATTTTGAAAACCGTTAAGTCAATGAAAATGTATCGATTTCACTAAGTATCCATCTTTTGACATTGATATATAACCGAATAAATCCTCTTAAAATAAATTCCTCCTCTTGACCTATTGTTTCCCCTTAAAATAAAAAAAATCGACTCTCAACCAATCATTCCTCTTCAAATGTCATTTTTCACTCCATTATACCAACTATATTCATAATTTTTATAAAAGCCTATCAAGTAGATAATATTTACCTTTTGAATACCAATATTCATTCCAGTAAATTTCTTTAGAAATATTATAAATTACTCTCTTGACCAATCATTTTCCATCAAATAACAATATTTCCAGCCATATTCAATATTTTTCATAAAAACAAAATCATAAAAATACCAATTTAGATAATATTTACCCTTTAAATAACAATATTTAACCAACCCAACCCCCTTAAAAATGACAACAAACTTGTTAATTGACTATTTCTCACTAAACTAAATTCCACTCTAGACCAATCATTTCCCATCAAATAACACTTACTCTTACCCTACCAACTATATTCATTATTTTTTATAGAAATCACCCTTTAAATAACGATATTTAACCGACTCAGTACCTTAAAAATATCAACAAATCTGTTCTTAATCGATTATTTCCCCTTAAAATATTATAAATTTTGTTCTTAGCCAATTGTTTCTCACTAAAATAAAATAAAATTCTCTTTAAATGACATTAATCTAAGCTATATTCATTATTTTCATAAAAAATCACCGACTTATATCGATATTCAACCGAATAAATTTCTTGAAATCCCCTTAAAATAGAATTCATCTCGTGACCAATCCTTTCCCCCTTAAAAGATCATAAATTTTCTTCTTAACAAATCATTTCTCTTTAAATGACAATATTTCCACTCTCTCAAAAGATTTACACACATATTGATATCTATCTGAACAAATCCCCCTAAAAATATTATAAATTCCTCCTCTATATTCTCCATTTAGAAAATATTTACCTTTGAACACAGATATTCAATCAACTTAACCCCTTAAAAATATCAACAAACTTGTTCTTAATCGATTATTTCCTTAAAATATCATAAAATTTACTCTTAACCAATCATTTCCATTGAAATAATATTTCCCCCCAACTGCACCAATAATATACATATTTTTTAAAAACCTACAAGGTAAAATTTCTTTAGAAATCTATGTTTAACCGACTCTACTCCTTAAAAATTCATCATTCGAATCATATTTACTATATGTATTCAACCAATCAAATTCCCTTAAAATTATCATAAAAATTTGAATTTTACCAATAAAAATAAATTTTCTTTAAAGTATTACAAAATTGTTATCATCATTTTCCATCGAAAATCACCACAATTTTGTTCTGGCAACAATTTCAAGCAATTAAAAAATTCATCAAAAATGACTAAAATCGAATAAAGTCTATGTTTCCCACATAAATTAAATTATTGTAAAATATATATCATATTGCTCATTAAAATTAATCAGTAAATCAAGTATAAATTCAATAAAAATTACCAGTCAACCATTAGAGATATATCAATGATTTTCATAACTATACTGATAACCACACTGAGCATCCCCTTAAAATTCTCTAAATTATACTACTTTTGTGATTGATATCCATGAAATCAATATTAGATTTGAAAATGAAAGTAATTATTGACCCCTTTATTTACACTGTAAAATCAATTAAAATTTTAGGTTTCACTAAAATATTTTTAAAAATTAACTGATTTAATCAACTATTTAAATAGAACATAAAATTATAATTAAAATATCATTTACTATTCAAAATCTATCAGTCAAATTGGATTCTAATTGGTAAATAATTATCTTAAATAGATGTTTCATAAACATTTTGATCCTAAATTTATTTATTTATTTATTTATTTTTATTTAAAATAATCCTAAAATCAAGTCTAATCTAATAAATTAGGAAGAAATTAATTGTTTCTAAAATTATAGATTTACCCTAATTTCTTCAATAATTTCATTAAAAACATAATCAAACCTTAAATCCATTAAAATTCAAAAGAAAACCATAAAATTCACAAAGATGATTAAAATTTACTAAAATAAATACCTCGTAAAACTAGATATTACTTAAATTATAATAAAATTTCCCTAAAAGCTCTAATTGATTTACATAGCCTAAAATTATTTTATTTTTGTCGAGTACAACCTAATCTATTGAAAGATGTAATTTATTTAGTTAAATTTTCATTGAAAATAACAAGTCAACAAATGGAATTTTAATTAGTAAAGATTATATTCTATAAAGAAAATTTTCAGTGAAGAAGTAATATTGGTGAGATAGTACATTAAGTGACTAAAATCGTTGAGATTACTGAAAACAGTGGGATAGCTAAAGATATCTACTAAATAGATGAAATATCAATTGTTATCTTAATAACTTACAAGGGTAATATACTTTGAATGGAGAAAATATACATCGAAGAGAAAAATATTCGTTGACGAGGAAAAAACATTCATTGAATAAGGAAAACATTAATTGAAGAGAGAAAATATTCATTAAAGAGGAAAGCAATCATTAAAGTGAGAAAATATGAATTGAAGCTAACAAATATTCAGTGAATCGAGAATTGCTTATAATAAATTAGTCGGTAAAATTTCTCAATGATGAGATGAAATATCAATTAAATATTGTGAAATACTTGAAATAAATGGTCTGAATTATTCAATGATCAACAAATATACATAAAAGATGAAAATATTTACTGAAAATCAATTGTACTTTAAGAGTGTATTAATTACTATTATATTAAATTAAAACTTTTTAACAATTGAGTAGATTTCATCGGTTAATTATATTTAAATAGGGATATATATTTTTGATGGATACTTATGCGCGGAAGAATAGTTATTAAAAACAATAACCGTGCGCGTATACTAATTCGGCGAATATACATCAAATACTGAGATATTAGAAATCAAATCTAAGTCTCTTACAATAGTAAATTCAAAACACATTGAATAATATATTTTGAATGAACATTATGGATATCTATTGCTTTTAAGATTTTTATCTAAATGTTATTAATGTCGATAAAACTTATATTTAAATACTTTTTTATATGTAACTATTGACAATATATTATTTTCAATTCTAAATTTATTCTATTATTTGAAATTATATTCGAAATTTAGTTAAAATAATTTTTTATTGATTAGTAAATAGAATATTTGATTTAGTTTTATACTCAAATAAAACTTTTTGACAAATTAAAAATATTTTGAATAATCTCTTTATAAATTGATGGTTATAAATAAATATTATCCAAATGTAAAATTAATTTAAAAATTTTATTCAATTGTAACTATTGACAAAATATTAATTTAAATTCAAAAATAATAAGAACATCAAAAATGATTGTTATTTCTAAAAGTAAATTTATAACATTTTATAAAAAGCAATAATTAATATAAAACATACATCAATTTTCTGAATTTATTTAATATTACAAAATACTAAATGTTTCTTATAATCATAATACCAAATTATTCATCTATTCATTGTATTGTTTACTATATTCCATTATTTGTTAGACTTTCTACTACATTATTCCTACTTGTTATATTGTATCAGATCCACCCATATTTATAGTATTAAATTTGCCGCATTTGTTGAATATTCGTAGGATTTGTATATAATCTATATACATAAGATATATATATATATGAATATTAAAGTTGCCAGATTTATTGAATATTCGTTGGATTGGTGAATTCGCCGGATTTGTATATATTCGCTGGATTTGTATATATATTCTATATACATAAGATATATATATATGAATATTAAATTTGTCAGATTTATTGTATATTCGCCGAATTAGTATACGCGCACGGTTATTGTTTTTAATAACTATTCTTCCGCGCATAAGTATCCATCAAAAATATATATCCCTATTTAAATATAATTAACCGATGAAATCTACTCAATTGTTAAAAAGTTTTAATTTAATATAATAGTAATTAATACACTCTTAAAGTACAATTGATTTTCAGTAAATATTTTCATCTTTTATGTATATTTGTTGATCATTGAATAATTCAGACCATTTATTTCAAGTATTTCACAATATTTAATTGATATTTCATCTCATCATTGAGAAATTTTACCGACTAATTTATTATAAGCAATTCTCGATTCACTGAATATTTGTTAGCTTCAATTCATATTTTCTCACTTTAATGATTGCTTTCCTCTTTAATGAATATTTTCTCTCTTCAATTAATGTTTTCCTTATTCAATGAATGTTTTTTCCTCGTCAACGAATATTTTTCTCTTCGATGTATATTTTCTCCATTCAAAGTATATTACCCTTGTAAGTTATTAAGATAACAATTGATATTTCATCTATTTAGTAGATATCTTTAGCTATCCCACTGTTTTCAGTAATCTCAACGATTTTAGTCACTTAATGTACTATCTCACCAATATTACTTCTTCACTGAAAATTTTCTTTATAGAATATAATCTTTACTAATTAAAATTCCATTTGTTGACTTGTTATTTTCAATGAAAATTTAACTAAATAAATTACATCTTTCAATAGATTAGGTTGTACTCGACAAAAATAAAATAATTTTAGGCTATGTAAATCAATTAGAGCTTTTAGGGAAATTTTATTATAATTTAAGTAATATCTAGTTTTACGAGGTATTTATTTTAGTAAATTTTAATCATCTTTGTGAATTTTATGGTTTTCTTTTGAATTTTAATGGATTTAAGGTTTGATTATGTTTTTAATGAAATTATTGAAGAAATTAGGGTAAATCTATAATTTTAGAAACAATTAATTTCTTCCTAATTTATTAGATTAGACTTGATTTTAGGATTATTTTAAATAAAAATAAATAAATAAATAAATAAATTTAGGATCAAAATGTTTATGAAACATCTATTTAAGATAATTATTTACCAATTAGAATCCAATTTGACTGATAGATTTTGAATAGTAAATGATATTTTAATTATAATTTATGTTCTATTTAAATAGTTGATTAAATCAGTTAATTTTTAAAAATATTTTAGTGAAACCTAAAATTTTAATTGATTTTACAGTGTAAATAAAGGGGTCAATAATTACTTTCATTTTCAAATCTAATATTGATTTCATGGATATCAATCACAAAAGTAGTATAATTTAGAGAATTTTAAGGGGATGCTCAGTGTGGTTATCAGTATAGTTATGAAAATCATTGATATATCTCTAATGGTTGACTGGTAATTTTTATTGAATTTATACTTGATTTACTGATTAATTTTAATGAGCAATATGATATATATTTTACAATAATTTAATTTATGTGGGAAACATAGACTTTATTCGATTTTAGTCATTTTTGATGAATTTTTTAATTGCTTGAAATTGTTGCCAGAACAAAATTGTGGTGATTTTCGATGGAAAATGATGATAACAATTTTGTAATACTTTAAAGAAAATTTATTTTTATTGGTAAAATTCAAATTTTTATGATAATTTTAAGGGAATTTGATTGGTTGAATACATATAGTAAATATGATTCGAATGATGAATTTTTAAGGAGTAGAGTCGGTTAAACATAGATTTCTAAAGAAATTTTACCTTGTAGGTTTTTTAAAAAATATGTATATTATTGGTGCAGTTGGGGGAAATATTATTTCAATGGAAATGATTGGTTAAGAGTAAATTTTATGATATTTTAAGGAAATAATCGATTAAGAACAAGTTTGTTGATATTTTTAAGGGGTTAAGTTGATTGAATATCTGTGTTCAAAGGTAAATATTTTCTAAATGGAGAATATAGAGGAGGAATTATAATATTTTTAGGGGATTTGTTCAGATAGATATCAATATGTGTGTAAATCTTTTGAGAGAGTGGAAATATTGTCATTTAAAGAGAAATGATTTGTTAAGAAGAAAATTTATGATCTTTTAAGGGGGAAAGGATTGGTCACGAGATGAATTCTATTTTAAGGGATTTCAAGAAATTTATTCGGTTGAATATCGATATAAGTCGGTGATTTTTTATGAAAATAATGAATATAGCTTAGATTAATGTCATTTAAAGAGAATTTTATTTTATTTTAGTGAGAAACAATTGGCTAAGAACAAAATTTATAATATTTTAAGGGGAAATAATCGATTAAGAACAGATTTGTTGATATTTTTAAGGTACTGAGTCGGTTAAATATCGTTATTTAAAGGGTGATTTCTATAAAAAATAATGAATATAGTTGGTAGGGTAAGAGTAAGTGTTATTTGATGGGAAATGATTGGTCTAGAGTGGAATTTAGTTTAGTGAGAAATAGTCAATTAACAAGTTTGTTGTCATTTTTAAGGGGGTTGGGTTGGTTAAATATTGTTATTTTAAGGGGTAAATATTATCTAAATTGGTATTTTTATGATTTTGTTTTTATGAAAAATATTGAATATGGCTGGAAATATTGTTATTTGATGGAAAATGATTGGTCAAGAGAGTAATTTATAATATTTCTAAAGAAATTTACTGGAATGAATATTGGTATTCAAAAGGTAAATATTATCTACTTGATAGGCTTTTATAAAAATTATGAATATAGTTGGTATAATGGAGTGAAAAATGACATTTGAAGAGGAATGATTGGTTGAGAGTCGATTTTTTTTTATTTTAAGGGGAAACAATAGGTCAAGAGGAGGAATTTATTTTAAGAGGATTTATTCGGTTATATATCAATGTCAAAAGATGGATACTTAGTGAAATCGATACATTTTCATTGACTTAACGGTTTTCAAAATATAAAAAATAAGATTTTGGTTAATTTTAATGATATTATTGGAATCTGAATAAAATATACGATACGTGTTCAGTTCTAAGAAATTGTTCGATTCATGTATTCAAGTATTTATTTGATTTTATTATTATATTTGTAATTAAATTAAAAACTAAAATTGACTAGTATTTAAAAATATTTGGTTACCTATTATTTATGTTGTTATTGACAATTTTCTGAATAATTTAAATATTTACGATTATTTCCAGGAATGAAGAGAAATTGTACGATTAAAAACTATGAGCTGTTGATAAAATACATTAATTTTTATTCAACAAGTACCTAGAACAATTACCTAACAATCTTAAAATTTTAAAAAATCTAACAAATTTTTTCAATTATTTTACAACTTAGTTAATTTAATTAACTGATAAGTACTAGTTTCTTTACGATTTGCTACTGTGTTGAAACTTTTTTTTTTTAAATTCGTATTCAAAGTACTAACAAATTTTATTAAAGATCTATCAAGACTTGTCAAAAATTATAAAACTTTGGTAATTTTAATAAGTATTACTCAATAACTACTATTTTCTTACCAATTTGCTGAAGGTATTATTTTAAAATTTCTTCAAAGTAATAACATTATTTACAAATTAATCAGTTTTATCTCAAATTTAACAACTTTCTCACAACTTTAATCAAATTCTAATCCCATGATAATCATAAATTACGTGTATTTTCTTAAAAATTATCGATAGTTTTTCTTATATCGGTAAAACAAACACACATATTTCAATCAAAAACACGTGTGTATCATAAATTATATACATTTTCTTAACAATCTCAAACTTTACATAAATATTGAACTATTTTTATGATTTAACACATACACATTATTAGCCATAAAATAAATATTTCATAAATTGTTGAAAAATAACACATATTTTCATTAAAGTTTTTCCATAAACACTGTAACATATCGATGGTTTAACACACACATTTGAGCCATAATTAGTTTTGATATTTATTTGCACATATTTTCTTAAAAATATAGAATTTTTCTTTAACTTTATACAAACATTTACAATTGTTCTATCCCTCTATACTATGAACCACAATTGAACAAACTTTTTCTATTCAATATTAATTTTATATACTTTGTTGAAAATTTATATAAAATAATAATGAAAATAATAATAATAAAAACTTGTAATATTATTAATAATAATAAAAATAACAATAATAATAATAAAAATAATAATAAAAATAATAATAATAATAATAATAATAAAATTAAAATTAAAAAACATTAAAACACTACTTATAAAATAATAATAATAATAATAATAATAATACTAATAGAATAAAAATTAAAGAACATTAAAACACTACTTATAAAAAAAAAGTAGTATATTAAAATTAAAAATGTTTAAAAATACTATGACATTGACCTACTTTTAAATGACCTTGAAATAATATTATGACTCATCCAATAACCTTGAAAATAATAATAATAATAAATATTAAAACATTACTTATAAAAAATAAGTAGTAAATTTATATTTAAAAATGACTAAAAATATTATGACTTTGAGAAAATTATAATAATAATAAAATTAAAATTAAAAAACATTAAAACATTACTTATAAAAATAAGTAGTAAATTTAAATAAAAATGTTTAAAAATACTAAGACCTTGTGAAATTTTAAATGACCTTGACATACTTTAAAATGACCTTGAAAAAAAAAATTAAGACTCATCCAATGACCTTGACAATAATAATAATAAAAACAATAATAATAATTATAATAATAATTATAATAATAACAACAATATTAATAATAATATTAATAATAATAATAAAAATATTAATAATAATATTAATAATAATAAAATTATTTCCTTATAATAGAAGTTTTATACATTAATAATAATAATAATAATAACAACAATATTAATAATAATATTAATAATAATAATAAAAATATAATAATAATATTAATAATAATAAAATTATTTCCTTATAATAGAAGTTTTATACATTAATAATAATAATAATATTATTAAAATAATAATAATAATAATAATAAAAATAATAATAATAATAATATTATAAAAAGTTTTCAAAGTATTAATAATAATAAAAATTTTAATAAATTTTATAAGTAATAAGTATATTAAAAATAATAATAATACTAAAATTAATAAAAATATTAATATTAATAATAATTAAAGTTTTTATAAGTATTAAAAAAAAATTTTTTTTTTATAAGTAATAATAGAATAATAAAAAGTAATAATAATATTAATAATAATATTAATAATAATAATAAAAATAATAATAATAATAAAATAAATTTACAAAATATATACTACTTATAAAAATAAGTAGTAAATTAAAATTATAAATTGTTTAAAAATAATATGACCTCGAGAAATTTTGAATGACCTTGACCTACTTTTGAATGACCTTGACCTACCTTTCAATGACCTTGAAAAATTATGATGAGTCATCCAATAACCTTGACAATAATAATAATAATAATAATAATAATAATAATAATAATAATAATAATAATAATAATAATAATAATAATAATAATAATAACAACAACAATATTAATAATAATATTAATAATAATAATAAAAATATTAATAATAATATTAATAATAATAATAAAAATATTAATTATAGTAATAATAATAATAATAATAATAATAATAATAATAATAACAACAATATTAATAATAATATTAATAATAATAATAAAAATATTAATAATAATATTAATAATAATAATAAAAATATTAATTACAGTAATAATAATAATAATAATAATAATAATAATAAAAATAATAATAAAAATATTTATTATAGTAATAATAATAATAAAATAATAATAAAATATTTATTATAGTAATAATAATAATAATAATAATAATAATAATAATAATAATAATAATAATAATAATAATATTAATAATAATAATAAAATAGTAATAATCATAATAATAATAATAATAATAATAATAATATTTATAAAAATAATAATAAATAAATAAAATTTACAATTATAATATAATAATAAAAATAATAATAATAATAATAATAATATAACAAATATTAATAATAATATTAATAATAATAATAAAAATATTAATAATAATATTAATAATAATAATAAAATATTAATAATAATATTAATAATAATAATAAAAATATTAATTATAGTAATAATAATAATAATAATAATAATAATAATAAAAATAATAATAAAAATATTTATTATAGTAATAATAATAATAATAATAATAATAATAATAATAATAATAATAATATTAATAATAATAATAAAAATATTAATAATAATAATAATAATAATAATAGTATTTATAAAAATTAATAATAAAATAGAATAAAATTTACAAATTTATAAGTATATAAATAATAATAATAATAATATTTATAAAAATTAATAATAAAATAGAATAAAATTTACAAATTTATAAGTATAATAATAAAAATAATAATAATAATAATAATATTAATAATAATAATAAAAATATTAATTATAGTAATAATAATAATAATAATAATAATAATAATAATATAATAATAATAATAATAATAATAATAATAATAACAATAACAATAATAATAATAATAATATAATTTAAAAATAGTAAATAAATAATAAAATATTGACTTAATTTAAACAAAAAAAAAATTAAAGTATATTACATAAATAAAATAAAAATCAATAAATAATATTATTGACTTGATTAAAACAAAAAATTATAGTATATAAAATAAATAAAATAAAATAAAAATAAATAAATAATATTATTGACTTGATTAAAACAATATTCACTTCATTAAAACAGACAATATAATAATAATATTATTGACTTAATTAAAACAAAAATTATAGTATATAAAATAAATAAAATAAAAATAAATAATATTATTGACTTGATTAAAACAATATTCACTTCATTAAAACAAACAATTTAATAAAAATAATATAATTTATAAATAAATAATATTATTGACTTGATTAAAACAATATTCACTTCATTAAAACAAACAATTTAATAATAATAATATAATTTAAAAATAAAATAATTGACTTGATTAAAACAAACAATTAAATTTAATAATAATATAATTTAAAAATAAATAAATAATATTATTGACTTGATTAAAACAAATAATTAAAGTATATTAAATAAATATAAATTAAATTAAAAATATATATTATAAAATTTGATGAGTCATCCAATGACCTTGAATGAGTCATGGTCTTTGTTTAAAATTAAAAATATTGTAAAATATGATGATTCATCCAATGACCTTGAATGAGTCATGGTCTTTGTTTAAAATTAAAAATATATATTATAAAATATGATGAGTCATCCAATGACCTTGAATGAGTCATGGTCTTTGTTTAAAATTAAAAATATTATAAAATATGATGAGTCATCCAATGACCTTGAATGAGTCATGGTCTTTGTTTAAAATTAAAAATATTATAAAATATGATGAGTCATCCAATGACCTTGAATGAGTCATGGTCTTTGTTTAAATGACCTTGAAAAATATGATGAGTCATCCAATGACCTTGAATGAGTCATTGTCTTTGTTTAAATGACCTTGAATGAGTCATGGTCTTTGTTTAAATGACCTTGAATGAGTCATTGTCTTTGTCTTAAAAATTTTTTGTACTTTTGGACTTAGAAAAATTTTCTCTCAGCCGGGGGGGAGGGGGTACTGTGCTGGATGTGACATGTGCTGGATGTGACACATCCCACTACTTGTCAATATTTCCATTCTCTCAAAAGATTTACACACATATATATATCTATCTAAACAAATCCCCCTAAAAATATTATAAATTCCTCCTCTATATTCTCCATTTAGAAAATACTTACCATTTGAACACAGATATTCAACCAACTCAACCCTCTTAAAAATGACAACAAACTTGTTCTTAATTGATTATTTCCTTAAAATATCATAAAATTTACTCTTAACCAATAACCAATCATTTCCCTTGAAATGACATTTTCCCCCACTGCACAAACAATATAAATGTTTTTTGTAAAAACCTACAAGGTAAAATTTCTTTAGAAATCTATATTTAACCGATTAAGATCCTTAAAAATCCATCATTAGAATCATATTTACTATATGTATTCAACCAATCAAATTCCTTTAAAATTATCATAAAAATCTGAATTTTACCAATAAAAATAAATTTTCTTTAAAGAATTACAAATTTGTTATCGATACCCAAGATTTTCCGTAGAAAATCAACACAATTTGATTCTGGCAACAAATTCTATTAAATAAAAAATTCATCAAAAATAACTTAAGTCGAATAAAGTCGATGTTTCCCACGATTCGGTGATAAATGCCCACAGAAAAATGTATTGCTCACATGAAAAATCCTCACATAGAAAAAAGCACACATAGAAAAAAGCACTACAATAAAATAAATAGAGAAAAAATCAAAAATAATATTCATTCTAAGAATTAATCAATGTACGATAATAATAATAATAATAATAATAATAATAATAATAATAATAATAATAATAATAATAATAATAATAATAATAATAATAATAATAATAATAATTGATATTAATCACTGTGATAAAAATTCTTTTTACTTCATTAATAGAAGTAAGTAGATTTGCCTTTATTTTACTGTTTTGTTTTGCTTTTTTTGTATTACCTAAATATTTATTATTTTCAAAAAATCAAATTCTCAAGAGTTGAGAATTCTTAAATAATTGAGAATTTTCGAGAAATTGAGAAGTGAAAATTTTCGTTCACAACTCAAGTTTGAAATAAATTATACTTAAGAATTTTTTAATTCGTAGTGCATTTTTCTCTATTTATTTTCTATGTGTGCATTTTTCTCTATTTTTTTATGTGTGCATTTGTCTATGTTTGCATTTGTCTATGTGGGCATTTTTCTATGTTGGAATTTTTCTTGTGTTCATTTTTCGTTTGGGCATTTTTCTGTGTGCATTTTTCGTGTGGGAAATAATCCGATCACGGTTTCCCACATAAATTAAATTTCACTAATTTATTGTAAAATCATAAAATATATATCATGTTGCTCAAATAATTAAAATTAATCAGTAAATTAAGTATAAATTCAATAAAAATTACCAGTCAACCCATAGATATAATTCAACGATTTTCATATGTATACTGATAACCACACTGAGCATCCTCTTAAAAATCTCTAAATTATACTACTTTTGTGATTGATATCCACGAAATCAATAAAATGGAAAATGAAAGTAATTAATTGACCATTCTTTTTTTATTGTAAAATCAATTAAAAGTTTAGGTTTTACTAAAATATTTTTAAAAATAAACTGATTTAACCAACTTTTTAAATAGAACATAAAATTATAATTGAAATATCATCTACTATTCAAAATCTATCAGTCAAATTGGAATCTAATTGGTAAATAATTATCATAAATATAGGTTTCATAAACATTTTGTTCCGAAAATAAACTTTTATTTAAAATAATCCTAAAATCAAGTTAAATCTAATTAATAATCAAGAAATTAAGTGCTTCTGAAATTATAGATTTATCCTCATTTCTTCAATAATTTTATTAAAAACATAATGAAACCCTAAATCCATTAAAATTCAACAGAAAACATAAAATTCACAAAGACGATTAAAATTTACTAAAATAAATACCTCGTAAAACTAGATATTATTAAAATTATCATAAAATTCACCTAAAAGCTATTATTGATTTACATAGACTAAAATTATTTTAATTTGTCGACTACAACCTAATCTTTTGAAGGGTGTAATTAAATTTATTAAAAGTTAATTAAATTTTCATTGAAAATGACAAGTCAATAACAAGTCAACAAATGGAATTTTAATTAGTAGAGATTATATTGGTGGTAGAGTTCATTAATTGACTAAAATCGTTGAAATTACTGAAAAAAGTGGGATAGCTAAAGATATATACTAAATAGATGAAATATCAATTGATATATTAAAAACTTACAAGGGTAATATTCTTTGAATGAAGAAAATATACATCGAAGAGGAAAGTAATCAATAAAGTGAGAAAATGTTTTTTTGCTTTTTAATCAAAGAAATATTATTTAGGCTTTTAATCGACAAAATATTTCTATGCGTTTTTATTGATAGACGATTCAAGCCGATTTTTATCTTAGGCTTTTTATCGAGAGTCAAAAAAATACGCCCTGACTATAGTGTGATTGAAAATATTTTGTGGATGAAAAATACCCTCTGTGACCATCGTAGGTGATTTGAGCCAATTTTATTTTAATTATTGTGAATGACTGATAAATTAAGCAAAACATATCAATCGTTTTTTCGGGTTTGAAATATTACAGAATTGAAATTAGAACTATAAAACTGAAATATTAACGTTAGCTCTTGCATGAATGTTAAAGGGCTGTTTTGATATGTTTTGCTTAATTTATCAGTCATTCACAATAATACATTTCAAATAAATTATCTAAATGAATTAAATGTGCACTACATTCTCTAAGATTTTGATAAATATCAATAAGGAATCTGTTTAATTTTACCCTAAATATCACTGTACTTCGATCAAAATTGTCGATAAATTTGAAATAATTGTCAAACTGTCATGTTCAATTTGCAAAATTAACAAAGTATCAATTTACCTTGAAGATATATTCGTTCTTGTTAAAAGCACTACTCGTAAAAATTTGTGTTGTAAATATTGAATATAATTTTATATTTATCTAATGTTTTATAAATTTTCTTTAACTATTTTTTACCAATTTAATTGGAATGCGATTAATAGTATTTTCCAATATAATGAAAACAACAACAATAACAGAAATTTCAATCCACAATCTTTGATAAATACAATCATCGAAGAGCTTTCACCAAAAACCATTCGAGATAATGTTGGTAATGATCAGCACCTATAATGCATGAATAATCAGGATCCATTTCGGCAACGTTTCTGTTTATTTGTTCCACAAGCATTTATGAATTAGGCTGAAAATCCAGGTTATTGTATGGTTAAACACCAAGTCGGGGAGCATAATTGCCATAGTATCTCATTGATAAAAAAAACTCGAGATGTTCTAAAATAACGGCTGCATACTGATTTAAAATACAAATATTACAACGAAAAAAATAAATTTTAATTTACCATAATGTTCGATTTCATTCATCGATTTAATGGCGCTTGGTATAATATTTTAAAAATAAACATATTATTTTATACAAAAGGTTATGATAAGAAATTTATCAACAGTGATGTATAGTTTTCATAAAATATTTGCCTTGATATTTTCTTAAAGTTTTATAATAATTCTTTTCAAAAAAATAAATTTTACTTAAGAATTTACTAAATGTTTCGTAAATTTACATAAGATATATCTGATTCGCTCAACAGAGTATCAACAAGTATCATGGTTTTTAATCACAGATGTTTAATAAAATTTACCTCTTGTATTTTAATTTCCTTAAATATACATATAGCAGAACCTTTTTTTATAATCTGCATTTCAAATCATACTAGTTACATAAAAGATATTGTTTTTCTTGTTCATAAACTAACATTAGTATTATTTTTTGAATATAGGAAATTGACTATAAAAATAATTTAATACTCAAAAGTTACCTAAATTTTCTATGAATTTACTAAAATATAGTTAAACGATCATGCTTTACTATTGTTTTGCTAAGTTTTACCCAAAATAATCACATATTTTCAACCAAAGTAGATAAATTTTGCCTGAAATATCCATGTTTTTACCAAGATTTATAAATTTCCAATAAATTTTATAATTAAAACCCTAATGATATATTTCTAATAATAGTTCATAGATTACCGAAATTAACCTTAAATGTCTGTTTTTCCCAATATCTAATAACTTGCTAAATAAATCGCAAATAACCTTATATTCGTAATTTACCTAAGTATTTGTTTAATTTTACCCTAAATATTATTATATTTCGAAATAAAAAGTCAATATAAAAACTATTATTTACTAAATATTATTTTGATAAATGTTATTCTTATTAGCCGGTTATTATATGATTTTGTTAAATGTTATCTGGAAATGAATGTATTTAAACCAATTATAAGTTAATTATAAATATATACAAAATATGAGCATGATTAACAAAGTTAGATGCCGTTCAAAGAAATGTGCATGATTAACAAAGACTAAAACTATATGTCTTTTCTATGATTGTAAATACTGGACTTTTAATAGTTTACAAATACATCAACTAAATATTCTAATGATAAATTTTGAATCATGCTTTTTAATTTAGAAAAATTAATTCTGGTCGGCAAAATGGATGAACTTTATGCACGCTCTAGATAATATTGTTGGGCCAGAACACGAACGGCCTTGGAAATGTTTAAATGAATCAGTAATACACACGCAAATACAACATGCAGTTTTAAAATCGAATCTATTAAAACACCAACTAACCCTGCTAAAATACGAGAAAGAGAACAATTAAATATAAAATTATAAAACATGAAAGTAAATTAAAATAATAACAAAGTGCAACAAGATCAGCACGAAATAAACATAAACATAACATGAGAACATTAAAATTTGGCCGAAATTTGATAATTTTCCAAAAGATGCGAAAATCCATGAAAATGGAATATAAAAAGCAAATAATTTGAATTGGAAACAATTCAATTTAAAAATTAAAAAGAAAATCGTCAAATTAAATTACAAAAATAATAAAATTAAGAATAGAATATTCTAGAAAATAACAAGGTCAAATTTTGCTTTACTAAATCAAAATTAACACGCAAGGTTAGGGTCGTACAATAGGTATATATAACGATTCATTTTTACACAATTTACCAGTTTTAACCAGTTTTAATCGGTTTTTAACCTGAATCAGTTTTCATAAAACTTGGAATCGGTTTTTATCTGAAGCAGTTTTAATTGATGTGAGTGAAGAAATGTTCAATGACTTTCTCCACATCGCACCCAGATAACCTCGTGAGAGCTCTGTCTGAGGTGTCGGCGTGGGGAAAGATTTTTATGCGATGATGAATGCAGTTACAAATATGTATTATGGCGATTATATAAAATAAATATTTGATCAAACAACTCTTTGTTGAAATTTTTCCGGCCCACAGCCGCTCACGCACCGCAAGTCAATAAAATATACACACAATTCAGGCTGTGTAAGAGCAGTTTATCTGCCAATAGCCTGTGCTCGTGAAGGTTCCGGCGTGAATAACGCAGGGCCCAAACGTCAAATCATAACCGTTATAAGGGAAATTGGGAGGAGGGGAAGTGGTCTTTTGGCTGCTCCTCCACCGCCCATTTTCCTATAAATTCGACTTAAAATTTTGTTTCA
This sequence comes from Schmidtea mediterranea, assembly GCA_022537955.1. Lineage (NCBI taxonomy): Eukaryota > Metazoa > Platyhelminthes > Tricladida > Dugesiidae > Schmidtea > Schmidtea mediterranea. The sequence goes on along the minus strand of CM039679.1, from coordinate 297,810,366 downwards.
CACATCGGCTAAAATCATAAACACTGAGTAGCTCGGTGAGCACTCTTAAAATCATAATATGAACACAATGCTCCTAAGGCCACTTTAGAGGGAAAGAAGTGTGGATATATTCGGAAATCATTGTTATGTAAGATATAATCTAACTCGATCTCAAACAAACCAATTACGTAAAGACGTATTAACTATTATGAATAAAATTATTAGGTCAAAACGGACGACAGTAATACCTAGTAAAGATCAGTATACTCTCATAATAATAATTCCGCAAAAATCCAACGAGAAAGAATTAATCAGAGTCAAAAAATTGCCCATGAACCAGTTAATAAAAATATTAAGTTAGCAGCTTTATTTGTAGTTATTTTACGATGAATTACTTCCTGTGTCGATTAAATCAATCTATTCAAAGTTTCATAGAATCACTCAAAATTGTAGATGCCTTATTATAAACATATTTTTCTTTTAAGTATAACCCAACTACCAGTCAGAATAGTAAGAATCCCAAAACTTTAGCGACAAAAAATTAAACAATCATCATACTAACAGTCTCTAATATATTATTTTAACCCAAACCTGAGCATAACATGTACAATCCAATAAAATTTGAATTAATTAAGGGATAATCAAGTGAAGAATAGAATTTGATCATAGGTATTGAAGAGCATACTATCAACTTGCAGACCATTAACAATTACGAATCCGCCAATTAATTATAACGATAGTCCGAGAATAAATCAGATTAAGCTGGGCGTACATATAGAACATAATAATAACACTCGACATCGATCAAAATAGATAAATCAAGTACAAAAGAGTGATAAGAAAGGAAAGATTTGATAGCTTTGAAAACGGCAAAGATTCGCACACTCATCAGAGTCATCCATCATTTTGCTAATTCCTGGAAAAGATTTATCAGTATAATGAAACAATAAAATAAAATCTAACCAAAAATCTTGACTGGAAAAACCAACTTCAGAAAACAAATAACTAAAAACTAATGGATCGTTCAAAAGATTAAAAGTAGTCGATAAAATAAATCCGATCACAAGCACACAATCGACGTGGCAAGGCGCAACTAATTACTGGCAAGTAGAGGAGAAGTTGACTACGTGGCAAGAGACACCTGTCACAGGTCGATTGTCACATAACAGCAGGCGAATTACACAGAGATAGAAAATTAAGACACATGCAGGCAATCAGTGGAGAGAGGTAAGTGGGCGACACACACATCCAACAGAGGTAAGGTATATATGATATAAACAGACGATCAATTCAATTTTCACAGTCATAAATAACATGAACAGAAATCAGCACAACGAGCTCCGATCCAGAGGCCAACACTCACGATACCCAACCACGGACGAAATTACACTAGAGCGAAGGACCGATACCCAAGGAAGTAGGAATTCGTTTTTTTGTTGACTAACCTTAATTTATAAAATATATATGCACCAATTCGCCTATCCATGAGAGAAATGCCGACCAAAATTGCTGACAAAAGATTATCTTAAATCGCCAGGAGGACAAAAGATGTTTTATCCATTCTAAATGTTGTTAAATAAATACGAAACGTCAGAATTTCATTATGATACTTTTCTGTGTAGTCGAATAGAAGCCCTCCTGAATCTTCACATTAAATCATCGCCAGTCCCGAGATTAACTTACAACAAATATTCTAACTATTTCATCACGCTTGAGCAAGTAACTAACCAAATGTCTATGGCGGAGTCTACGAAAGTCAATGCAACGTCTAAAAACATAACCGATGCCCAAAACGTATGCCAGTTAAAATACCAATTATTCAATTAGTGATTAAATACGCTACACACTCGAGTGTTATCGAAGAAGGTCGAGACTCAACTTTATGTCTAAGAGAATTCCTTGGAATAATCAAAATATTTCGCAGAACCTACCTCTAAACAGATTAAGCTCACCAACGAAGTTGAGCAGTTAACTCGTGAATTGCGATGCGGATTTTTTTACGATGAATGATAGTCACAAGATGAATCAGGAACTAACCCCAACGAATTATGGGCGAGGAACAACCCCGCCACAAATTTCTCTTAGGTTATTAACTTGATAAGTACCTTTAAGTAATCTTAATTCACCCATAGATTGATTCATGGTTTAACAATCCTACGCGATCGATTTGTTACTAATTTAATTAATTTACTTTTCTTTTAATGGATGCTAACCCGATAGGTTCACTATAAATATCACAAGTAAATTATTTTAAAACATGTTAATCGTCACATGAATGATTCAGCTTATTAAACTATTTACTAAATTCGTACTCACAGGTTTTTGGAAGGAGCCCGGGCGAAATCTGCCTCGCGAACTTTGAGGACAGGCCGAAGACATCCTAGCCCGGCTCAAAGCTCACCAAAGGAAAACTAACAAAGAAGTAAATCGGGCCCGTCGACATCTCAACCAGATCAACAAGGATATTGCGGCTGGCTTAATTCCGAGCACGGATGGGTATGCCCCTTCTTATGGCATCTCATTCGAGCTCGATGATCCAAGGGTGAATCAGCCAATTCCGCCAATGACGGTATCAGTGCTGAAGAAGATCCTTTCAAGGGCGAAGCGAACAAGAGATGAAGCTCAAAGGCCGGAGTGGGATCATACCTATACCCACTGGTCATCAAGACAGGATCCAAGAGACCGACCTTCTACTTCACGATATAATTGATTAAAACACTATTATTTCACGCTGTGGTTGATTGAAAATATAATAATGCTAGTTTTCATTTACTTCATAGATTTATAATTATCATAAAAATATTCACCTAAACAAAATCCCTTTACGACTCTAAATTAATACGTCTTGAAATTTTGTACTTATAATCATGTTCACTGTATAAACTGAAACATTCATGATCTAAATTCTAGTTTTAAGAAATGGACACCGGTACAATCCTAAACAAGGCTCCGAAAGACGCACGAAAAGAAAATACAGACCTCCACCGACAGATGTTGGAGTTGACACGAGAAATCCATCGTATCAAATCAACGTGGATAGAACCGGCAAAGGCAAAGGTTCTATATCAACGAGTAACCGCCGCCCAGCGTGGATGGGCTGAAGAGAAGCGATTGACGCAGGCCATGAAGACGCAGATTCGCGGACTAGATGTGGCGCTGGCAGCCTGCCAAGAGGGCCAAGCCGTCACGTACCCTCTAGTCTTCGCACCGGCCCAGCTGGCGTATCGCGACGCCACTAACGTCACCAAACCGGCGATAAAACCACCTAAACGCCGTCCTGGAAAAATCGAACGGGCGTGGCGACGAGTAATGAGATCAATGGGACAATCAAATTGAAAAATATTATATTAAATAAATGTTTTGTTAAATTGTCTATACGATTACTAAACTTATTAATTATGGCTAAACAAGTTATGCAAGATAATCAAATTTCAATCAGAGCGAGAAAGAGGAACGACTGACCGTATTTGTAAGCGAAAGGGACCAGGAATAGAAAATCGCACATGTACCTTCTATCGGTGGTGCGTTGAACCCGTTATAGGATCGGGCCTTAGCAGTTCCTATATGGCGCTCACCTTTGGCGATCCTATAACCGATGATTACATTACCAACGTTGCTTGGCAACGGGTAACCATTGGGGCAAGATGATAGTTTTCATAAGGGGTCAAGAACAAGGTCATTCAACCAACAACCCCACAATATTCAATTTATAATATTGCTCTATAAGGATGGATCTCGAAGAAATTCTTTATATACATCTATATATGATTTGAGACCAGCTAAAAGTCCATCAATTTATAAATGCGAAGTTTGCATCTGTAAAAATCTCGTGGATCAATAGATGTTTTCTTTCAAGGTATTGAGTGATAATGACTTTTGTAATTTATTAAATTTTATTTTTAAAATTATAAGTTTTGTGAATAAACAAAATAACAAAATCTGAGAAAGATAATATTATTAAATTTGTGCGAAAAAAAATAATAAAAAACAATCATATTAATAAATATAATAATATTGTGAGAATTATAATAATAAATTTGCGAATGATAATATTAATAAAATTGTCAAAATTAGAATATAAAAAGTTAAAGTATTATAAAAATAATAATAGAAATCTGATAAATATTACAGATTTTTATTTTACATTTGTTGTATTACATATAAAATACATCTTATTACAAATAAATTTGATAAACACAAAATTAATAATATCAATTATAATTTTTCAGCTTTATCTTCAGTTTTGACATTTATAATTTCAACATATTTTTATAGCAAATTTCTGAAATGCATGGATAAAATTATTTTTCAAAACAAGGTTCACAAAGATATAGCAATACAAATGCATAGTTAACAAAGGCATGAATAATTAATACATTAAAAAACGATAAATCCTTTTATTAATTACTTTTAGAAATATAGTTGTACGATGAAAATACTATAGTTTGGTTGCTCCACAATATACTAAAACTACGCAATTATGTTAATTAGAAGTATACATCGGCTTGTTAAATTTATAAAATATCAATCTTTCAGTTTTGACTTGACAGTATTAATAAAATAATTTTAAACTTTTTGGTAAAAATAATAATAGTCATCATATTATTTTGTTTTCGAAAAATAATATTAACAATATTAATGATAATAATATTTTGTTTTGAATAATAATAATAATAATAATAATAATAATAATAATAATAATAATAATAATTTTGTAAGAATTATAATACTAAATTTGCGAAAAGTAATAATAATAACATTTATTTCAAATAATAATAAAAACAATAATTTTTGAATTTTCAAACTTTTTGGTAAAAATAAAAATTTTTATAATATCATTTTGTTTTCAAAAAAAATAAAAACTAATCATAATAATAATAATAATATTAATAATAATTATTATAATAATAATAATAATAATAAAATTGTAAGAATTATAATACTAAATTTGCGAATAATAATAATAATATTTTAAAAATTATAATAGTAAATTTAAGAGAAAAATAATAATAAAATTATTAAAAATAAAAATATTAATAAAATTGCGAAAAGTATAATGTTAAATTTGCGAATAGTAAAAATATTAGTAATTATAAAAATAAAAGTTATTTTGTGAGAATTATAATATTCATAATAATACAAATAATAATAACAAAAGTATTTGAATTTTGAAAGTTTTTAGAAAAAGTTGCAATTAAATGTCCCTTGAACACGCACATACACGAGGGATATAAAAATTTGTTTGTTTCAGAATTCATAAAAATCTTTAGTAAGGGGGGTTTGGACTTATAAAATTTTTTGAAAAAAGTTTGAGTCATAAAGTTTTGGCTAGGGGGGGGTTTCGGATTTAGAAAAATACATGTATTTTTAAAAAATTTCAAGGTGTCTATTAAATGTCCCGTGCACACACACACGCTGGGCACAAAATTTTAGGATCTTATTTAATTTCCACTGCATACACACACTGGGGTAGAAAATGATGAGTCATCGAGAGCTCACTACTACCTTTATTTAATTAATGAGTTGCAAGAAGTGTTTTCAATTTTTGGGATTTGACAAAACAGTCACAAGATAAAAATAAAATTACAAAAACTAGGAGTAAATCAATAAATAATCAAATTCAAAATAATAATTAAAGTGCAAAAAAATTAATTAAATTTTTAAATAAATATGTTACGAGAGAAATTGGTATATGCATACACCAAATGGTGAGACAAATCCAGATATAATAATATCAAATCGATGGGAGCACTTAGAAGGAAATATTTAATAAAAATTGAAATTAATAAAAATAAATTGACTTATGGATTATCCGAGTTAACGGAAAACCCGAATTGTCAACAAAATTATTTAATTATGGTGAACTAATTTGACAAACTAATGAAAACCCGGGATAAAAGGGAGCTTGAAACCAAATTTAATTTCATATAATCTTCAAAACTGAATGGGTCATAGGGAAATCCCGAGTGCTAAGTTCATCAAAATAAATTGGAGTGACCGCTACTAACTCATTCAATTTATTTGTCATTTTAAGGAAAGTCAATTATAGAAGCAATACAAAAAGAAAAGTCAAATCGGCAAAATTGAAATATTTGAGGTTAGAATAAATCTACAAGAAATCGTTGAGAAACCTTAGCCTTTGCTAGTAACGTACCAAAAGGAAGCTGTACCATTGGGAAGACTTATCCCAGCACACAATAGAAAATTGTGTGAATCAAATCACTATTGAAAATTGCAAAAAGTTACATTGAAAGTTGTGATTGTGTAGACATTGTGTGCAGATTTTGTAATCAATTGTGATAAATCGGAATTAACGTTATTGTGTTGGGTTGTTCGATTTTATTGAATAAGGACACCGAGGAGTCAGAATTTAATACCGACTTACCAATAGAGCTTGAAGCCCCTTACAATTGTAATATTGAAGCATTCAACAAAATACAATCCTGAGACTTAGTAATCACCTTCAATAGTCAGGTCACCATATACTGTCAGCCGCTATCTAATTCTATAAAAATTCAAAAATCAAATAATATAACAATTTATCAAATAAATCTCCATTATAAGCTAAAATTAAAAATATATAAAAGTAAAAACTCCAATTTGTTCACATGGAAAATTAATGAGTACAAATAGGACAATTCGAACAAGATATAAATATTTTGTGAAGTAAAGGTAGAATAATTATCTATCAAATGCGATTTTTGTTGAAATCCTCAATGGATATATGTTGCGTCAATTGAACCTCGGAACTCGCAATAATAAAGTTTGTAGTTTCTTTGGGTACCTGAAAAAAATCAAAAAATGAGACTACGAAAAATATTAATTTCTTAAAAAATTTCAATACTTATTTAAGATTGCATAAATTTCATGTTAAATAAATAATAATATTGATCTATGATATGATATGAAAATAAAGAAAATTGATATGATAAGAATAAAAAAGATCAATGGTAAAAAAATAAACTTTTATAATTATAAAGGTTTTCAAACTACATTTATTGTAAATATATTGTAAATAAATTATAAATATTTATATATGAAAATAAAGTGATATTTATTTTCTCAAAATATTTTCTAGCATCTCCTGTTTCATGAATACCAGCGTCAAGGGCGTACGCAGAAAACAATTTCAGTGGGGATTTTTAAAGTAAATTTTCATTAAACGGTTTTATTGATTTTGTATATTTATTGCACATGTAAATTATAAACTATAAAAATCTTATATGACTACAGCATTTTTTTAAATAAATGAGTAATGCTTTGACATATCATTATTAGTACATATTAGGTTAAAAATCGAAAATTGAAATTTTGTTCACTTTAACAATAACCATTAGACTTTTTGCCGCCATAGGCCATAGTTGTTCATTTTTATTTTGCTTTACAAATCGAAACACTTTGATATAAAATAGGGTTAAATAAATAGAGGGGATTGTTTTCAATATGTATAAAAATATTGCTAAATTTATGGACTTTTTCTTTTAACAGGTAATTCGGTTATTATGTAAAAATTGAATTACCGGTTTACGGCAAGGGATTTTTTCAGTGATTTTTTAATGTTAAAAATTTCAAAAACCTACAGAGCACAAATCACATACGCTACGTAACTCGCGCTTTCCGTAAGATGTACAGCGGCTCTCAAACCAAAGAAGCATAGAAACAGGAATTAAGATTTTTTATTTACCAAATTATTTAACCAAATTAAAATAACCGGTAAATTACAAAAGTTTACCTTCATAGAGTGAAATAAAATTACAGTATGTTTTAATTTAATTTAATACAATTTTCATCCAACACAAAAGATAGTTTATAACTTTTGTTTCTTTTGAAATTTCGGAGGGGATTTATCACACTAATCTCCCCCTTGCTTTCTCATATGTCCAGCGTTATCTAATAATAAAATTACGTTTCTCTATTTCTTTCTTCAATTAATTAAAATAAAAAAAAATGAGATTGAATGAAATTGATTACATAAGTTTGCATGGTGTTAATCCGTCTAATTCCCTTGAGTGGTCATTTGATTAATGCGAACAGTAATGTAATGACTTGTTGTGCTCAATTGATTAGCATTCATAGCAATGATACTAAGTTTGATAAAATAAATAAAAAAATTATTTTTCTATTGCTGTTAATCCTGTTATTGTTAAGAAAAGCTATTTTAAAAAATATTAGAAATGCTTATGTCAAAATTATTTTAAATTTCTACAAATTCGAGAGAGTCCCTGATTTAGTAGAAACATTATTGAACATAATAAGACGTGTGAGTTTAAAAGAAACATTTCCTATTTTAAAGCGTTATCTAAGAGCTACAAAAACTATTAGGAACATATTACCCGTGAAGCATTGATGATAAAATAGTTTAACAAAAAAATACAAATGCACTAGTTATTGATTTTTTAATTTATTTTAAAATCAATAAATTTTATTGAATCCCACGTATATATTTATTTTCTAATAAACCTATAAGTATAATTGTTTTATTTAAGTTGTTTAGTGCCTAATGATTACAGCTGAGCTGTCGACATATTATAAAATTATGTTTTGAATGGTGTTCATGTATCATTTTTATTTAATAATTTTACTAAACACTGATGTTATTTCCTTTAGTGAAAAATTATTCCTTGAATTATTTAGAATAAAAATAGATGTGAATTATTGAGGCATCAAAATCTAATTTAAATTTCGAAAATCATTCAATTAGAATTACTGTAAATTTTAAGAAAGCGATATTCAAAGCAATTTTTAATGATACAATTAACTCGAACCCAGCAACTTTGTAATCAAACCACCGAATCTGACCATTCGACCACTAGGCTGCATCAAATATCACAATTTTTGTTCCGCTTTTATCAAATGCATATAAATATAAATGACAAACTATGTCAGATTCTATACTCTAATCACCAAATGGAATCAAATTTCTTACACTGTACTGATAACAGCCAAAAAGTTCGAAAGTAGCATGGAACATCAATATTTGATGATTTAGGCAAAATGATATGGGGTAGACTAGGTTATTACATTTATCCGCCTTAAATATACATTATATAAAAATACGTTTCCTAAGAAAATTAGATAATAAGTGACGCCCGTACCTGGTATAATACATCAAATCGCTTATTGACGACAGCCGTACCGAATAAATATATGCAAATTTTTATAAAACATTTTAAAAGAATAATATTACAAATTTAAAACTATTTTTCGTATAATATTAAAATTTTTAAACTATTTCCTTATAATAAATAACTGTGTAAGAAATTTCCGCAATGTTTCATCAAATTTGAAATATTTCGATCTAAAACAAGATCCTGATAAATCATAAAACAAAATTCACAGAGTACTGCTCTTCCTGCTCCTTTGTTTGATCTTCCTTTCTCACGAATGTTTTCAATAAATGACAAAATTTAAACAAATTTTTAAAATATTTTAAATTTTAATTTGCCAACATTTGAAAATGAATAAATCCAAATAAAACACTTAAAAAGATCTAAACATAGTTAAAAAATATTTTAGAATAAAACTTTTAATATTTAAATTTGAATAAAATCAGTCATTTCAAATTTTTCTTTGCTGAAATTTAATTTTTTCGACATTTGCCTTTGGCTGATTTAGATAAACTTAAAAATAATTTTTTTTTGTCGATAGCGTAATCATTTATATAAACATAACTTTAATAAATAATAACTGTGTAAGCAAATTTCCGCAATGTTTATTCATAAAATATGAAATATTTCGATCTTAACAAGATCCTGATCACTCATAAAAAAAATTTACAAAATCTTTCTCTTTCTGCGCCTTTTTTGCTTGATCTTCCTTTCCCACGATTGTTTTCAATAAGTGAAATAATTTAAATAAAGTTTTAAAACATTTTAAAATTTAATTTGCCTACATTTAAAAATGAATAAATCCACACCATTAACTTATGCTGTGGTCATGCAAAAGTAGATAGGGTAATTTTCATAAACATAACAATCATATAAAATTTCACTTACAATTTCGACGACATCCGTAATTTGATCGGGAAATTGCACTGGCCAATACTTGGACAATTTAGGAACTAATACAAAAAATAAATTTTTAGAGATTTTCTTTTGAGAATTAAATCCTACATATAAGTTAATGAAAAAAATAAACAAAACATAATTCAGAATTACCTGTAATTGCACTTACAAATATCGAAAGAATTGTACAAACTACAATAGCCACCAATGTATAATATAAATATGACAAATTGTATATTGAAAAGCCTTTATTTGTCACATTTATCACGGTGGCATTGTTGGTGTTGTTCAAACAACCGGATACATTTACTGGCAGCCGATTTGATACCCCTGACCCAGTAACAATGGCTCCTATTCCTATCCAAAAGGTCACTAATATACTTCCGATTAAACCACATATTGCACCCTAAAAATTATAAATTTTAAAGTGATACAAAGAACTGTAGACATTTAAAATTTGTTAATAATTTTTTAATATCAAAGAATTTATTTCAAAAATTCCATCACAATTTTTCTATGTAAAATGAATTTGAAAATTTTATTTTTATTTCAATTATTATTTTTTCCACATTTCAAATTAATGTAAAACTTTAGCCATTTCTGAGACATGCTTATTCAAGCGTTAAATTGACTAACCTAGATAAAGGCCATGTAGGAAATTCTTGGAAAGTTTTAAGTGTCTTTTTTAAAAATCAGTTGGTAAAATAGGAAACTGTATATATCTGAACAGTGGTAAACCAGATTAAAGATTTTACTGATATTTGTAATGTCTTTTAATATTAGACCATTAAAACTGTCGGCGTTCTAAAGACAATGAATATTTATCTTTCATCAACCTGAAGTGCGGCTGAAGTCGTATAGAACTATTTACATATTTCTTGATCACATTTTCCACGAGTTAGAATTATAATTGAGGAAAGCTTTAACTGTTAATTCTCCTTCAAATCCCTCGATTCAGCAGCAGCCATAATGTAGAACAAAATTTTTTCCATTCCATCCAGAATTTCTTTAGAGCAGAATACAACAGATTACGGCAAAGAATTAGTTTCTCGTTACGAAATTTTGATAAGTTAAATGATACGATAATAGAAAAGTTATCAACTAATCACCGTAAAAATATAATATTATAATGCTGCACTTCCATATCCATATTGCAGATAAAATTATTATGATTAAATAACTGAAATCTATTTATTTATACTAATCTTTTCTTATATCAAGTTAAATATTCAGAAATGGTTCCTGGAATCAGAGTGAGTTGAAAATCAGTGTATGAAAATATTATTATTATTATTATTATTATTATTATTATTATTATTATTATTATTATTATTATTATTATTATTATTATCATTATTTATTATTATTATTATTATTATTATTATTATTATTATTATTATTATTATTATTATTATTATTATTATTATTATTATTATTATTATTATTATTATTATTATTATTATTATCATTATTATTATTTGAACTGCTTTACCATGCCTAATACTAATATATATTTAGTATATAAATTGAAAGTTTTACTTTCGCATTTACACATGGAATTATCAGTCCCATTGTAAAAACGGAAAGAATTGGTCCACCAGCCATGCCGAATAAGCTAAGAGCGATCTGAAGAACTGTTGATGAAGCAAGAGAAAATAGAAATGCAAATGTAATTGTAATCGCACCGAGAGTTAGAGCTGAATAATAAGAAAACATTGAATAAAATCTACATTTATTGCACACAGTAGTTCACAATTTCGTTTAAAATTTATGGTAATATACATAGATTACTGACCGATTATTTTCGCATAGAGAGCCGTGCGATTCACTCGGTTTGCAATATCAACGTCATTTCTTGGACAAACACTGAGAATATCTTCCATAATGACACTGGACAAGCTATTGATTCCAGAGGAAATAGTACTGAAACAAAGAATTTTAAAGAAATTATTATAATTGAGCTACTTAAATTTTAATTTTATTCTAATATGCCTCCAAAATTCAATGTAAAAATTAAATTTCAGAACAATATGATCGATATTATTATGCAGGAAAGTTTGAATTTCATTAAATGCATGTTTAAGTATGAATGATATAATCGATTACGATAATGCTGACTGATTTCTATATAAAATGAAAACGGTATGTAATGAGAATACTTAGCAAGTTTGAAAGGTAATACTCAAATTAATGAATACCATATTTTATTAAAAGTAAAAAATAATTATAAAGATCTAATCTGAATTCATAACTACTATTTTAATGTTTTTATAACATGTTTTGTAACTTCCTTATCCATCGTAAATTTGTTGATTCCAGAATTATTTACGTTTATTAACATAGAATTGAAAATAGTATTCATTGCTCCGCATGCATCGTTCTCTAACATTCATTGTTTAAAATACTCTAAGATGCTTATTCCAAGTTGATCGGCCTCAAGAAAAGACAACACTAAGAAATAAATATTATTCAATAAAACCCATTGAAAATACAAATGTGAAAGTTTAAGTTTGGAAATTATAAGTTTAACTTATGAAAGAAAAAGATAAAGTTGTAGAATTTAGCGGACTATCTATGAAAAATGAGAAAAGTTTGGAAAAATAATTGCAACGGCTTATCTATAGAAATCAAATTTTATTTCAATATTCAAAATTCAAATGAAATAAAACATTTTACAAAATTTCCAAAATAATTTAAATTAAAGCCGTTGAAATTTTCATCAGATTCAGTGTTGAAATCATCTATTAAATTAGATAAATCCAAGTTTTCAGGTATTTCTAAATCAGATTCAATTTCAGTCAACTCGTCATCGAATTCTTCTGTAGGATAGTCATAGTTCGTTGACTTCTTGAAACCAAAAATATTTAACATATATTTAAAATCACTGATAATATGACCACGTAATCACAGAAAAAAATATAAAAAAATTATTGTACTATTTAAAAAGTGAAGATGTTATTCATTCTAATGAATAATATTTTGAATATAAAATTATTTTATGAAATAGACCACTTGATTTGTTTAGTACTGCGACACCCATCAAATATATTGCACATATTTCATTAGTTCTCTATTAAAATTGTTTTGTTTTAAATAGTTTTAATCTTTTCAATTTTCAATCCAAGTCAGATGTTGCATTGACTAACTCTTCAAACTTTTATTAATCTTTTATCTTATTCAACATTGATCTTTTTTTCAATATCATTTATTTATTTTCTATAATCAATCAATATTTTTTAACACAAAATTTTGACTAATAGACATGTGAAATAAACATTACTTTTAGATATTACTTTTTATAATAACTAGTAAAAAATTAATAGAGGTAATTAGATTAAACCTGAGATAAAAAGTGCATTTATCTAACCCTAACCCAAATTGTAAGAAAATTATTTTAAAAATTCTTTTTTGGCAAAAGAAATAAGTGAAAACATTGATAAAATGAATTAAACATACCTCAAACCCGCCGCGAAAATTGTGGACAGAAATAATCCAGGAAGCGGGGAATATTGATGGAGCAATCGAATCACGAAATATGGAAATATCTCAAATACAATTCGACAGTAATAAAATAAAAAAAGTATTATAAAATCACTTGATCTCCTTTATTTATTTCCCCACTGGTCAGTGGATCACATGTGGCCAGAGATGAGAAGGTGACCAAGCCCGCACCAATTAGCAACCACAGAAATCCAAATGTCAAAGGTGTATTAATCATTAATGACCTATGATCGCATTTCAATAATAATTTTATAATACAAGAAAAAGCAAGACTTTTCCAAAAAGAAAATAAAATATGTTTACATTGTCGTAAAATAAAGTTGAAAAATCCAGTCACCTTGCAAATTTAAGTAGTAGTTTAAATAGGAAAATAGTAACATGACAAAAGTAACAATACATTTGGACGAAAATGTTGATGTCGCTATATTGCTTGGATACACATTTACTGAAAATATCCAACAATTATCGTCATGCGAGTAAAAGTAATAAAAATTAAAACAAATAATTACTAAACGCGGAATATTTTTATTACAATTATTATTATTATTATTATTATTATTATTATTATTATTATTATTATTATTATTATTATTATTATTATTATTATTATTATTATTTTTATTATTATTATTATTATTATTATTTATATTATTATTATTATTATTATTATTAGTATTATTATTATTATTATTATTATTATTATTATTATTATTATTATTATTATTATTATCATTATTATTAATATTATTATTATTATTTGGAAATCGGAAAATTTCTATGTGTATTGAAATTGAACGTTTTTAACCAGTCAGATCATAATTCAAAGTTTAAAATGATTAAATTAATTTGATGAATGCAATTAAACAAATAGTCCAAAAATGGTTTAAATTAAAACTCATTGTTGAACTACACACTAAAACCGCCAAGTAAATCTTACCCAATCGCTATTTTCTCGGTACGACATGAAAGATATCTTTGAACTTGTGCCTGGTTTGTAGCATAAATACTCATACACATTCCAGTTCCTCCAAAGAAAAGAGACCAAAACGAATGTCGAGAAAAAGGATCTGGGTTAAAACTACAATATAAATAAGAGTGCTAGATCTGATTGTTGATTACTTGAATAGGTTAATACGTCCGTTTTTTTTTGAGATTTCCCACACGGCTGAAACACCACCAACACGAATGACTCCGACAATGACCACAGTCAGCATTCCACACAGCATGATGACAAACTGCATTAAATCTGTCCAAATTACAGCTCTCATTCCTCCCTTAAGCAAGTATAATTTATCAACCGATAAAAATTTGAAAAAGTGGGACAAAATAGAAAAATTCATAATTAATATTTAAACTATAAAAAATAAAATTATTTTTCATTTCCATTTCATGAACAACAGAAAAAAGGAATAGAGGCATTATTTTGCTGGACGACAAAACGCGGAAGTACAAGATTTGAATAGATGAAAATAGGAGTTTTCGTAAGTTCGCCTGTCGCCATTTTTAAAGTCTTTTAATTAGAATATGATAATAATAAATAATTACCTGTTACATATAAATTATAAATTAAATAATATAAAATAATTACAAAGATGTGATAAAATGCGATTGCGTCATTTTGTCAAACGAACAGATTTATACGTCATCAAAAGAGAAACACGGGAAATGGTTACCTTCACTAAAATAGAGTAAAATAGTAAACTTTCGTTCATTTCAGAATTGAGAAATTATTAGGGAAATTTTTTTTTTAATAAAAAAATAGTTTTGTTTTGATTATGTAATTACAAATATCACTTTTATTTATTCGAATACCAGTGTAAAACGGAATAATTTTGTTGTGTTTCAATGTTTTGTTTAAATTTTAGCGGTTTAAATTTTGGGATTTTGAATTTTATAAATATTTATTATGGACGTTATTAATACTAAAAGTAACGCATTTTTTGATGTTTCGCCTTCCACGAAATATCTCAGTATTTACGAAGAGTTATTTATATAAATATTTGTATTAATTTAAATATTTATATATTAATTTTATTATATCAGGTGTAATTTTGACTTTTACTGATTGTTTAATTTCATCTTTTAATCTTTCATTTCTAATAGTAATACCTTGACTTCTCTTCTTGCCAAAAATTAGCATTGTAAATTGTATGGAGTTGCAACGTTAAAGATCATTCTAGGGTGAAGAAGCCAGGGCTAAGCTATTGCCCCAATAAGCTTAATACGTAATTTATTCTACATATTGGCATGAAATGCGCACAATACCAACAAAATTTACATGAATTTCTACCAACTCTGGGTTAGAGATCATGATCAGTCTTTCGAAAGGGTTGAGTAATACTAGTGAATACATAACAATTTGCAAAGTAACTACAAATTTAAAAGATTTGAAAATTTTAAAGTGCCTATTTATTTAAGTAAATTGACAACCATAAAAAGGGAAAATACTGCAAAATACAAAATTTGAAATATGTGTATTTAATTAATATGTTGTAGACACATGCGCTGTCAAATGAATAAGTTAGTTGATAGTTGCTTGTCGGATATCTTCCAATCTTCTTACAGAATCGTCAACAAATAAACACTGTTAGTTATGTTGGGCTATAA
Organism: Schmidtea mediterranea; assembly: GCA_022537955.1. NCBI lineage: Eukaryota > Metazoa > Platyhelminthes > Tricladida > Dugesiidae > Schmidtea > Schmidtea mediterranea. Next base: position 297,794,275 of record CM039679.1, on the reverse strand, counting down.
GCCATAATTTAAACAAAAATGAGAAAATTGTGTAAATTAAAACAAAATAATTAATGAGGTTTGGAAATTGCCAATATGGCTGCTGTAACATAAGCAGAAATAAAAAATAAAATAAAACATATTAAATAAAACAAAATAAAAACATAACAAAATTAAATAAAACAAATATTAATTAAAATCATTGAAAAGCCTACAGACACAGAAAGAAACACAAAACTAAAACATAAAACCGCCAAAACCTTGCAAAAGAAGGTTTAGAAAATACATAGGCGGAAGCGGCAACCAAAAATTTAAATATCAAAAGGTAAAAAGAGAAACAATCAGAAAGAATGATTAAATAATAAAAAATAAAAATTTACGAAATATTGAGAAAATAATATCAAAAAATAGAGAAAAATAAGGAGAAACATAAAATATTTAAAATAAAATAAAAGCAATAAAACCCCCAGAAAAATAGCCAAAAAAGGCTCAAAATTCTCTGATTGGTCGCACCAAGGCATGAAAACACTATATATACAGCAGTCATTTTCATAATTTAGGGACATTTTGTAGACACAAAATTTTTAGACATTTGTTGAGACAATTTGTTTTAGACACTTGTGTTAGACAACCATTTTTAGACAATTGTTTAGTCAATTTTTATGCCGACGTATGAAAATTTTTCAAATTTGGATGCTTGACTGACAAACTTGTCGATTGTAAGTATTGTTTTGTTTAGAAATATATTTTTCTAAGTTAATGTTTTGTTTAATTAAACTTATTCTGGATGGCCGCGATGTCTTTTGGCATCGCTCGGCAGGTTCCCCCTAACTTATTTATATTCATTTTACATATATTAAGTCTGTGGATAAGTGGTGAAATAATATTCAATTCCGGCAGTTAAATTTGCCAGATGTTGATGTGCTATTTTATCATTGACCACCCCTCGGAGTCTGCTTAGACAGGTCAGGCCTCGTTTGCACTGATGTCATAGTAGGACACTGTTGGAATTCACAGTGGCGTCCATGCATCGCGTGGACGGAGCGGTAAGAGGGTAAAATGCGGGAATATCGTCAGAGTTAAAGGGATAGCATTATTATATGTTTAAGTAGGAAAATTGAATTTTTAATTTAACTCCTGCCGATTATTATATTATCAAGGGTACGACTAGTGATAGAAATTTAGGTCAACGAAAGTATAAAGTAGGGTTAGATCACGTACATTGTTTGGTAATCATCGTGGTGGAAAATTAAAATAAAATGATACATTTTGGCATAGATCTGTGAGATGATAATATAGAGATTTACGAATGGTGGTAACTGTGGTGACCATAGGAAAGCAAATATGAGTTGTTGGACTAAAATAATGACATTATAATAATGCATTCATTTTAATTTACTATAGGCTAACGTTTGTATGAAACAAGGAATTTGAAGTTTGAATAAGCTTTGCACAGATTTAAACAAATTAATTACACCCAGTACACCAGCAATAAGCTTGTCTGAGAGTTCCACACATCCTGGTCGAGAATAAACCATATGTGCTCTATTCGATTGATGCCTTATAGCAAACTTTTAATCCATTTTTATTGTAGCCAGAAAAGAGTTGCTCAGCCAGTATGGGCTGCAGCACCTACTCATACGTAAACAAATTGTCTTACTTGAACATGTCTTTTATGACATACAGAGAAAGTTAACGTTTTTACAGAATTTCACCATAAGCCTCTGAGTTGACAGATTGTTGACAGAGAAGCAATTTTGATCATCCATTAAACAAAATAGAACTCTACACTATAGCAGAGAAATCATACTCTTGATCGGGTAGTCGAAATGGAGATAGTTAACGTAACTGCAATATATTGTTGAGATTTTCCTGTTTCTTTAAGTACAATTATTCTGCATCTTATAAAATTAGAGAATTCCTCAAGACCATGGTTGCATACATACTCAAACAGGCATATATATATAAAATATACCAACTAATGTAGCACTTATTCGCTTCTGTAAATGATTATATCTGGTACTGTTAATAAGCAATATTACTTTTTAGTGTGTTCTGGTCCAAAATCCTAAAGTATTATTATTTTTTCCATGATTTTAGTAGATTCCCTGGGTGTCTATTTACTTATTAAAATACCCTGTAGCAGTGGCTCCGAACTTTTTTGTTGTACTTTAATGCACTTTAATGTACTTTAATTGTATGAGTACCCCTAGCAAAAAAATTATTAGAATCGTTTTTTAAAAAATAATCATTTTAGTTAATTAGAGGTTTGGACATATATACGCCCAATAATACGATAGGAAGACATATATCTATAATATGAATATTTATTAAAATTATTATTGTTACGCACAAATAAAATCAATTTAAATGAAAATTTTAGTGGTTTGTTTAAATCTTTTTGAATAATCAACATTTATTTTGTGTTTTAGCAGAAAATATTTTTTGATAATATTTTTCTTGGCTAATATTGAGTAATATTGAGCGATTTACTGTTGTTTAAATCACAATCCATTTTAATAAATATCTGATCAAATAATTTATTGAGTGTTTATTAAAACTTTTAATCCAACACATCAACGATTTTTGATTATATAAGATTTCTATGGTTGACTGCAGATGACTGCCTTTCAAACATATTTCTATTTGAAATAAATGGTATTTTTAATTATTTAAAATGTGTCATCAAACATTTTTGTTTGTTTAATCGTGAACTGAATAAAACAAGATTAAGAGCAAGTGAAAATAAATGATAAACATATCAAATCACTAAAACATACACAAGTCAACAAAATTAATAAACAAAATTTACCAATCAAAAGTTCGTAAAACGTAAATATTTTATATGATATAATAAAAGACATCACAAACTCCATCACTCTGATTTCATAGAGAAATGTAGCATATGCTTGCATTTACTTTCTACGCGAGATTAGTCATGAAAACATATTAGAATTATGCCAAAGTTTTAGCCACTGGCTTCTGTAAACATAATATTTGCAAACTAATTTATGCCATCAAATCGAAAACAAAAACTAATTAATATATCAGTCGACTGTCATTATTAAACAAGATAAATTTGGAAAACAAATTCGACGCCTAAAGAGAAATTATTTCAATATCTTCCGGGGTAATTATAATCTGATTTGATAATTAGAAAACAATTAAATTATTAGGAATTTTTTCCTATTTTAATCTTCTACTTCAGCTAATGAAATAAATTCATTAAGTTTAACCTGAAAGCCGTCATCGAAAACAAAATGATTCCTTTATTTGAGCTCTAGAAATTGAAAAAGTAACCGTTAGAGAAATGAACTAGATAATTTTTAAAAGATTTTCTCCAGCAAGCGCTTATTTTAAAAACAAATCCTATTTTTAATCCTTTCCCCACTTTCCTGCTAATCCTTTGTGATTTCTGCGCAAATCGAGTTGCATTGTCAGGCAGTATAGTTTTCAAAGAATAAAGTTTATAGTGATATATTTGTCTTAAAAGTCAACTCGAAGCTTATGAAGATTTTTTGTTCCAAAGTGACTCTGTCGGTAAGTTAAAAATAAGATTAACTTATAAATCGACTAATAAAGATAAACAAATGGAAATCAAATTTGCTAACAAATTTTATATTTTAGCAAAAAACCGTTTTCGATGTTTTCCGTAAATAAATCAGTAATGTTCGGAACGGATTCAAATCATTCCAAACGATAATTTCAAGACATTGCGGATGAAGATTAAAGATTTGGGTAAACTTCGCAAACACGATTTTTTTTATTTCATTAAATTTTTTTTATTCATTTTCTTTCAGGTCACAGATCAATATTTGTAATTATTTATTACAAATATTGATGTATAAGTTAAAATAATATTAAAATGAAATTTAATATTAAATAATTAATGAATTAAAACAAAATTCAGCCAATATAACTTACTAAAGCTGTATAAAATGTACAAACGATCCCTGTAGATAATATACTGATCCATAAACTAAGACCTGAAACTATAATAAATATATATGATGAAAAGCTAGAATAACAAAAAACACACCCTGGCTAAATGCAAGTGCAGGAGCATACAACACAACAGAAATATAAAATATCTAAATAAAATCTAATTATTTCGATTAATATTTTCATTCAATAAACCATTTGAATAATAAAAACAATTGATACGCATATTCTAATTAATCTGCCGAATCTCAATTCCAAATACTATTTTAGTCATTAAAATAAAATTATTTTTAAATTAAACTTACTTCATGAGCACTGACAATTTTTAATCTATAAAACGTTGGAAGATAAACATAAGCTGCAAGGGGAAATGCAATAAAATAAGAAAACCCTATCACAGCATACTCTATTCCAGAAACATAGACTTCAGAAACTGTTCCCAGTATAGAAATAGCTGACATAAAACTAACTAATATTGATGCAGTTACAGGAATTAAACCCATTTTCCGATTTGCAAGAAAATACTCTTTAATCACAGTTTTATTTCTTTTAAAGCCATAATCATATTTAAATTTAAAATATAATCCTATTACAGCGTAGATAAGAAGAAGAAGCCCAAAAATAAAATAATCGGACCAATGAAATGTAATCATTTGATTTAAAAAGGAACAGTTAACAAGAAATAGAAAAGTTAATCTACAAAAATGTCAAGTTAATATACTAACTAATAAAAATGCGAAAAATATTATGACCTTAAGAAAATATTTTGGTTGTTAAAAACAAATTGTATTTCAGGGTAAAATATTAATAGTAAATTAAAAAGTAATAGAAAACGATTCACAATATATTTAATAATTAATTAAACAATGGTAATTTTACAAAAAATTGGAACTTATTAAAAAACTCTCCTTTTCATAATTGGATAAAAAGCAAAATAATTTTAGATTTTTCTAATATATAAATATATATATATATATATATTTAAAAATTAAAAATTAAAAAAATTTAATTTAAATTGATAACTTTACAATTCAGTAAGAGCATTTATTTAGATAAAGACAATGAAAATTTTGATATGTAAAACATGATAGTGGTGAATTATGGGTCTCCTGGTTTTAAGATGCTAGATTCATTGAAAGCTTACAAATAAAAATGTTTTTGTATTCTAAACTCAGTTGTATATCTACCCAGAACTGCAAAATTCAATTCATCCCGATGATACCCGTCACTAAGTGACGTTGGTACTTTACCAACAGGTTAAAAGTTTAAACTAATGTGAGTTCCGTCGCCACAACTGCTATTTTTCGATTTTAATTCAATTAAAATGTTCCACATAATAGACAAAAACTATCCTGTTAATATCAGTTGTTTATAATCATTGAATTATCGTTAAACCGAAAAATAATTTAAATGAATAACAAGATTTGAGCTTTACCACATGCGATTATTCAACTTATTGAATTAAATCGTGTTCTTTATTTGATTCTTTTATTAAACATTTCAATGATATCGGTGTCTGATTAGCAATAGTTTAAAACAAAAAGATAACATATACACACTTTTTTACAATACATCTTTTATCAATCAATAATCCCTTTTGAGAGTAGAAGCCAATTTCCGAAGGTGCCAAAATAAGTGAGAAGTTTTCAATTTTCTTCTTTGGCACGCTTGGATTCGTCACAACGTGCCTTAGTTGTATTGGCTCGATTACCCAGCGTTAGTGCCATCGCCTAAGGATTCGCAGCACTAGAACCTGTCTCGTTCCATTAAATTACTAAACGTAAGTTTGATTTTATTTTTACACCTGGTGAGAGATTCGGCTTATTTAGACTGGTTCGGCTTTATTCTTCGAGCACTAACTGACTAATGTTTTTTCAGTGTTGCAATATCACTCTCTAATTTCTGATGTGTTCTGACAGGATTTCTTCGTCGTATTGACAATGCAGCAGTTCATTTTGGTGTTGCAGATGCATCTACTTTTTATCTAATCATTGGCAGAGCCGGAAAATCAAGGTATATTTTTGAAGTTGATGGGAGCATATATCCATTAAATCGTAATAACAATTCTTTGGTATAGTTGAATTTACTTATGTGCTATTTGATTTACTAAGTACACTAGCAACATTCTAAGAACAATAGACAATTTATTGAAACGATTTTATTTTGCTGCTGCGTAAGTTGACGATTTCATTGTGGCATCAAATCAAAAAATTCACCAAAACCATTATATCAGTTGGCTTATAACTGAATCTTGACAAATTTCAATTTTTCAAATCACAAGTGTTCAGGCCTCTGCATAATAACAAGTCAAGTCTCATCTACGTTTCTCAACAGTGGGTTGATATTTGACACTATAAACACAAATCCTGTTATTGAATATTAACAAATGTAAGTTGTAAACGTTGTGACGGAAATCGAAATTATTGCTAAGAATTTAATCTAAACTTTCTCCGATTTTATTGAATTTGAATCATCATATTGTTGGACGTATGGGAATCTTTACTCAACTTTATTACTTATCCTCTTGGGATGTCCTTCTCATTTGACTTCTAGGGATGCCTTCCCGATACGCTGCACGATTTAGAATAACCATTGTGCACCCATGACCGAGATCATGTTGGTACTGTACACAATAGTCGAATGCCACCCGAGCAGGTGAGCGCTACTACTAGCACTACTCCTCGAATGACCTTCGCTTTTCTCAAGAGGATTGCCGATGGGAGGACTTACGCTTCTTACTCACAAATGGTGCCCATAATCCTTGATATTTATGCCCGTTACGTTGAGAGAATCGTAGGACTCATTCACACTACACATTCATTTTACAAAATCCGTCTGCCAATTTACCGTCAACAGTTACTGTTATTTCGCCGACTTTAGCCTAACAAAATTGATTCTAATCCAGAGAACAACAAAACAATAAAAAAAACAAGTGAATTATATTAAGGCATTAAACATAGATGTCATATTCTTAATGTAACCTTTTAAAGTGATGGCTCGAGAGGATAAGTGACAGAATAATCCATTTTACACTCAATTATCTTCGGCATCCATGTCGGTAGGCAGGCACCTACGTTTGGACGGACGGTATGGCGGGGGATTCACATTGTAAGCAGTTTCCCTACGGGTGGAGAGTCCCGCAACTTCCGCTTGGGAAGAGGATTGAGGCACGTCGCCGGTGAGTACTGCGATATCTTCGAGATCTAGTACCAGGTGTTCCAGAGTGCGGACGACCCTCGGAGGTTCTAGATCCTCGTCCACTAGATTTATGTGGATAGATTGAGTTGGTGATTGAAGCACTACCGATGGTGCGTAAAGAATGTCCGGATCGAGCCTCGGAATCTCGACTTCCTGGTATGGGGGCGACAGGTCATCGATCCGGTACGGGCCTTCGATGGGCTCCGTTTCTCGGAGGAGCTCCGTCTCCCTGCGACGACGGTCGCGGCGTCGTCGGTTCCGATTGGTCCGTCTGTGGGCCGGATTGACATGCGGTTCCACCACCGGAACTTGGGATGACTCAATTGATGGAGGAGCAGAGGTGGTTGGATTTTATGGGAGTCCGACGATAGGTAGGTGATGTTCGGGGATTATATTCAATTGACGAGCTCGAACACTCCCGGGACGTGAGTCTGAAGCTCCACGTCCGTGAACGCCTGACGAAGGGCAGTGACTCGCTCTTTAATTAGCAACCGTTGGCTGCGGGACTCTGCTATCAGCTCATCTCGAGCCCGGGTTAGCCTTGTAATTTTCTGGTGTAATTCTTTAACTGTTTCTGGCGGGGCCCAGGTGCCCTTTACCCGCTCATATTTGGTTCGGAGCGCGGTATGCTGCTGTTTCAGCTCCTCGTACCTGTGCCTTAGGGCCACCACTGACGGGGATAGTCGTGGGATCCGCGGAATATCACTTTTCGTTGAGTTGGAATAGGTACTCATGTCTAGAGATAGAAAAGGGATTCAGGAAATGGAGATTATTTGAGAGAAAATGAGGAAAAAGGAAAGTTGACGGAAAAGTAGCAGAAGAATTTTATGAATGCTGAATTCGCCAGTGGGTTCCCAGATTTACATTATCCCTCGTTATGGCTTGTAAATATTTGAATTTCTATCGTTTATTATCGGGTGGATAGGGTCATGATTTAGTGACCTTAAATTAGGATTTTTGCGTGAGATTGCGTGTCAGTATCAACACGGTTATTCAGTCTTTTAGACGAATTAACGCCATCATAGATTATATTATTTCTGTTACTACGGTTATCTTTAACGGGATTAAACTCAGTAGAATTCGTTATAAGGTCGTAATATCAATTTTCCGATTTAAGCGTTACTATAAATTTGACGTTATCCTCATTAGTGACTATTTCGGAATATAAAATCAATATAATTTTCTATATACTCGTCCTATTATCATTCTAATTTAATATTACGATAAATTACACTAGTTCCTCCATAATTTAATAATTGTTTATTGTATTAAAATTTTTAGGATTCACCAAAATGATATTACTATCATCGGGGATTATTATTTATGAATTCAAATTATTAGTACACCTGAATTACCACTAAGGGTTATCACAATTTCAGCAATCATAGTGAAGGAAATTTACTTTAAACAGAATCAAAATTAATTATTTAGTATGAAAGTTATACAGAATACTATAATTAATTAAAATTTAAGGAAAATTGCGAGATCGTTGCAACAGTTAAAATGAATGGCCATCGGAAAAACATTAATCCGAACGACCAAAATCATGAAAAGGAATATTTTAAATAATATTTAAGAACTAAATAAATTATGTTGAGTTGAGACAGAAAATACGGGCCAAATGCTGCGCAAATTTTCGGAAATAATAAAATATTTATCATAAACCTGTAAAATAAGGGCGGAGCGCTGCTCAAAATTTCCGAATTATTCAAAATACTCTATCGAAAATTGTAAAATAAAAGTGGAGTACTCCTCAATTATTTGTATAATATTCTGATAAAACTGTAAAATAATGGCGGAACGCTGCTAAAATTTCCGAAATGAAAATAATATTTTATCGAAAACTGTAAAATAAGGATGGAGTACGGTTAAATTTTGATATAAAATATTTTTATAAAGCTGAGGAATAAGGTCGGATCCCTACAAAAAAAAACTTAATAATAATTATGATAATGGTAAGGGCAATGGTAATTATAATAATATTAATAATAACAATAATAATAACAATAATAATAACAATAATAATAACAATAACAATAATAATAATAATAATAATAATAATAAAAATAATAATAATAATAATAATAATAATAATAATAATAATAATAATAATAATAATAATAATAATAATAATAATAATAATAATAATAATAATAATAATAATAAAATATAATGGTAATGGTTGTAATAAGAATAATAATAAATGTAATAGCAGTAACAATTAATAATGATAACACATATAATAGAAACGATGATAATACTAGTAATAATAATAGGGAACATAGTAGTTATAATATGAATGAGGGTAAAAGAGATACTGTGATGATATTTAACATAACAAAGGGTGTACAGGCTATGGTAAAAGTCGATAATACGAACAACGATAAGAACGACTATGGGAACAAACATAACAATGAATAATATAGCTGTATAGACTAACATTTGAAGGAAATAAGGGAAGAATGGGACCTATAAATCGAAATCGAGCAATTGTTAAAAATTCTTGACAAAGTTTTTTATGTGGTATACAGTTTTGAATAACTTTCTTCAAAAGTTAATTTTAAGCTGTTAAGTCAATAATTATAGCATTATAAAATTTTACAGAGTACTTGTAACATTCTAGAGGAGCACGATCGGAGACCTCTGATATAAACTACACTCAGTGGATTCGTACAAAATTTGTAATCATTGTGCTTAAAATTATATGGCACCTTAAAAATTGTTTTCATATTTTTAAATTTAAAAAATAATACTCGATTTAGAAAAAACAAAAATTTTATTTACAAAGATAAATATAAAAAATTGAAAATTTTAATTTTTAAAAGATTTCTTAAAGAATTAATTAATACAAATATACTTATTAATTTCTACATTAAATATATATATTAATGCAAATAAAAATGATTTATTTATTATATTCGTGGACGCTCCCATTCAGCTGACCCATGTTCTAGGCACGGTGGGCACAACGTATAAGACGGGTTTTCCTATATAATAAATGATGTTATAATTTTATGTTTGCATAAATAATAGCTTCGAAATTAAAAATATGAGAAAATGTGTTTAAAAATCGATGAAATACATATAATACGTACAACACGATTTCTCTGTAAAACAAAAAATTCCCGAAAACCTTTAATAATACGGTACTTCTACAAAGCAATTATTATTTTTTTTAGAAAATTATATTATGGACATAAAATACAATTTGGGAATACCCAGATTTTATTATTTCAAGAATTTAAGTCTTATTTTATTACTAATGTGTAAATATGATCGCAGAGAAATTCGAGTGCAATTTTACTGTAGCTAACAAAGATTTTGCTAATTTTCATGTTATTAAATACAATTTACACGGAGTACAGGAATAATAAATTAAATTATGTAAGGTCATTAATTCCTTAAAGGTAATGTAACCACTAGCCCCTAAAATAAATTAATTTCAACTGCTTTTACTTCTCTGAAGTTTATGTGAAGCATCAGGACCGAAAGGAACTTTTGGCAGCTTGCAATTTTTGCACAATTCATCAGAACTATATGAATAGGTTTTGTGAATTTCAGCGATTGCCGGAAGGCTTTTAACATCCTTAGTTATGGAAGACATGAGAGTGCCGGGAATTTCTCTCACGGTTAAGGAAACATTAGCGATTTCAAATGTTTTACAAACGGGGTGAGTTTGCGGGAAAACTATTGACGTAGTAGGCGTGAGAATGATATTATAAACCCCATAATGATCATTCTGGAGAATTTCCACATCAGCTGGACGTGGAACTACAGATCCCGACGATTGAGAAACGTCTTTTTCTTTTAAACATACATCAGTGCAAATTGATTTTTTTGATTTGTCTTTTTTCTTTTCGTGATGCTCTTTAGCTTTTGTTTGAATAATTTTATCATTTTCTGGTAAATCATAATTATCAATAACCACTTTTGGTCCAATTTCATTTGCTAACATTTCTTTTCTATCATTTACATTTTTTATTTCTGCTCTTTTTTTATGATGCTTTTTAGAAGGCTTAGAAGTTTTTTTGTCAATTGGTGAATCTGAGACTTGATCTTCCGAATTACGAGATTCAGCTGATGACTTAAACTCTTTAGACATGATACCGAAAGTATCATTTTCTTGAGGTTTTGGAGGCTTTAAAACTTTAGTTTTTTTTTCAATTGATGAAGCTGGAACTTGACTTTCCAATCTACGATACTCAATGGATGATTTAATTTCTTTAGATGCGATACCGAGGGCATCGTTTCCTTGAGTTTTCGGAGGCTTAGAAGCTTTTGACTTTTTATCAATTGATGGATCTGGAATTTGATCATCCGATTTACGAGATTCGGATGGTAACATAAACTCCTTAGATTTTACATCGAGCGCATCATTTCCTTGAGTTTTCGGAGGCTTAGAAGCTTTTGACTTTTTATCAATTGATGGATCTGGAATTTGATCCTCCGATTTACGAGATTCGGATGGTAACATAAACTCCTTAGATTTTACATCGAGCGCATCATTTCCTTGAGTTTTTGGTAAATGTTTAGCCTTAGCTTTTGCTAATAATTGACTTGTCATTTTTGTCTCATTAAATGAAGAATCTAGTTTAGATTGTTTATCAAAGTCTGCGAAACCTTCGTATTCTTTCGGACTACTTTCTGAGCCTACGTATTTACTTCCTTCTTGAACATAGATAGATACATTTTTATCAGCTAAAATATTTGACTTGGGACTATCTTTTCTTTCTAATGAATTTCTACTTGGTTTATCTTTTTCTTTTGTTTTTGTCGCTTTACTACAAAAATCCTTTGGTGAACACATTAACGAACCCGAATCTTGTTTTTTAGAGTCACGTTTTCCTTCAATCTCTTCTTCTATTTGATGCTCTTTTTCCACATTCTCCAGATTATCTTCTCCTCTCTTCTCATATTCTGATTGAATTACAACTTTTGAAGGACTTGCATCTGCTTTATCTAAAATAGGCTTTGAATAATCATTAATTTCGTTAGAATGAGATTTGGACTTTTCTACTATTCCGATTTGTGATATTTGTTTAGGTGTCTTCATAATATTATCTTCAAATGATTTTGGATCTCCTTTCAAACCTTGATTATCTGGTGATAAATGAGAAGACAATATTTGATTTTGAATATTCGGTAAAGGAACTGTAACACCTTTAGAAATATTGTTTTGAGCGGCTAATCCAACTTCCTTTTCTTCTCGAGACTCTGGCTTTTTATGTCTATCTTGATTTTTAACATTTGCATATGGATATTGGAATTGCTCTGCTAATAAAATAGGAGTGGTGCCTTCTCCAGTTGATAAGGGACTTGTTTTCAGTCGAGACTCGAGTTTTTCAGATTTACCTAGTTTGCTCTTATACACTTTGCTTTCAGGTGTTACTGATCCTTTGATTTTGTAGTTTTCAGTGAACACTGAGTAGCCCTTGCCTTGTAATGCATTTTCCATAAAGTTATCCTCTAAAGTCTTTTCTGATACCGGATCTACATTAATTACATTTTTCTCCGTTTCCATATCAGACTTCATAACTCCCGATTGTTTCTTGATATCTTTCATAACGTTCTCACTAGCATATCCGAGTTGACTGGTCTGAGAACGATTTGCATTTTCTTTAGATAACGGTGAAATCTGTTTGACATCAGGATTTTCTTGATTTTCATAATTTTGAGAAACCAAAATATTTTCTTCTAAAACTAGATCATTTACTGAAATCAAAGGACGATTTGGATATCCTATAGTTTGTGACTGATTTTGAGGTATAACCAACTTTTGTGCTAAGTCGGCTGGAATTTGCTGGTCTCCTATATCAATTTGAGCACAAGAAAGATTGCTATACTTAGGAATTTTGGGTCTAATTTGCTGTTCCGATCTAGGAGCAGACTTTGATTCATTTGACAAACTACGATTACTAGCTTTCTTTAATATCTTGGATGCTGATTTGGTTGCACTTGCCAATTCAAAACCTTTCTTCCGTTTTTTAGGAGTAGATAGCTAAAAATATGTTGAAGAATATATTAACATTTAATGTTTATTTAAATAATAAATTATTACCATTTTTGACGTGAAATACCAGATGTTTTTTATTAATCTAATTAATTTAAATAATATATTTAAATAAAGCAATTTAGTAAATTCTTCTCGCGGTACCCCTACTGCTTTATATATCTTAAAATATGTATAATTTTATTTAATTGTAAATAATGGATAACTCCTAATAATATTACCATTTTTTTCTAAAGGTCATACTAATAAATAGTATGACTATTCTTTATTTGATGTCAGTCCAGGCAATTGTATGGGATTCTTGTCGTGCTCATATTTCGGCAAGTGTAAAAGAGCATTGCAGAAGAAGAAATATTAAAATGGTGGTAATACCAGGTGGGTCACAGCCTACTGCAAGCTGGAGATATTGGAATTTTTTAAAAATTAAAGGATAAAATTTCTGGCTTCATTAACACTTGGAAAACCTCAGAAGAAATTGTATAAATCCTAAAGCTCCCGATAAAAATCTTGTCAATCAATGGGTCAATAGTGCTTGGGGTTGCGTGTCTATTCAAAACATTAAGAATTCAATTCGATCTGCTGGGTTTACAGAAAATATTAATGATTGGCATGTATCAAATCATGATATTTATGGCGATAGGTTCAAAGATGCAGCATACGAAGCTTCCATACGACCAAATTTAGTTCTGGTACAAGATTATTTGAAATTTGAAACTGATTTTTTGATTTTTTATTGATGAATAAATAAATTTTTTATATAAGTGATTAAATATTTCATTTATTTTAATCCAAATAGTATGGCCAAATTAAATTTAAAACTAAGAAAACATTTTTATTTTGGTCATACTATTGAATAATATGAGTCATACTATTATGAGTTATCCGTTAGTTTATATATGTATTAAAATTAGTTTAAATATAAATTTTCAATAAAATGATAAAAAATGTATGAAATATTTTATAATTTTAGTTAAATAGGCTTAATTAAAAGTTAAAGAGTCGTACCTAAAAAAAGTAAGAATTGTTATACCTGCGCTACTCATAATTATCTGTTAAAGTATATTTAACTGTAGAAAATTTGAGCCTAAAATTCTTTCGCTGTTTGAAGATGTCAAAAAATGTTGATTTTGGAATACCAATTACAAAAGACTACGAATCTTTCCTAGACGATATAATGCTATTTTCTTTATACTAGCAAAATATACAGAGTAGTCTTAGTTTTTTCAGTATTTTTCCTTATTTTTTGAAGAAATATTGGCAAAAATTTGCATTGAACTTGTGATATGTGCCAGATTCTACTTACGAACAAACGGCTTACATGAAATGCAGACGCAACTTTATTAATTGCATCGTATTCTAATTTTTGTTTTTCTTCAGCAATAACTGTTCCAAAACACCAAGGTGTTGCTCATTAGTTAATTACTTTGATTTGATATATCTCTTTAGCAATCTACATTATTTTCATTAATATCTTCCATTTTAAAATTACAACTATAAATATTTTAATAAAATTTAGTTAAATAACAATGTTAGTCAATTTCTGAAATGTTTATTCAAAAATGAAATATGAAATATTTCGACCGATAATCGGTCCTCATCACTTATAACCAAAATTTAACTAGACTTTCGCTTTCTCGTCTTCTCTGATTAATATTTAATTTCACTGGCAATATGCAAAAGCTAGAAAGTCTTGTACCGATGGTGTATTTGTTAAAATCTGTATGTATAAAGAAGTTCATTTACAAGCCGATTTCAGTATTTCAGAAAGTATCAAAAGACATTATAGATTTTGTTGCAGACTCTGAAATGTAAATTAAAATTAATGGACATCGAAGCTTTTCCGGGAATATCTTTTAAAAGATTACAAAACGAGCTTGTAAAAATTTAAAAGTATAAAAGTATTGGAGTAGAAAACTGGAAAACAAGTTTACAGAAGTTAAAATAAATTAATCAAGTACTCAAGAAACATTTAGAAACGATAGACATCAATCTTGAATTTGTGAGTAAGTCCTCTTTTAATAGTACGAATGTTAGGATTACAATTACCAGGTAAGTCATCAAGAATATAACGAACTGATATCAATGAAATCTCGATGCGACTCCATGGGAATAATAGCATCATTACATTCGGTAGAAACAGGAGGCCTTTCACACCAAAAATTTGATAAATAGCTCCCCAGATAATTAAATCTAAAAACTGCGCGATGAGCAGTTGATGGGTGTACTCATTATCTTCATGCTATTTGACTCAGAACACTATCTGAGACCTTAAAGTTTGTGAATGTTCTTGTTTTCGACCCATGATCAGCAACAACATTATAAGGTCAACCAAGAAAAATCAGGCTTAAATATGGTTGCAACTAGTTTTTTCAAGTTCTATATTTAGATTATATTGCATCACAAACATTTGATAAATATCTACTAATAGTATTGTAATAAATTATTTATTTTCATAAAGAATATGTTGCGCTGCTAAACCTTTGTCCGCCACTGTTGGAAATCAACTTCTCTTTTATGTCACAATAAATTTGCATTTATATGAAATAATCAAAAGGACATTTATGAATAGCTTCAAATAATGTCATTTGTTGTTTTAAAGCTACGACGTTCGAGAAAGGAAACACTATAATTCATTTACAAATAGATAAAATTACTTACTTAATTTGTTACTTGCCTTATACAAACTAAATGTGGAAAGCCATTCGAAAGCCTTAAGTATGTTACATATATACGAATAATTAAGAAAGAAATATCTGTCAAAAAAGAATGTAAAATAACAATAGCTTTATCGAAATATAATATAAATGTCAGATATTGGTAATTATAGACTGTAATGTAATCAACCTTACTCGCAAGCCATCTTTGCTATGTTCAATATTTCCATAAATCTTCCAAAACACTCCAATAAATCTCTCTTAGTGATGCATACGTAATTTATGGTAATAAAGGGCCAACGAATACTGGTAACGTATATGGAACCAAATTCCAGTCATAATATATACAAGTCATAATTTCACATTTTATGTTTCTTACATTAAAAAACCCAAAAATAGTCCTCATTAAAAACTAACCGTAAAAACATAGTTTTTAAAACTCTCTGTATCTCACTCTTTTACATTCTCTCGAAATTAAAATTTCAATATGCGTGATCAATATTACGCAAAATCACCTAGTTAAGAAATTACTTTGAAAGGAAAATTTTATTAATATTTTTTTATAATAGGTGAACAAATAGAAATTTTGAAAGAATGCATTATCCACGACGATAAACCTTTCAGAAAATTTCAGCTCGATCAGATTTTCGTTGCTCATCTAAACATAAGTGAAAGTGAAGTTAATATAGAGAGAGTAAAAATTCCTCAAATCACTATGATATTTTATTGCAATTTAATCTGAAAATCGATTTTTCTTTATTGAATGATGCATAAGTTATTTAATTTCATCAAGTATTTATTTTACAGATTGGTTTTAAATAAATTTAACTACTGATTCTAACTTTTGTCCAATATTCATGGTGATGGTAACGAAATTGAGGAAATCATGACGTTTTAAATGGACAATATCGAAAAACCCATAATTATTATAATAAGAATATTTATACCAAATTATTATTATTACTATCATAATAATTTTGTCTTACAGTCGTCTTTTGATAGGTACTTTTACCAAGACCTCTAAAAACATTTAAAATAAATAATAATTCTAAATATTAAAATATATGGTTCAAATAATTATACTTTTGAGGTACTTTTCATATTGGTAATATCTGCTGCCGTGGATAAATTCTTTTTTCGTGAATCGCTATATGTGACTATTGAAGCTGACATTGATGTTGCATTTGCGCCAGTATAGTCACTATATATATATATATATATATATATATATATATATATATATATATATATATATATATATATATATATATATATATAAAGAATTAGATTTTTTATTATAATTAACTCATGTACTTTGCGACTTTATCTTCGATATTCTTAATAATTCTATCATAATTTTCTTTAGATATTGCAACAACTTCATCTGGTCGAACAGTGCTCTTAAAATGAATATTCATATGTATACATGTATACCCGAAATTATTATTTACTTCAAGTCCATTATACAACGTTACATGATATCTTTCTTCGTTCAATCCAGGATGGACAATTTTGGAAGAAGTTATTATTCCAGGTAAGTAAAACGTTCTATCATTATCCATATTGTACACTTTTATCAAAGCTGTCATGCCTGCCTGTTAGAAAAGCAAATGTTATTCTATCTTTCAAATTATAATTGAAGATAAATTCATGATATAATATGCGAGTAAACATCCAAAAATCATAGAATATACACATGAAATAAAAAGAAATAAATAAAGTAAAATCGTAACAAAACGCAAAAAGTAAGCAAGAAATCAACACAAAAAAATGTGTGTGTTTGTATTTTGTTTTATTTTTCTCACAAAAATTACTTTTCTGATTTTCTATAGTATATGTTATTGTTTATTCCGAAGGCAATATTTTTTGTTCAAGTAAGTCGGCATATTAAACATTAAGGCTGTACGTGTGCTGAATGGAGTTACAAATAATGAAAAATCCAGATTTAATAGAAGCTTAGATAGGGTTTATACGAATATACGAAAGGAATGTAAAATCGGAATTAATTTATTAATTAGTGAACGAGTTTTAAGGAATACACCTAATTCTGTTTTTACACGAATTATTTTTACACGAATTTGAAATAACACGAGTAAATACGAAAAAATATTTCTATTTTTACACGACATAATTTGAAATAACACGAATACAAAAAAAACAAAATTACTTTTTTTACATGAATTATTGGATTTAACACGTTTTTTTTCAATGAATTTTTTTAAAGTAAAAAAAAGTAATTTTTCAAAAAATCTACTGATGTCCCAACACAGTCGGCTAGAAATGATAAAGATTAACAAAATCATTCCAGTGATGGCAGTGATATTGTAGTCTTTCGCAAACGTTTACGTTTATTATCAGACAGTGACAATAAATAAAATTGTTTAATGTTTAAATTTTTCTTATGGTTGTACTTTATGTTATTTAAGTTTTTTGGCAATGAATTTCTGGTATTATTTTTTTTATGAAATCTAAATTTTAATTTATTTTATTATAATTTAGTTTATTTAATAAATTAAAACGAAAATAAATTCTTAAAATAACTACAACAATATTTTTTTATATTATTTAGTCTAATTTTAACTTATTTTTTGAGGTCTAGAACCAATCTATTATTTTTGTACTTGGCCAGTATCTTTTTTTACACGATTTTTTTTTTACACGAATTTCTCGGGAACCATTCTATCGTGTAAAAACAGAATTAGGTGTAGTTGTAATTGTATATAATCGTATTGCTTTGTTTTTAAAAATCATTTCATTAATTGTATAGGTTTATTTATTGATTTTGCCAGCAGGCTCTATAAGTATGAATAAATGGATTTATAAATGTGAATAAATAGATTTGAGTATAAATAAATAGATTTAGTAAGAAGATATGGCTTTACATTTATAAAAAAATAGTTTATATATGTGAATAAATGGTTTTGTAAGTACAAATAAGAGGTCTAGAGCCTCGAGTTGCGTCGTTAATGAGTTACAATAAATCGCGACGCTTCTCGAAACAGCGCAATTCGAATTTAAATTTTGTATACATTTGGACCTGTTTTTATATAATAGGTTCCGATAAAATCTGAAGTCCATGTTTTTTAAAAAAAAATTAGTTATATTGCTACATATTTAAATAAAAAATAGGTATGAATAGATTAACTATTATTTAATAAGTTTTATTAAACCAAAAACTAATGCAAAAATTAATAGAATTTTAAAATAATGTAAAATAATGAAACAACATAAATTTATAGAATTTATTCAG
Source organism: Schmidtea mediterranea (assembly GCA_022537955.1). Lineage (NCBI taxonomy): Eukaryota > Metazoa > Platyhelminthes > Tricladida > Dugesiidae > Schmidtea > Schmidtea mediterranea. Next base: position 297,775,242 of record CM039679.1, on the reverse strand, counting down.
ATACCTTTGAGAAATGTATATATGTTGTAATTGATTTTTTAAAATTTAAAAAAATTATTATTAAAAAACCAAGAAACACTTAAACGTTATAAGTTATACAAACAACTAAGAACTAAACTTTTATACTAATAAATACTGAATAAAAAATTATTTTATTTGCAGATGCATTTAAAAATAAATGGCGTTCTAGTTTCGGTTTAAATTTTAATTTTTGAATATAGACGTTATGCTATTTTTTGATTAAATTTTATTTTAAAACTTTTTTTCGACGCATTTCGAAAATTCGCAACGCAACTCAACATTAGGTTATCAAAATTTTTGTGGCGCAACTCGAAAGGACGCAAGTTGGAACAACGCAACTCGAGGCTCTAGTGTATAAATAAATGGATTTAGTATGAACATATGTATGGGTTTACATTTATAAAAAAATAGTTTATGGATGTGAATATATGATTTTGCACATATGAATAAATGGCTTTATACATATAAAATGAATGTATAAATGGATTTGGTACGAATACATGGCATTGCATGTATGAAAAAAGCTTTATATAAGAATGGATTTGTACATGAATAAATTACTTTATAAGTATGAATAAATAGCTTTTTAAGTATAAATAAATGGTCATGTAAATATGAATAAATAGCTTTATAAGTATGAATAAATGTGTTTGTAAGTATAAATAAATGGATTGCGAATGAATAAATTGGCTTTACATGTATGAAAAATAACTTTATGGATATGAATAAATTGCTTTATAAGTACGAATAAAAGGTCTTTAAAGTATGAATAAATTGTTTTATAGGTGTGAATAATTGGATTTATAAGTATGGATAACCCTGAAAGTAAGGAAGGATTTCATACGTGTAAATTTTTTAAAGCTATTAGAAGCAATTCCAAAAATTCGTATATAATATAAAGCATAATATTCGTCTTAGTCTGAAAAGGAAATAAAGATATTATATTAAAATAGTAATTTCATTTAGAAAAGGAAAATACATACGGTAATTCGAGCATACTTTTCAGGTAAAATGACGCAATCCGGCACGGGAACACTCGTAATGCCGGCAAACATATTGAACTGCACGTCCACAAAATCACAATTAGGCCAATTAATAATTTGAGCTTTACAATATTAATAATAGTTAATATAACAATGAAATCAAATTACCATCATAATAATATCCATCTTCCGGCCCGGGAGCTAATATTGTGGCTCCTTTCATGGCTGCTAATAGAACTTTTGAAAACGGCTCATTTGTGTTTTGAAGTTCACCATCAAATGGCTTTCAAAATTACGATTTTACAACAATAAATAAACATTTATAAAAGAAAATAAACAAAGTAATAAACTTTTGAAGTGAAACATAAATTGAGAGGCTCAATTTTAGATACAAACTTTATTATATTTTCATTTGAAATTAACTATTTTAACACAATTTCTGCTGTTTCCAAAAGTCAAAAGACGTCTAACTTAATCTTTGTACTGCCAAAAAAGAGATTTATAGAAAATTGTAAATAGAAAACTATTTAGTTTGATCGAAATTCTTACAATATAATTCGTTTTATAAAAAGCTAATCAAAGAATTTATTTGCTATAAGTAGGTAGATGGAAGCTCCATAACCCTCATGGTGACACACCATGAGGGTTATGGTCACGTTGAGTGTCATGTGACTATTTTAAACAAAGACATTTTTAAATTGAATGAGTCTTTTCGAACATATGAATTATAAAATAAGTGATGATCTATGTATGTTTGAGAATATAAATGCATAGTTTAAACTCGATCTAATTTAATTTATTGAAGTCTGTGTTATGAAAGATGATACATAAAGAATTTTCAAGTTGTATTAAAGACCCTTTATCCTACGTCATTGTTTGAATAAAAGTTCGGAGTTTTTCGAAGACCATTTTTCAAGGAAATTTTCTGAAAATCAAAAACTGCTTAAACCTCTCAAAGTTTCAAGTTAGTATCTGTATAAATAGAGTTTTATGCACTGACGATGATTGTGCACCTATCAGAGTCAAACCATAATTTGCCAAACATTTAAGCAGTCAAAATTTAAAAAATTGGTTTTGACAAAAACTTATGTTAAAACAAGTTCATTTTATGAAGACTTTTTTTAACCAAATGATAAAAAGTTTCACAATATAATATTTGAAAATTTTATTATTGTTAGGTAACGCTCCTATTCACACAAAAGACTTTGAATTGAGTAATATTGAGTTATGTTTTCCCTCCAAATACGTCATCTCTTATTCAAGCTCTTGACCAAGGTATTATAAAAAGTTTTAAAGAATATTATAAGAAATTTTTGAGCCTGTCAATAAATTTTAATTTAGATAATAACGTTACACAAACGATATGGTGCAAAAATATTGATATATATCAAGCAGTAGCTTTGATTTTGAAAGCATGGAATAGTGTAAAATCTGAGAATATTTCTAAATTTTTTACTAAGTCTTTTGAAAATGCGTATGTCATGACAATCTAAAAGATTAGTTTCATAGAATTTTTTAATAAAAAAACATAATAAATTCTTTTATATTATTTTTTGACTTTAAAAAATAACGCAACAAATTAGGTTTTACCTGCACATTAAATGAATAAGGCGCTTGCGATTACACTTTACAGGGTATGATGTTCTGATACTTAATAGGTGGCACATTAACTATTTATATATTGATGTGACCTTAAAATTGAAATTGTTTTAAAGTAACATTGAATAGAAACCAAACAAAATAGAGGTTTGAAAACGTGTAAAGACGTTGAATGAAAAAATAGTTAAAGAAAAGGACCTATGTATGAAATGCACAGAAATGTGATTGTGTAGGCGAGAATTCTGTAGTCGAAATGTAACGGTAGCCGAAATGTCGGTAGGCCAAATGTCTGTAGGCGACTTGTCATGCCGCAGAAAAATTCCTGTAATCTAGGCATCATTTTCTATTTATCCGCCGAAATTACCAACATATTTTTCCTAACGGATCACAAGTTCTGAAAATGCATTTTCGAAGAAATCTTCCACTGTCTCCTTCAATCCATTTTCATTTTCAAATATTTTTCCATCCAAGTGCTTCTTAAGGTGGCGGAAAAGGTATGCATTCAATTTGACAACAGTCGCGTCGAAATCCAACATGATTACCTTGAGAGAATCCCTAAAAAACGGATAGAATCATTGATTTTCGAAAGGTAGCACCACTTCTGAGTTTCTTCGTAGAAATTTTGACGGATAACTTCCACTCACTGAATAATCTTTTTGACTCCGGGATTTAAAGAGTCAATGGGATTTCATCTTCAGTAACAATGTTACATAGGAAATTGCGTCACATTCACTATAAATCTGTGAATTGTTACTGTATCCCTGCAAAAGTTTTTCCATCATTTCAGATGTTAGGAACACTAATACTAATTGGGAACACAACTTTCGAATCTCAACACCTTTCCTAATAATGACTTTACACACCTGTACGATTTCTACTAACTTTTCTGTATTTTTTTCTTGAATTTTAACTGGTTGAACTGACATTTCTTCATCAAAAACTGACTTTAGGCCACCTTGGAATTCGCGCACTCAATATTTAACAGTGCTATATGATGGGGCATCTTTACAATACGTATACTTTAATTCCTTGAAATTTTTTGCCGGTTTTCTTCTTAAAAACTTAAATTTATATTATACTTCTGTGTTTAACAGCTTCCATGCTTTTTTCATAAAAAAAAGCTGAAAATAAGTGTAAATTAATTAATACATTACCTATTCTTATGTAGTTATATGTATAGTCAGAAATTCTTTAATTTTAGACAACTATTTCTATGTCAGGCCGAGTACTTAATAAAGTACTTAATAATACTTAATAAACTTGGAGAAACTTCTCAACATCTACAAAATGATTTTCCTAGCTGATGATCGCATGAAAACTATCCAATATAGTGTGCTTGAATTGAGCTTATTGTTTTTGATGTTTTAACATTTCTTTAATTTTCTGATTTATTGAAATTTCCACAAGCCAGATTAATTAATTTATATGGCATATCAACTGGTCGTGTAAAATATATGATATATTCAAACAAATTTGAAAGTGCTGCATTTTAACAAAACTGTAAGTTTAAGGCTTCTGGTTCCTTTCATACATTTTAAATGACTTTATTTAATATTATTAAGGTTCGGAGAAATTGGGTTTAAATTTAGTAAATTTTAGGTATTTTTAAATAAGTATAAAAACAGTAATTGAATATTACTAATTTTAACAAAATAATGTAAATAATAGGAACTTCTTTTGATTTTCACCTCTGATTTCTTTTCATTTTCCAATGGCATTAAAAAAGATTTGACTATGAATCAGTAATGATATCGATGTTTTATTGATACTCACGAATTTGCGCCATAGCCTTTTTTGAGTGATCATGACCATTATCTATTTTCAAATGATATTACGAAAGTAAAATTATTTTGAAACAACTTTGATTTTTGTTTTACTACACCGAAAAAAAATCACAATTTATTGATTGTATGCAAAATAAACGGTTTTACATTGTCATGGAAAAAATATATTTATAAATAATAAAAATTATGATTTATCTAATAGAACTTCAATAACTAGAAAGGAGTCAATTAGAATATATAAAATGAATATATAAATAGATTCCGAATTGAAAACATCCAATAAAAAATAAACAGAACTAAAACAAATAAGTTCAATCGATTTAGAACAAAACAATACAGAAATCAACTTTTTCTCTCACTGACTACTATTCCGATTTTTATGTTTGGATTTCCTGTTATTGAGGGAAGAAGTTGATAACTGTCTGTGGGCAGGTGAAACCGGTAAACTCACCTCAAATTCCGGGGTTTCATCCTTCCCACCTTTACCTGGACCGGTTTTTCCTCTTATACGTAACAAATCTCCTGCTTGAATAAAATACTTTTGCCCCTAAACCAAGAACTTTATTCAACTTTATGTTAGAAAAAATTTAAATAACGTCAATCAATTAAAATATCCAAAAAGAAATTTAAAATAAATATAATGATGCATGTACATTATTTGTCAGGTTACACAATTTTCAAATTCAATCTACTAAAAGCATAAAAATTAAAAATTTCTGATGACATACTCAGATATATGTGGAAAAATGATGAATATTTAGTTTAAAGTTGTATTTTGTGTAAATATAAAAGTTTTATAAAATATTTTGAATTGTTTAATGTAAATAATATTTTTATTATTTATTATGGATTTCAGATCATTTATAACTAATTTGCAAAAAGAAAAGATTTTCGAAAAAGCTTTATTCAAAAATAATTTCTGGGAATTATTTTTGATAATTATAATAATATTAATATTATTAATAGTAAATAACAATTAAAAATAGTTAAATAAAGATTTTAATAATATTTATTATTATTACAACAGCAAAATTAAATATAAAATAAAACCAAATAATAGTAAATAATGAAAATGAAAATAATAATAATAATAATAATAATAATAATAAATAAATAAAATAGCAATAATTTTTAACAAGTTATTATAAGGACATTTTTGTGTTTCACCTCTGATTTCTTAATAAGTGACATAAAATTTTCTACAAAATTTGACTATGAATACCTTAAAATAAATCTGATTCATTATCAAGTTTTGTAGAAAATTTTAATAAGTTAAAAATAAGATATGCCTTTGCCACTAAGTATTTATTAAGCGGATGAAAAAACTTTCAATATAAAACTCAAACTAAATAATATGGTTTAATTTATATACTTTAAACACTACTATAATTAGTATAAAATGCTTTCAAACCTTGTTTCATATGCATTGGGGTAAGAGGAGAATTATTAACAAATCTGCTATAAAACGCTTTTCACCTCATTAAAATATATTGAGTAGTTTTGTAGTTATCCATTTTTAAGCAAACAATTAATTTTTGCTGAAATATAAAAGGGAGTTTTAACACAATCAGATATAATTCAGGGAAATGCGTTCATTCTTGTGTACCATCTTGGACAAATATATCATATTAACTTGTAGTACATTACTATATACTAGCTTGAGAAATCTCGCCCATAATAATAAAAATAGCCCGTATATGCACTTGCCCCATTTACGAACTTACTCCACTCAAACTAATTAAAACATACAAAACATTCGAAGCATTCTGCGCATTAATTTTTGGATCCAACGACCATATCAACAATGCCCCACATATAACACGTTCCCAATAATTATTAAAACTTTTTAATAAAATTTAAAAATCAGAAATGTTTATTTAACTGATACACTAATCGATATTGCTCTAGAACTCCAGTACAGAGATGGCCGGAAGTCTCACCAATGTATATGGCAATATATCCATTACATTTAAATTGATAAACGATATCTGAACACAATCCAACAAAAGCTTTTGACTTATTAATCAACATATTGCATACCTTACCCGAATCAGAAACGATCTTATAATCTAAATTTCTCATCTGCTTACTTAACTTTTTCTTATAATCTGTACAATCTTCCGAGTAAGGCAATACTAACACAAATTTAGGCTCATTCTTTTTACATACATCACCAATCGATATTAAATATTAATTTGAGATTTTTATTATAGTATTGAATTTATTTTATTTATATAAATTTTAAAATCAATGTAAAAATTGTTAAAAATATATTAATTAATCAATATTATTTTGTTTGATTTTTCTACCCGATGATGCCAGTGAATATGTCGAAATATATTGTAAAACAAGAGTTTGAATTTCATTTATATTTACTTTAAACAATTTAGAGTAAATCATGTCATTTAAACAAATTTCTGCTTTAGAATTCTCAAAACATTTTATCAAAAATTAAAAATTTTGCTTTTTTTTAAATCACAAATTCTACAAAATGTTACAAAAAATTAATTTAAAAAATATATATTACTAAATATTTCTAAATCTTACAATGTATATTTCATTCATAAACATTTCCAATTCTTCTTCACCCATGGCCAATTAGCGTCTCTGAATGCTTTCATGACCCATCGCTTAACATCATCATTACCCAATGGATATTTCACAAGCATCTCATCAAACGCATTGAGGGTTGAATCGCCAATATGGATTTGTATTAATTTTCGCAGTTTTCTATAATTAAATAATTAAATTTCTAAATTTCTAATTTCTTGCTTTCGATATTTATTCATTAGATTTTCGAGTTTTTCCTGATACGCTTTCAGATCAACTGCTAATGGGTTTACAAGCCTTACAACTGGCTTATAGCCTCGTTTTGGAGATCCCTCTGTTACAACATGAGATATTGGAAGAATTTCTTCAAACACTTTTGACATAACATATTTGTCGATAATAGGGACATATTTAGGTCTAACTTTAACTATTGTGGGAGCTAATGCATCGAGGATTGTCATGTGTTGCGGAACTAGTCCATATATATGCAACCATTGCTTTAATGTAAGACTTAAAACAATATTAAAAAAAATCAGTATTCATAATAATAATAATACTCTTTTTGTTTTGGTTTGTCCTTTTTAATATTTGGTTGTTTCTTTGACATTGCTTCATTATATTCGTCTATAAATAATATAGAATGTAATAAATAAAATAAAAATTAATACAATTATTAGCAATTCAAAAAAAATTATATTTTTATAACTTTCTTATTTACAGTCAGACCTCCATAATTTACTATTAAGTTTTATAAAATGTGGAAATGTACGGAAGGTTGTATGATTTCCTTCAATAATTATTTTACTAACTAAAACAGAAATGTCATCCATAAATATGATGATAAATATGTAATGAGAAAAAAATATTGCGATTAAATTTTGCATTGAATGATACAATTGAATTGGGCTAGAAGAAATTTAAATTTACAGATATATTAATGAAGCCGTGTCTAATACATAGTTCGCGGGCCGAATATGGTCCAATTAAATTTTTTCTGTTTTGATGTTAATATTTATAAAATATTTACATTTTTATTAAAATATGTTTTTTTGGATAGTTAGATAATATTTTGATCGGCAAATATGAAAAAGAATAAAGCTAATTTGATATATTGAAATAATTTTTTTTGTGATTTTTAATTTATACTTAATTTATAAATAAATCTGCTAAAAACAAAATTAAAAAATTTTATTAAAAATTTCTTTCAATTATTTCAATATCAAATGTTATATTTTCTTTTTTTGATTGTTTAGGTATTTTAATTTATGATAAAAAACTGTAAATTTTTGTGATTTGTTGAATATGGTTGTATTACGATATTAACTTGTGTAAGTGTGACTTATATCCTCTCCAACCTTTGAAATCCCTGGAAAATTTCTAACATCAAAACCTATTCATGCTCCTTCTGTACTCATCTGTATTCACTATTAACTGTTTAATGTTTAGCAGCTATGTGAGACTTGATTCTTCTTGGTGATGTTTGCTATTACGCGTCCAGGACCAAGCGATTTGTGATTTTGGTAGTCAAGTGTGCTGAATCAAGTGGCATAGACAATAGCTGAAGTTTGGTTGAGGATAAATAAAAGTGACTAAGCTTTTTGTCAGACGAAATAACCCCATTCAAGTTCTATAACATATCGAATTTAATATTGAAATTTATAAATTCAATATATATTGAAAGTAAAAATCAAATTGTTTTAATATCGATTTCAAGTAGCAGAATATTTCATTTCAATTAATTAATAATAATCAAACCTCCTACACCAATCAGACCTTTAAGCAGTGATTCGGATTCATCCAACCTCTGCTGTTAGGAGATTGGGGAGGACGAGCTATCGGGATGGGATTTATCCTGATCGGAAGATATGTGATATGTACGATGAAATCTCAGAAGAGGAATATAGCCAAAGACACATTCAGGATAAAGCTGATCAAAAGATAAAAGAAAACGAACTAAAGAGAAAAGCCGAAAGTATGACTAAGGTCATAGCTAACTTCGAAAACCCTATCGAAAGAGAAAGGTTAATCGAATATGAGGGAAAGTCAAATCCCTATATCACAAAGGAATTGGTAAACAAAAATCGAAAAATCAACGAAGAGAAAAAACAAAACAACTCACTCACAAAGAGTCCGTTAATCAAAACGCCAGCAAAGAAAAAGCAAAAAATCAACAAGAATCAAATGTAAACAAAGATATAAAAAATAATAAGATTTCATAAGAGGTGTCACAACAAATACGACTATGGTGCATGATGATACCCTCGATTTGTTTCCTGGAACATCCATCCGTTAATGCCGGTGATGATTATGTCCACATCTTTAAAATGGCATATTACGAATTGGCATTAATAAATATTTAGCCTTTCTAACACCTCTTGCTATAAACTCTGTAAAAATCAAAAGGATCAATAGGCCGCGCTTTCACGGTCTGTATCGTACTGAAAATCAAGATCAAGGAAGATTTTCACATTTTTAGTCAACACCAGGTTTCTGTCCTACTTGAGCTTAATTTAATATTAATAATTTTTTTCGATCGAGTGCAACACAGTTTGGATATTTATACCGTATGTAACAAAATATCAATTAAACTAATATTTGATCTTAAGGATATCTTGTATTTGTCTGTTAACTCACCCCAATTTTTATTTTTTATTTTTTTACAGAAATGAATGCAAAATCATTTGCTATAACATTCTGCTATGTTAAATTATTTCATTAACCCAATGTTTCCCAACCGGTGTGCCATGGCACTCTAGAATGCCGTAGGGATATGAAAAGTGTGCCGTGAGGTCAGCTTATTTTATTATTGAAAATTTATTAATTTCATATTAGGGTTGATTTTAAAAAAGGCTACTAGCTTAGACTTATCAATTATTTTTGGTAAATATTAAGAAAAGACAAAAACTGACCTCAATTCATAATGAGTTAAGAGTATGTTTGTCAAATATATGACCTAATAATAAGGAGATATGCATAAAGCATCAATCTCAAATTTCGCATTAATATGTAAAAAGATTTTTATTATTGAATATTGAACTTACAAACCTTGCTGTTATTTTTATAGCTGAAATCTTAATATAATATGAGTAGGGTGCCTCCAATTTTTCAAATTTTCCCTTAGGGTGCCGCTATCCAAAGAAGGTTAAGAACCACATTTCAAAAAAAAACAAAATAAAATAAATAATTAATTAATAAAATATTAATATGAATTTTTTACAATTATCCGCTTTATATAATGATAAAAGAAGTAGTCTACAGTTCATTCAACAACATGGAATTGGTCATAATCTGCGTCATTGTTCAAACAAGCATGTCATAATCTTGTCACTGACAGATCGTCAGGATCGTTAAAGATACCGTCAGAGTTCGTGTCGGCAGGATATACCTGTTCGGCAAGGAGCATGGCTACAAGGTGTTTGGAAGTGTATGTCGACAAACTGGTGAATGTTTCATGTTTACTGTCCGAGGCAGAACAGCAGCTACCATTCTTCCGATAATATCTACGCAAATATTGACAGGAACTACAGTTATATACCAATGAAGAGCCTATACTGGCATTTCTGAAATTGCTGGAGGCGGATTCCATCATCAGACTGTAAACCAGACTCTCAATATTTTGTTGATCCTAACACTGGAGCAAATACTCAAAGAATTGAAAGTTCGTGGAAGGCAGCAAAAGAACTTAACAAATGTAACAATAGAACACACAGAAGCATGTTGGATTCATACATGTGTGAATGCATGTGCCGTACACGTACAAAAGTTCGGCAATTTGATTTATTTGATGCGATTCTCGCTGATATTGTGCTTTTAGGACACCGATTAAACCTGTGACAATTAGTGTTCAAACAATTAAATATAACATACTTAGTGTTGTTTCATAGTAGAATAAATGATTTTGCATTCATTTCTGTAAAAAATAAAAATGGGGTGAATTAACAGACAAGTACCGGATACCTTCCAAAAATTCCCTTCCAAATTGATCTAGAATATCGAATATGTGGTGATAAATAAAAGTGGAAATATTTTTTTACAATCTACACAAATATGGTGGTTTGACTTATTGACAATTTGAGTGTAGCCAAAATAATACAACCTGAGAATATGCATTCATAATTCCATAATAAAATTTTGTTTACTTAAATTTTTCTTGCATTTCAAATATTTTAATTAATTTTATTAGTTCGTCCGGTTGGTAAAAAAAAGAGTTTTCAATGATAATAATCATGCTTAAATATCTATCCAATGAAATTCAAGTATAATTAAATAATAATTTACTATTTCAAATGTTTTGCAAAAGGTAGGTTGAATTTGAAGAAGTCACTCAATATTGATTTTAAATAAAAATTCCTATTCTAATATTACAAAAAATACCTTCTAATATTTTTTTGTATCTTTCTGTCTGACGATCAATTATTTCCTGAGTTTCATCAATTACCCATTCTTGCTCATTTTCATCTCGAGAACTCAAAGCTTCGAGGAATGATTGATATGCATCTGCAAATTATCAAATTATTAATAAAATTGCAAATTGGATTAAATCAAAACCGTTAATAAATTATTTTAAAACACCAATTTTAGTAAAGGTTAATATTAGGTGCTAATACTCATTAACGGCAAACCACAATTTGAAAACAAAACATATTCAGTTTCCTCAGTATTCTTTCCTAAGTATAATTTTGGTTTGTTATTGTTATTATTATTACAAATAATATAATTACTACTACTACTAATAATAATAATAATAATAATAATAATAATTTCATAAAAATATATCAAAATTAAAAACTAAAAATTTGTATTCAAAAATAAAAAAAATATTTAGAAGCTTGTTAAAATCACTTCCGCTTAAGAAACTCAAAGTTAGTAAATAGATTGATAAATACCTGACTGCGAAGCAACTGTCGTTGAATCTAGGTTCAATAATTTTATCGTACCACTCCAAACTATAGAAGTATATATAACTTTATTTCAGAAAATATCTTTAATATAATTTTTATTTAGATGAAAAACAAAAAAAAAGAATTTTTTGTGAAAATATTTCAAAAAACAAAAATTATAATTCATTTTTTCATCGAAAAGCTCGGTGTCTGAAATCTTGTCTATTCCATAACTTAACACAAATCATATTATTAATAAATATTTTTACTCAATAAAACCAAAGGTAAATGTAGGGCGCAATATTTTACGTGAAAGATATTCTTGTACCTAGCACCAACTTCCATAGTAATTTACATTTCTCATCATTATATTTTCAATATATATATATATAATTTGGTTAAAACGGTGTAATGATCGAAAGATTTTAGAATTTTTAAATAAAAAATATTGAGTTTAAAATTGATCTAAGTCACTTCTATACAGAAACATATTACAATTGATAAAATTTATGTTTTATATTCTAGAACAGTAATTCTCCACCTCTTTTTGTCACGGCACACTTTAAACAATTTCAAAATTTCACGGCACAATAACTATAAGATAAGTTTAAGAGATGTTTACTTACATATAATACACTGCGTAAATAACTTATGATAATAATTTGCAATGTAAAATAAAATAATATGCAATACAAAGACAAATGATTAATTACAAATTAATTAAAAGAGAGCATTTAACCACTTAAGGCACGACTTATTTTTCGATTTTCTAACAAAAAATCATCACCTTTTTTTTGTTATTATATGATCACTCTGATCACTAGAATATAGTTTAAAATGTTATTGATGTGTTCAATGGCGTAGGTAGTGCTTTTCTCATAAAATTTTTATACCTGAACACATCAATAACATTTTTAACTATAATTTAGTGATCAGAGTGATCATATAATAACAAAAAAAGGTGATGATTTTTTGTTAGAAAATCGAAAAATAAGTCGTGCCTTAAGTGGTTAACGCGAAATATGAGCTTGATATTTATTGATAATTTCGTATGTATTTAGTTGATAAATGATAATGCTTTCACACTTCGTCATCTATATTTAAAAGTCTCGATCTTTTTTCGTTTTTCATTGGTTAATGCTGAAAATCCGAATTCGCACAAATGAGATGTAGAATATTACAATAATATTTTAAAAGCTTTTTTTTGCTATTATGGGATAATCGCATCTAATATTAATCAAAAATGAATTAATTGACTCTTCCGAATATTTTGAAATTAAATCTCGATTATTACAAACGAACTATTCCAAGCTAACTTCCTGTGCTTTGTTCTTCCATAAAGTTATTTTTTGGGAATCCTATCAGTTGATTTGTTGAGTTGAATATATTTTATTTTAGTCCTTACAAACTTGAATTTAAGTTATTAAAAATAATAAAATGTCAGATAAAAAAGCTAGTTTAGAACACTATTTTATCTTCCAACAAATGAAGAAAATGATAATTTTAATCTTGTTTTAAAAATATTTTCATTTCGTATTTTAATTAAAGAACGTGAGATAAAACTTTTCCTCTGGATAACCTCCTTACTTTCGTGTGCAGTAACAAGGATTCGTATTTAGCTTCCATAGCTTGGGATAATTTACAAATTAAGTAGGATTTCAAGTCCTACTTAGATTGTGTTCGGAACTTGATTATAAATATATATATATATATATATATATATATATATATACATTGGAATGACTGCATGTTTTTGTTCACACTCGACTTATGGAATTGATTGATATTAGTCAGTGTTCTCCCCAGGCCCTTTTATATGGGCTAGTTTTATGTACCGCCCGGCTGATTTTATGAACCAACCGTTTATATTTTGATCAGCCCATATAATAAACTGTGTAGTACACTAATTATGGAAGTTTATTGCAAAAACAAAATTGTCGGTTAATTATCAAATCATTTATCTAGTTTCTTTTATAGCGTTGAGTATTTTGGTAGTAATATTGCATACTTTTTTTATCCACCCGCTTACTATTTCACTCAGCCCGGCTTGTAAAATTCTCTGGGGAGAACACTGTTAGTAAATGCAATTTTGTGCTTCAAGATGAAAATAAAGGTAAAATTTTTTTAAAAGTTTGAAAATATTTTTTTTAAAGGTTTAAAAAATTTTTGTTAAATTTTAATATTTTTAATGGGAATAATTTTTAAAATTTAAATGAAATTTGTTTGAATAAAGTATTTTAAAACTACCTAACGATAACAATGAGGCTGTCGAAATATATTGTAGTAGAATATATATTTGTGGATTGGTGTTTTCTTTTATGTAATTAAATTAATAATTATTTTTAACAATCTAATGAATAACAAAATTAGATTTTAGATTGTGTTAGTGTATGTTGTTTCATACCATTTGTTGAAATCCTTATTGATACATTACTGCGTTGAAAGATTTTTTATGAATAATATTCTCGAATATTGGAATTTTTGAATTAATAAATTATTTATTTAATTTAACCTTTAATCGATACAACCAATACCAAATGCAATGTGGATAATAGTAAATATGCAATTTATTTAAAGTTAAGTTTAAACTTTAAATATTATTTTTTGATTGAATTTGATTGAAATGTATAAATGTTATTTAAATTTTTGAATCAATTTTAAAATATAAATAAAGGAAGTATAATTTACTTGGATCATTTTCTTGTTCTTTCTGTTGCTTTCTAAATGTGTTTTTAGCTTTTATTGGTCGAGGATATTTTATTTCTCGATTTTCACATTTTGGTCGACTTGGCGAAATTTGAGAAAAGTAAGGATTTTGATTACAACCTGGAGCCATTGTTTTTCGCGTACTTTTCTGTTCTTTTTTTCTAACAACTTCACTTTTCCATGCTAACTTGTGACATTCATCTCTTAATTTCGTCACTTTTTCTAAACTATCAAACCCTAATCGATATTCGCTTTTCAACAGTTTTATATCTTCACTCTTAATAATTTTAAAATTTATTATATAAATTATAAATAATTAAATAATGATCACAGTGATTTAATTAAGAGAAAGCGACATACAAACACACGTTTTACTTTATCTTCCGAAAGATTCACTGTCATCATCAGGTATGAAACGAAACAAAATAATGAGGGTTTAAATTATATATTTTGAACAAATTAAATTTAAATTAACTTTAAAATATTTTAATAGATTTTTTGTTTTAAAATTTTGACTTTTAAAAAATTTTTATTTCACTCAAAATAAATTTAATACTATAAAAATTCAAATTAATATTAAAAATTTAAATCATTCAAGCATTCAATATTATATTTTACTTAAAATAAATTATAATTAAAAGTTTTAAATACAAAAACATAACTTTTACTTCTCTCAATTTTACATAATCAAAAAATTTAAAAACATTCAAACTCGTAGCATTTTGTACATCATTCTTTTGATCAAATGACACTATCAATAATTCTTCACGTATAACAGGTTTCCAATAATTATTAAAAAATTTTAAAGACGTTTTAAATCAGATAAGCCAATTTTACTCAATAATATTGGTCAATTCCTTCAATTGACAATACTTAAGAACTCGAGTATAGAGATGATGGGAAGTCCAATGAATGTTGCACTGCATCTATTACATGTTTATTGATAAATGAGATCCGAACACAATCCAACTGCAGTTTTTGACTTAATAATCAACATATTGCTTACTTTACACGAATTAGAAACTATCTTATAATCTAAATTTTTCAACTGCTCACTTATTTTTCTTTTAGATTTTGTAAAACTTTCCAAGTACGGCAATACCAACAGAAATTTAGGTTCATCATTCATACACATATTATTGATATTATTTACATCAACAATCGATTTAAATACATTAGTCACATTACAATCAGGCATTTTCAAACATGTATCCTTTGGATTCTTGTCAACAGTTTGTTTTGAATAAAAAAAGTATGAAAAGAAAAATGTATAAAATTTAAAATAATTGGTATTCTATGAAGATGTTTTTGTTGGGAGTCTGCAATAAGCAGAATTAAGCTTTATAATGCACTTCTAGCAATCGAGAACCAAAACAAAATAATTTATTAATTTCGCCAAAGGCCATTTTTAGGGCTAAATTATTGCTAATTTAACTTAGTTGTTTTTCGTAAAAGTTGACAGTTCACGGTTTCTACATAACAATCAAATTTATTTGATTTTTTTTAATTAATTTGTATTTTTTGAACAACTTTTTCTGTGGTCCTTCAATTGATTTTATATTATTATATTCGTAATTGTCTAATTATTTGCCCTTTGCACATAGAAATAAATTTTTCCAATTTTTTCAATTCTATTAAATTTTGCTCTTTTTATCGATTTACAATCAATTCTCTGTGTATTTAAATTTTGTTTTGATTCACTCTGACAAATCCCAACAATTTTATATAAAAATAATGTTTAATTTATAATTAAATAATTATTTATGTTTGAATAAAAGTGTTAGGGTTAGTCCTGGTGTTGTTTGGTGCTTGCCTTTGTGTTAATTATAAATAAATATTAATGGTTGCAAACTAATTACTAAAAATAGGAAACAACTTTAATTTTAGTATTTAAATAGTACTAAAAATAGTAAAGTAAATAATTAATAAAAATAGTAATATTAATTTAAAAATGGTAATTTTTAAATACTTAAAAAAAATAAATTAATTTTTGGAATCAGATATTTGATTGTGTTAAATCGTACAGTCTACTTACGATTCAAACAAAAGCTTAAAATAATAAAAATAATTTTATAACCTGTTTTTATCTTACCTGATTATGACAGTGAAACTATTTAAATATATCGTAAAACTGATGTTTGAGAGGCGATTTTCTCAATCATTTAAATTTAATATATCTCTTATGTTCTAACTTTATTTTCAATACAACAACAAAAAAGATAAGTTGATATTGGAATTTCCAATTTCAACTTATATTTTTGTTAATCAATTATAAATTTATTTTTATTCGGTATTAATTAATAAATTAATACCTCCCATGCTTCAAGTTCATTTTCATTGGTACAATCGGCTCCTCCCGATATTTCATTGAAATAATGAAATCTACCGCCAGTTTCACGGGCTAATTCACACAAAAATGTGTTTGCTTCTAAGTCGGCACAATTAAAACTGATTGTATGAATAGGAAGTCGATATTGTAATCGAATTTGAGATAAAACTGTCTTCGTTGGTTGGTCAGGTCTTCCGTCTGTTAGTAAATAAATTCCTTGGCAATTTCGATCTTTTATAGCAAATTGAAGTGCCGATAAGGTGTTGGTTGAGCCTTGACAAGTTAATCCTTCAAGCCATTGCCATGCAGACTACAAGAGATTATCTTTTTCAGCTTTAATGTGAGTAAATATTTTACTTTTAAATTTGCTTCTGTCACATCAACTAATCTATCTCTCCATGGTAATGCCTTCGTATTGAAAGCTACGAAATTTATTTTTGATTTATGGCGCAACTGTTCCTGAATAAGTGTGTATAATTTGTCTTTGACGAAACTTATATGCGGTTCCATACTAGCGCTTATGTCAATGAGTATATATACCTTAAATATGTTTTATGTTTCTTTTTAAGGTGTCCTTTAAAGTATTTATTTTACTTGATCTTCCATAATTGTACCGAAAAGCTCTCGTGAGCCTTGCCTGAGCCATTCTATTCTTCTAGTAATCGCCAATAAGCATAACTTCATTCTTTCACTGTAAAGTCTATGAACATCAGACGACATTTGTACATGAACAAGACTCCCATCTTTCCATTTAACATGAGCGAACTTATCGCAATACTTGGCATTGATAAGTTTTTGATGGAGAGTCTAAATTGCTATTTTCCCAAAAAGTCAATGTATAGGAAAAATCTAACTGCATTTTGCTGCTCCATAAAATCTAATTTATCCACTGGAGGTGGCTCAAGAACATCGACAACTCCATCACAATGCCGAAAACATACTCCACTTAAAACGTCAAAAAAATCCAACTTTCTCGATTTCAAGCCATATTTGGCAAGCCATTCTTGAGAAGACATGTATTCTTCCCTGGGTATATGAACGGCAAGTTTGGATTGACTATTATCATCTACAATATATCAAAACTTATTAAATAAAAAATTCATATTTTGTAAACAAGAGATATAAAAAACTATGGAAACTAAACAAAAATAATGTTTTTTTAAACAAAACACACCAACGCAGTATCGACATGGATGAGGCTTTTTGTAACTGCAACACGACTCCCATTCTTTTTGGCCGTAAGCATGATTCCAAACTCTCAAAGGATGCTTGTGGTGATAATGGTTATCTGTATCAAATTGCAAATATTTTAATAAAACATAAAATGAATATTATTATGAAGCTCCTTTAATTTTGAAAGTGTTTCTCAAAATCTTTTGCCCCATTGTTATAAATCAAAATTTTAATTCCACTTGATAATTTATTTTTACAGATATGAAGACGAGTCCATGTTAAATTACATGGTTATGTTATAATTTATTTAAAAATAATAGTTCATCTGTTCAAGTATATAAAAATGATATTGGAATTAAGGAAGAAAAAGAGTAATTCTTTGAATGGAAACTTTTAATGATTGAATACGTTTTGTGTAGTAAGGTATTTTCGTGAGTGTATAAATCAAAATATTGATATATAGTCTGAAAATAAATAATCATAAATGTAAGAAGTAAAAGACATTAAAGAACTTTATTCAACCCTTAATATCCTGAATTAATAACCGTCCATCACAAAAACCACTAAAATGAAGTAACCAT
The DNA here is from genome assembly GCA_022537955.1 of Schmidtea mediterranea. Classification (NCBI taxonomy): domain Eukaryota; kingdom Metazoa; phylum Platyhelminthes; order Tricladida; family Dugesiidae; genus Schmidtea; species Schmidtea mediterranea. The sequence continues at coordinate 297,756,636 of CM039679.1, read as the reverse complement.
TATTTCTCACAAAAATTCATTAGAGTATATCAATTGCTTGTTACAGCTTGACTGCACATGAATTAACATTTTCCGACACGATTTGTTTATACAAATAAGTACAAACTTGCAAATAACGAACCGATACACTTTGGTGCCCAATGACAACACTGAGTGAATAAAGATTAATTTCATAAAACTAATTGTCAAATAGAATATTTAAACATATTTCATTTTTGATTATTGTAGGTGCTTTCTTTAACATTGATGAATTGATAAAATATATATTGATTTTTAATATCAAAAATAATTCAGTGACAATTAAATTAGTAAAATCAAAATACAGTGTATTATAAATTTTTTTATCTGATGTAATGCAGTAAAATGACTACGAACATTATCAAAAGTTGAAACCGTTATCTTATTGTTCCTGTATCATATACTATTCACTTATAAGATATATATGTACACCCTATTTAATGTATGGATAAGTTGTAAAAGAATTTAAGATACAGAATTCATACTGACATCCCTTTAATTAGTTAAGTATTTTAAGAGACTACAATGTTGTTTGTCGACCTAGGAATAGAAAACTAAAACGTGTTACTTGTTCATGTACCTTGATAAAGACTTTAGCAAAATTAAAGGCACATCAAAAAAGTCAAAGAAAAAGGTAAATAAGTAAATACAAGTTGGCAAAATTTGTGCTGGATATTCATAAAAATTACTTCAATCCTTATGAAGTACATCTCTTTCAGATTCTGTTCAGTGACAAAACGGATTGTAAGTGGTTTTTGTCTTGCAAAAATCCATCGATCTGCAAAATATAATTACATAAGCTGCCAATTTTCATCAAGGAGCTTTGGATGATATTCCATTAGAGAAATGAAGAAATGTGTTCTTGTACAGTACCATCTACATTTGTAATTGATTGTGAGAGAATTTCCAAGAAGTCGTTTTCTAACAAATAAATTAAGCAACAAGGTAATTTTTAATGGTCATGATAGTCATCGTATGGCTCATTTCTTAATGATTTCTACTTAGATTGTTTTAAAGTTTGTTGTCTTCTAGAAAAATTGAAGAACTTAATTTGAAATCCAATAAATCGATATTCAAACTTTGACAAAGGTTTATAAAGCAGATTATCAACCGTTTGTTTTTGTAAATTTAGAACATCCATAATAACTTCAAATTTTTATTTCAAATTTTTTACAACAACCCAATATATTAAAAACAACGATCGCGTTTTGTTTTTTATCTTAAATAATTTTAGTATTTATTTTGAGTTAACAATTGAATAGGGAATAATAATACACAAGAATTCAATAAATATTTTATATTTTTAAATTATAAACATTCTTAAATATTAATTTTACAATCAATCAATTTCATCATTCCATAATTTTACTTTAAACTTATTTATGTTTTTTTAAATTTATAATTATAATTTTATTAAAGTTTCTTACATACCTTTTACTAGAGAATTAACTCTTCCATTTAATTATCCTCATTCAGCTGAATTGAGGAATTGAAAATAATTCATTTGAAATTATTTGGTAATATTCATAAACAATCGACGAAGGTCAAAAAATCAAGATAACAAAAGCTGAGATGATGTCTAATTTCCATAGTCTAAAATTACGTAATCGACGAATGTAGATTTTGTCACAGATGAATAAAAGTTTTAAACGAACAAAAATTGTCTCAACACAACAAATAAGAAAAATTATATTTATTTTAAATCGAGAATTTTTTCTAATATTTCATTCAGACTATTTGACAAAAGTTCCAACATTTTTTAAAGTAAAACAAAAAAACGCCCGGTAACCTGATAAGCCACTGTCAAGGGAATGATACATTCATGTATAACAATTTATTTATTGTAATATATTTATCTATAAGGATATTTTACCATAAATCCCTTTCTTTTCCGGAATTTGATTTATTAAACTCTTTATTTGATTGATAAGTGCTTTTGCTTCCTCTATTTCAGAAAATACTGCAACACAATCATTTCTAGTACCAATGCCACCAATACTTCCTCCGTAAACTTTCTTTTTCAATAATAAATTAGCTTTCGGATTTTCTGAATCCAAAGGCGAACTTTCATAAGCATCCACTTCCAAATTAAACAAATAAGAGTGAAACCTAAAATATAAATATCTTTAAATAAAACAATACATGAAAATTTGTTGTTTCAATGAATTAGATTTAATTTTTAAATAACAAATGCACGTCATAAATTGTCATTGCTTCTATTTATATTTGAAATAATAACAGGCAAAATATAGTTTAGGTCAGAGTTCGCCAAAGGCAAACTAGCGATATATATATATATATATATATATATATATATATATATATAACGTAGCTAAAAATAGTTGATCACATAAATAGTATAGTATACACAATATGTAATAAATAGTTTTTTGTATATATTATTACTTAATCAGTTATTTTTACACTATATTTTATTCTTTCATACAAAGTAAAAGGCAAATGTTGTACTGGTGCGCAGTCTATACTCTAACAGGATGATTGGTTGCAATGTGAAAGTATTAACAGGCCACAGACGCTAGTTGGAAACAAAATAACCAACTTAAGTTTGAAGTCACAAAATGAATCATTAAAAATTTAAAGCTTATGAAATCACATCACCTATCAACAGTCACAGGAGTACGAGATGTGGGGGCAGGGAGGGCAGCTGACCCCTGCAATTTTCATTGGGGTTTTCATTCAGGCACCGGGTATTCGGTTATTCGGACATACAGAGTAAGTCTTCAGGCATGACAGGAATATAAATAGTCTTAGTAGCACGAGCAATTATTATGAACAGAAAAATACTGTGTAGGAGGGATGGCCTTCACAACCCTTCAGAGTTCTAACACTCACACTTACGCATACAAACTTTACGCACAACTATCCATTGATACGTACAAAAATCTTTCATGCCCCACTGAAACTGTCTGCGAAAGGCTCACTGCATTCATGCACACACAAACACACGCACCTACAAGAGTGGTTAACAAGAGTGTATAAGAAATTTGTGCTATAAACTTATAGGCCCTACACACGCTTTAGCATGGCAGGCATATAAGTAGGTCCCATTCTCATTGGCATGTGTTAAAAAAGAGAGACTATTTTGCCTGAGTGTCAACATGTCAGTTATCCATAAAGGCCTTAAAGCAGGAATGAAAGAGTCTTCCCCCGATGAATATATGTGCACTTTTATGCCCACCATCTCAACTTAGCACTCTGTTCTGCTTTGGAAAAAGTAGAACTCGTGCGAAATGTGCTGAGAATACTCCAAAGTCTTTTCAGCTTCCTAGCTGCAAGGCCTAAACATCTGGCAGTATTTAAAAATGCGCAGGTGGATATCAGGTGTATTACTCTAAAACTAAAATCCCTCAGCGCAACAAGATGGTCATGCGATTGGGAAGCGGTAAGATCCGTCACTGAAAAATTACCTTGCCTTTGCAAAGCACTTCTCGTCTTGGCGGACAGCAAAAAATTCGATACCTACACTGCGAGTCACGGACTTTTGAAAGCCATGTGCAAATTTGACTTTGTGTTGGGTTTACTTGTTCTGAAAGTGATATTATCAAGCATTAGTGCCCTCAGCAGATTTCTTCAATGTAAGACAATGTATGTCATCACTGCTAGAAAGAATGCGGAACTAACCATTGCTACACTTCTTCAAATTCGCAATAAGAACTTTGAAGCATTGTGGTCTATGGCTGAAAAACTGGCAGACTAATTAAATGTGGAAGTCAGAAACTCTAAAATTATTTTCCTGGAGGCAAATGTTTCAAGGAAGAAGCCTTCTCGATGCTGCAGGCTCTTGTTGGGGAAGTAATAAGTGCAAACACAATTAATCAAACTCCACAGGACTACACCGCATTAACACATACTATGCAAGTTTGGATGTCGTGCTCACAGAGATAAAATCTCGCTTCGAAGGAAATGATCAAGAAATTCTGTGTGCACTGGGAGATGTAGTTTTGAATGAAAACCCATCACAAATAAACTTTGAACGTGCATCAACTTTTTACAGAATCGATGCAGAACTTCCACAGATTGACAGAGATTTGACAGTCAGTGTCAAATCTCAGGTCTACAACGGCAGATATAGTAAACGACATGTTTCTACAAGGGCTACACGAAATGTTACCCATTTTCTACGAACTGTCGACGACCCTTGCTAAAATTGGCAGGCGGAAGAATAGCAATAATACTTACTTTTTTTAACTGGATTTCAGCCATTTATTTGCTTCTTCATATAGTTGATTATTGTTTGTACTGATCCTTTGCATTATACTTCTGCACAGTAAAATTTAAGTGTCTTCTTTAATTTTCATTATCAGTTCTGATTCGGGTAAAAGTCTACCTGCCCTCCCTGAAATGAGAGTACCCGTACGCCTATGATAACATTTTGTGTGCAAACCCACTACGGTCAATTTTGACAATATGATTAAGAGTCTAAATGTTGTGCAACTTGGGATTTTAGTGCACAATTCGGAGTCTCTAGAGTCTGTTTTTATGTACGATCAAATCTGATGTGATGAATTTTTGTGATTTTATTTTATTGTACTTTTTCTGGTTTTTAATTATTAAAAAGAATTATAGTTTTTCAAAATGAATAAAAATAATTACAAAATTTTTTTGTTAAATTTAAAAAAGTGTTTGATTGAGTCAATGATTGATAGTATTTATTTCTATCAAATGATTTATTCAGCATGGCTGGAAAGAAAAAAAGAAAATTTGAAGAATGGAACAGAAATTTCCAGTGTGAATGGCAAGATATGTACTTTTTCATTGATATAAAAAGACGCTACATGTTTGATTTTTCGTGATTCTATTTAAATGGTAAAATTATACAACTTAAAAAGACATTATGAACAAAAACATTATGAAATTTATAAACTTAAAATTAGCGAACGGAAAGTTAAATTGAAATCATTAAAGGTCAATCTGACAACTGAACAAAACATATTTCACAAGGAAACTGAACAATCAAACGGCATTGTCAGTGGTAGCTTTCTAGTATTTCACAACATTGCTTATAAAATGATGCCCTTGACAGGCAGTGATTGCATCAAAGATTATTTAATTGCCGCATTTGAAGACATATTGTTCAAAAAAGAATCTTTTTACTCAAGTTAATCTCACGTTAAACTGTAGTAAGATGAATAGTCGACTTTCCAATAGAAATGTGCAAATCGCTCAACACAATTACAAAAAGTTTCACATATCTTTCACTGGTTTTGGATGAAGCATCAGATATTAATGGTACTGCTCAGCTTGCTATTTTTATTAACCCTTTAACGCTTTTTGACGAGTAGGACACTCCAAAGTTTTTCTGCCTTAACGCTTTTTGGCGGGGTGAGCCTGCCAAACTGAAAATTAATAACAAATTAAATTGATCTACAATCAAATCCAGTACTTAATATGTTTATACGTGTTTCTTAAATGTCTTATTTTTCAATTCATATGGTAACTATAAGTCATTTTAGTTTGTTTGATTTATTTTAGTCTGATTTTGTCACGCTCAGCACATTCGTCTCGGTGTAGAATGAAACCAAACCAGGCCTTCAGAAAAAAGTCATTCCAAATATTTTTAAGCCAGCCGTTTAAATTCAGATTTTAGCCTTCAAGAAGCATATAAATTGGTTGATTCGCCGGAAATGTGTCCGATTTAAATTGGTTCAATCGACTGAAAGATTTTCCTATTATTGGATAAATTCAGAAAGTAGAATAATCTCGAAAACTGATATTCCAATAAATGACAAATCGGTATTCGATCAATACGAATGTCATTACAGAGGTCACAAATCAGGCAAGACATTTATTGCATCAGTCAACATTATTAGTCAATCCTCAACAGTCACATCAGCCTCATATTCCGTAACAATTACTCCTTACTCTCGAAAGTTCCGATAGAATGAGGAATTCTCAACATCGAATCAATTCAAATTTACTTAGATATATTACAAATATTTTTGTGTACCTTCAAATAATTTTAAAATTAAATATTTTTAGAAATTGATAAAAAACAAAAAAAAACGGGGGAGAAAATTAATGCAATCACATAAAATATCTTGAAATTATTTGTGAATGAAAACTTTTTAAGAGACTTGATGCTGAATTAAACAAAATTATATAATTTTACCTTTATAAAAGTAGAGCATAAATGGCTTGAAATTCAAAATAAATATGAAACTTTATTAAAATAAAAATATTAAAAAAACTTGAAAAAATATGTAAATAGTGAAAAATATTTTTTAAAAATCAAGGATAAATGACTTGAAATTAATAATAAATAAGATACTTCATTTAAATTAAAATATTATTAACATAAAAAAAAATTAAAAATATTTAAAACTGTAAATGTAATGAAAAATATAAATTATAACTTGCCATCAGTTCATAATATCTTATTTTTGTAATATAGTATAGAGTGTATCTCATGGAATAGCAAATAACAACAACAAAGTGGGTTTGTATGTATCTATAACATAATGCTATTATTTATTTTAAAAATTATGTCTCTTTGATATTTAGTGTAAAATTTAATTTAGATTTTTCCTTAAACATTCATATATAAAATGTTGCCACGTTTCAATCCAATCATATCATGCGAAATTACGCAAGTCCCAGAAGTCGTTTCAGAACAAAATTAATAATTTGAAATTAATATATATTATTATAGTTATTTTTGTTTACTACAATTAAAATTATACTCGATAACTGTTTTGCTGAATAAAAAAAAATCAAAATTGATTAATTAAAATTCGATAACTGTCACTCATCATTTTTATGGATTTTAAAACAATTGATTATATTGAAAATTAATGTACTGATATTATTATTATCATTTTAATTTATATCATCAAACTTACCGGCCGCCAGTCATCAATACCAGACACTTCAAATAACTAATGAATTCAGGATCTTTACAATTGTACGATATGATATTCAATGGAATTTTAAGCTGTTTCACTTTTTCACGTAGAACTTCACGACTTCCATCACTTGACAAATCTTCTGTGATTAAATAAAGCGCTTCATTCTGAAGAAATTAAATAGAAAGTATTTTTAAACATTCGATTGAAAGAAGAATATTGAGGAAAATAATCAGAGGTTTGATGATGGGATCGACTGATTTTTCGTACCAATCTGAACTGATAGTGATTCCGATGATGATGCAATATTTGGATAATTGAATTTTTAACATTTTTTATTTAAAGTAGAATTTTATCGAATTTTGCATGAATTTTCAGTGACATTTCTGAGCTGTTAATTCTCTTACTCATTCAAAAAACCAAAACCTAAATCAGATCACGATTTCTTGTGTTTTAAACTAGTAATGTGCTACTAAATATCTGAGACCCGTCTCACCGCATAGCATATCACATTTATACATTAAGTAATGATTTAAATTAAGTGAAAATTCAAATTCGAAACAGCAGACCACCGGGCAAAATAATAAGGATAAATTTGTAAAAATTTTAAATGTAAAATAAAGATAACCTTAAATACTTATTGGTGAACTAGAGTATTATATTAGAGTAATAGTGGCATAACTTTTTGACTTATGTTGTATTTGAAAAGCATTCGTATTTGATATTTAATATAGTTCATTTAAAAGAGTTTAAAAATTTTTTAAATGCTAAAGTTTATTACTTCACAGAAAGGGACTCGAAAGTGATTGTTAAAGGGTATTTGTTTACCAAGAACAGTGCTGTTAATAATGGAAAAGAACTTTAGCATTGCGAACTTAGAACATGTAAGTCATGACTACATTCCACAAATAATGAAATTTCTCATAAAGTTGTATCTCATAATCACACTGTAAGGCATGGAAAAGTTTTCAATATTTTATTTAGAGCTTATCCGATTTTGTCCGCTACCATTTTTGAAAATGTTAACAAATAACTTCAGAGCACTGCAGCTTCATTCCTAAAAAGCCAAACTCAGCAGAATTTGTTGGCATTTGATATAGAAATGAAGGGAGGTTGCAAATATGTGACGTCCTTACATTTTGAATATTTGAACAACTGCTAAAATTTTAAATGTTAAAAAATGCCTTTTAAATTTTACCCCTCAAATGTTTCATATTCGATATATTTATGTTGGATTTTAAATGGTGAACTGCAATGACGATGAATTTCAAATAATATCAAGAATATATACAATGAAAGCCGCTAGTCGAAGGTGGCCGGCCTGTAGCTGTTTACTATAACTTACTTGATATTTGTGACATAAATTCTTGGATTATTTACAAGGAATGCACTGGTTCCAAAAATATCTCGGTGAAACTTCCTTCTCTAATTGGGAAAAGAACAATGCCTCATTTATTCTCGAAATTCTGCCTTCAACAAAGACTGCTCCAGAAGTTACTCAAAAAAATGCCAAGTTACCAATCACCATAAAAAAACCATAATACGTTGCTCGATTTGCGCAAAGTTGTGCTGCGTACAATGTGTCAGTAAAACTGTTATTACTTGTAAATTTTGCGTTTCTGATATTTAAAAATGAGTGTGTATGACTATTGAAAGATGTTGACTGTTTAATCATTGTTGTAATTAATTGGTTAATACTAAGACGAGAAAATTGCAATAGTAATTATATGTAGTCAAAATGACTACCATTTGCCGCTTTAGGTATGTAAATTTTCCGTCGTTTCTAGTGCTAAAGAGTTATTTATTTAAATTATATTTATAATTAATTCCGAGATCGACAAAAAAAGGATTTTAAAGTTGATCGGTTGTATACTTGTGAAATCTTTGATTAAGCTTCGATGTTGAGAAACTTAGAAAACCTGATATTGAATTGAACATTGAAGTGATTAACCTGTCTAGATAATTTAAGAAGTATACAGAATTGAATGGCAAGAACATCGAGATGAAGTTTTGAATTTTTTTAACATAAATTAGTTGGATCTATGTAATTGATTTCGATTAGATACCACTTAGACACAATCTGTTTTGTAACAGTATAACCACGATTGAAGTTTGTGGCGATTTAATTCTTGATAAACATAGAAATTTGTGTTTGTTTGTTTTAGAATTTTTGAATAAGTGTAGAAATGAAAAAAACTCAAATGTATCTAGTTATTTAAACAAAAATGAAATCGTTATTTAATGTAATAATGCATTGGTAATTCAATTATAAAATTAATATATGTATTAAATTGGAATCACTGAGACAATACGATTAAGCAAACACGAAATACATTTAGGATAATCGGTCAACATTTCAATTAAACAATTTGCATTATCAAATCCAGTGATAGTTGGTTCTTGAGCATTGTCGACTAAATGGATTGGATTTACATTAGTGATAATTTTAGGAAATGTATAAGAAAATAGGTATATCAAATTTTAAGATAATTGCAAAATAAATCTGAGTAATTATTGGGAACGAAAATCTTGTGAGGCGTTGTTGATAAGATCTTTAAATCCTATAATTAATGTTCAAAATGTTCAGTCTGCATGTATTTTGAATGTATTTAAATAATTGAATGAAAATCGCCTATATTATGTATTTGATGTAATTTTTTTAGGATGTTATGTAAAAATAATTTGAAATTTTATTTAAAAAGATTGATAATTTTTATAAATTAAAGTTTTATATTTTTTGATACGTTTTTGTAATGATGTTGGGCAATGATATTCTGAATATTCTTCTAAGATGTAAGCGGGAAGGCAAATCTATTACGTCATATGTGGGAAATCTTCGTGATTATTCCCATATATTATGTTGCGGTAATTTAGTTAATCATTTATGATTGGCATCAAATAAACTTATTTCCTTTGTCAATTAATAGATTTACAGTTTTGATTGCAAAAATTATTGGTTGATTTATTTAAATATTTTCTTATTTTCATTTAGATTTTGCTAATGTGATTTCAAGCCTGAAGAATATTGATAAAAGGTCTGAATATACAGTTGGCGTTTTTCAATTATTAAATATACAAAAGTAAATCAATTTACTATCAATAGTGAATAGATAATATTAGTAGTTTAAATTTGTAAAATATTTAAGCATTTTGTAATAGGTAATAGCTTATATTCTTGAAGATTATTTTCGTGGGGTCTTATAGAATAACTCTACGGAATTTGGTTCTGGTTGACTAATAGACTTAGAAAGGATAGCGAAGAACTCCATAAATTGCATCTCTTATAAATAAGATAACAATAAACCTCTTTGTTATTTGAGGCTCTGATTAATGCTTCCACTAGATTAGCCGAATTTGTGGCGCTAGTTCTGTCAATTTGCCATAACCAATCAATCCCATTAGCGAGATTATCCTTCGATACTGGAAGTAGATTATTAGATAGTTGGCATTTATTCTCTTGAACTCTTGAAGAAAACTGGCTGTCAAAAAACACGCTAGTCAAATTCTTTACCTGATTAAATTAAATTTTGCTATACACCGAATTTGTTCATTTAAAAATCGTTCAATTGCACAAATGAATTGATCGAAATCTCGTTTGTTTTTATTTTTAATGTCGATAATTATCGTCACACAGTGCTCTTCAATTACACCAAATAGACGCCGACTTTCAGAGCTGAGCCATTCAAGTCTTTGCTGGTAGAGTTGAACGGCATTTTCCAATTCCTGTTGAACTTGCAACAATTTCTCTTTTTTCGCTACAACCTATTTCAAATGTTATTCGAATAAAATTTAGAAAACTCAATTTTTCCTACATTAAATGTTAAACCATCTTCACGAAAATGTTTTGGGAATAAATTGTCCCCATATCTAGAATGGATCGGTTTTTTTAAAACGTCGTTGAATCCTATTTTAAAATAAATATTTTCAATTTTATTGCGGTATATATTATTAGGTTAAACTGTAAAATGAGCATTTATGAATATTTTGACAACCGGTTTGAAATTTTGAGGTTAAAAAACATAAACTTTATAGAATCAAGTGGTTTTTGGTTTTCAGATGAGTTACTGAATAAAATATTGTTTTCAAATGATATTCAACGCGATTTTTTATCGAAGACTAGTTTCGATCTTATTTGTCTCTCGTCACTACCGTCTAAAAAATTTAAACCCAGCTGGAATCAAATACAGTAACTTTTCCATTGTAAACTTTAACTATACTTACAACTATGTGGTTACACCAGTGGTTTTTAACCGGTTTACCGCGGAACACTAGTGTCCTAGAATTAGGCAAAGTGTTCCGCCAAATTTAGATATTCAGAAGTATTCAATTTATCGTCATTTTTACATTGAAATGTTTTAAAATTCCAATTTTACGGGTACTTTTACAAAAATATTCTAGCGGTTTGGGGGCCTTTTTTTCTCCGCAACACTAACCATAACATTTAGGTAGATATTGCGCTTCACGCAATACTTGCACCTTTGTTCTTCGGTACTTAGTTGAAAGGATACTAGGTGTTCCGCCAAATATTTTGAGATAATAAAGTGTTCCTTCATTACCAAAAGATTAAGAACCACTGGGTTACACGGTGATAACATGAGTTTCTCATGCGCCTTATTTGTAAGATAAGAGTAGTAGAATAAAATCGTGATATTGCATGCATGCCTGGTAAGTAACAGGTAAATGTTTTTGAATTGAAAATAGCTTATAATTTATAACTCATAATTCTCAATGAACTAGGGTATTCATAGATAAATCTTTACCGTAAAACTTTCTTAAGTACCTATAACTTTTTCGTGTACTTAAACACTAGATCACTATCTTTTGTTTCAAAATAAGTATTATCTTTTATCTCATAAGTTAATGTTTTTGGCACTGGGGTATGATCATCGTTTTCAATATTTTGAATTTCATTTGGCAAAAGTCTCATAATCGTTTTCTCGACAATTCACTTGATACTTTATCGAGAATCCAATATAGAGTTCTACTTTCGCCTGTTAAAACTGTGAACAGAAAAGTTAAATATATTCCTAAGGCTACTGAAAAGTTGGAAAACGTTGAATTTAAATTATTTGCTTCAATATATTCCAAATTTTTTCAACAATCAGTAATGATAGGATACATCCTTAGTTTAATATGCAAGTCATCACTAAAACCATCAGTATAATATTGAATCGTCGCTAGAAAATTGCATAAGTTATTTTTAATTAGCAATTAAAAAATGTGTTACATTTTTTAAGCTGTTTAACCTTTCTAGAATGAAATTCAAAGCAGTATCCACAATTAGTAAGTAAAATTCAACTTAAAATAATAATTTAGAATGTTTGGTATATATGAATTTAAGAACCCAGCAATTTAGTCTTTTCTGTTCGTGTGTCCTCTCTGGGGGGACAACATTCATAATTTACTGTTTGGGAATATTTCTCGGTCAACTAACAATTACAACTGTGTTTCATAAATTCGTTCATTTTAAACAAAATTTGCTGTGACAAGAATGTTGTAAAACCAGAAATCCATATCCGTTTCTTGTTCATAAATTAGTGGATTCCTTAGTGGGAGATTTCAGAAGAGACAAAATCAAGTTGTAAACCGTAAACATTATGTCTAGAAAATTGTAACATTTTAAACCAGGTTAACCAGGGAATTATAACGGCTGCATGATGTTTTCAAATTGAGATTGAAAAAGAATATTTCAGAATACACTAAAAATCTTATCTAGAAAAAGCACATCCATTACGGATATATACTAAGAATGGGGTCTCCACAAAGGGTTCTAGCAACATTCATTCCATCTTAGAAATTTGAACAGCCTAAAAGAATCTGCCTCAGCACTCGGTTAGTTTTATTCAATTATCTAAATTTCTTCTGAAAATAAAGGATATCAGTTTTTGGAGGGATGACTTCGGAGGTACTCATAAAAAGGGGCATAAAGAGGCAAAGGAGAACTTCCTTAATGGATGCTCTCAAAAAGAATTTTCTCCTTAACAAAATTTAAATTTTACTCAATCCGATTATTGACGAGATACGGAAAAGTTGTCGTCAGAAGAAATATACAGCTCAAAAATCTCTATTTTTTCGAAAAGAATTTTTCAAAATATCTCAAACCACAAAAATTGCACTATTTACAGTATTTTACATTCAAAAATCAATATTAGCACTTTTTAGAGTGCAAAAAGAGAATTGTGTTTAAAACTGCCTCTCACTATTAGTCTAAATTATGCATTTCACTCAAAAATCAATATTATACATAAAAAAATTTAAGACCCCATAGCAGGTAGTTGTGAGCTTACTGACGCATATTTCCTCCAGCTGCGCGGTAATATATATATAACACAATTTATTTTAAATTTCGCAAAAAAATTTGTAAAGTACGATATTTATTTTTGAGTGCAAATAGTTTAGAGTTCAAAAAAATGTAATTTTTGTGTTTTGCTTTGAAAAAATGGAATCTCAAATAGAAAAGTGAAATGTGAAAGAAAAACAAGATTTAATTATGCGAAATATGTGAGAGAATTTGTTTACAAAATGCCAGACAAAAAAAAGATTATAAAATCTAAATCGTATATTATTTCAAATGGGGGCGGTGGGCGGGTTACGTTTTTACTCCCTTATCAACAATCAAACCGACAAGGGCTGTGACATTACATTGGATAATTTTCGTAATTTATGGCCTCATTTAATCGAGTACAAATCGAGTTCCAAATTACATAAAATGTCGTTTTCTAATATATTTTTTATACAAATATTAATCGATAATAATTGGTTACAAATTATATAAAATATTAAATAATTATTTCCTATCGAATATTTAATATACGAACATGGACATTGTCCAATTGAATTGATTTATATCATATATTTAGTTACGGTTTCCATGACTATTAGAAAAATTTCAAATCAATATTTAGTCATATGGTTTTCGTTTATTGATGAGATACGGTTTGAAATAAAGTTCTTTACTATGATATTCAATGCATTTTCAATTCCTGAATAGTTTTCATCTTATCTGGCACGCGTCGATACCATGAATTGAAAATGAAACCCGGTAATTGAACCGGGTATATTTGATATCAGATTTTGAAAATAATTATTCGATTTATCATACAGCTTCGGTTTATCAGAGGGCTCAATTTAAGTTACCTTTCTAACTTTACTTATTATTGCTGAAACCAGTCTAGTTTTTTTTCAATTGTTTTTCAAGTTTACATTTTAGATTCAAAAGAATTTTTAATTTGAAATTAAATCGTAAAAAAACATATTAATAAATTTTAAAACATTTTACATAAACTCATCAATCGAGTTTAAGGTTATAAAAAGTTTATTATAAACCTTCTAATCTAGCAAATCCCAATCTTGGATAAAGTGATGATGAATCAAGATTGGAAGCTTTTAATCCAAATTTGTTTAACCATTGTTCGGAAGATACTTGTAGTTTTGCATCAGGGTTCCAAACTTTAGTAGGGTAAAGTTTCATGTCAATTTCTGGAACAATTACTGCATCGGTTCTTTTAATTGTTGACACGATGTTCTTTTTTGGAAGATCAAAAGCTAGTTTTAATAAAATATTTATTTTATAAAGCTGTATAAATTAAATGAAAAATTTGTAGATTATATCAATTCGTTAATAACTAATAATTACTTGGACTAATTTGTACGTTTGGTGTATTTTTCATTTCATACATTCTATATTATTCAATATTAATTCATATTTTCTAAAAATGCATTATGTATATAGGTTTATATAACATTTAATTATTTTATTTTAAAAATATTACGAAAAATAAATCTAAATAATTTTAAGTAACAAATAATATATTATTTATCAATTAAATGTCACAAGTATTTTGATTTTATAATTTACTGTTGTCATAGTAAATTTATTAAGATGTATGTTGATTATTTAAACAACGTTTGATTAACTGTAATCAGTCGATAATTTCAAAAATATTTCATAACATTTATTAAGTATTATTAATTTCTTATTCAATCTAATTTAAATATTCCATTTTAATGCTACTGAAAGTGATCAATTCATGACTGGATACTATATGGAATTCTAATATTTATGATTATGGGGATGAGATAACAAAATACTGTTGGACTCAAACCTATAAAAAGTAAACCTATAATACCTCGTTAAACATAGAATAAACTTTAGCAATTTTTGACTATTCGACACGTATTCGAAGAAAAAATGATTGTGAAACTGAGACAAAACCTTATTAGAAGAGTAACAAAGAAAAAATATATAATTATTGAACTTTTGGAGAAAGTATAAAGAGAAAGCAACCGAAGTTAAAGCAACTGGGAAGTTATTATTTGGACTCATTATGTGACGTAATGAGTCATGAGTATTGAATTTTGAGTGGTGAATATTTTGTGTAATTGTGTTAATAAAAACCAAAATGATTGTTTTGTGATAGACAATCAATAACTTGTCATTGTTGTTAATATTTCAAGACACGCTTGGAGTCAAATCAATAAGTGTTATTTTGCATATTTAACTGACAACCCCGACATTATTATCAACATCACGAAGAGGCAATTTCAAAGGTTGGTACCTAAATAAATGCTCCAATAACTTCTTTATTTGCTCAGCCACTTGAGCCTAATCTAATTTTATTTTAAATGAATTTTCTAAAAGAAATGTTAAATAGCAAGCAAATTCAATTACGAATCCTATTGGTTTTTGCATTCCATTTATAAAACTTTTTCTGAATTATTGTTTTTATGTCTGATTTGTTATGTTGTTAGCGTGTCTATCAGTTTTTCCAGTGATTGGTTACTGTCGTAACGCTTCCTTGGAACTCCGTTTAAATATTACGGTAATCTTTGTTATATTATCGATTGGCACCATCTACAGGCTATGATGCATATGAAGTAATTTACTGTTGGGTTTTTATGAAAGTCGGTTTCAAAACTCTGATTCCTCAGTGTCCTTTTTGAAACAACTCAAACACCCAACACAGTAACGTTTATAAAAATTATCATATTTTGTTACAACACTTCATATACTCTCAATAACACTACAAATCTTTACAATTTAAAATATCACGTTAGTCAGCATAATTTTGATACACTTCTGCTCACTATCCATGCGATGGAATAAGTCTTCCAACGGGAATTCTGTCTTCTGGTATGCCAAAAATAATTATTATTATTAACTCAAACTAAATAAGGTTTCTCTTCTACAAGTTTTCTTTTTCTTTCAGTTTGTCCCAATATTTTACTATTTCTTATCTTCTATCACACTGGCAATATATTAAATTTGTTACTTTTTGATAATTGAATTTCTTTTTGAAAAAAAATTTATTTTCAGGATTGTTTGGTGCTCAGTAAATTTTATTATTTTCTCTAAAATCCAACTTTCCTAGGATAATTTTATTATTATATAGTTCCCTTTATTCTGGCTTTTCTTCCTATGACACGTTTCCCGGATTTAATTTAATAAATTTGTTGACATCTCTGATTTTCCATTGCCTAGGGTTTTTCTTTAGTTCGGGTTTTCCATTAGCTAATTAATTCTTAATTAACTTAAGTGTTGGGTTTTTATATAGAAAGTCGGTGTTCAGGTCTGACTCCTTGGTGTCCTTCTTTAATCCATTCAATTAACTCAACAGAAATAAGATTTTTTTTCAATTTATATATCACAACTTTATTCACAACTTTCACAAAAATCGATTTAATTCACAATACTCTACACAATTACTCTGCACGATTTCACAAAATTCAATGCGTAAGGATAAGTCTTCCAAAGGGAGATGTCCCTGTCTGGTGCGCAATTTGTTTGGCTGGTTGATTTATCTTTAAGTCTATTACCTCCTTTATTCCGCTCTCTGAAATATTCTCTTCAACCAGCTGGCAATTTTGTTGATCTACCTTTTCTTTTTATACTCGTCTCTTAAACCAAGTCACCCGCAAACTAAATTGATTTTTGCATTTTTGACATCTCTGTCCAAAACCAATTTTTTTATTTCTGGGCTCCCGGGGTTTCCATTTGTTTACAATAATTATTTTGGTGGTGGGTTCCTCTTTTATCCCAAGTTTTTCCTATCCCAACCAATTTCGTTTTCCGTAATTAAAAAACTTGTTGACGTTCCGGGTTTCTCACGCTTATCGGGTTTTCTATTGGCTCGGACTTCCGATTAGCTCGGGTTTCCCATTAGCCAATTAATTGTTAATTAATTGCTATTTTTATTAAATATTTCCTTCTGGGTAAACCTATTTGATTTAATTTTATTATATTTGGATTTGTCTCGTCATTTTGCATCCGCCCATACTCGTTTCCCCAATAAATATTTATTTTAAAATTTTAATTGAATTGGCCTTTTTAATTATTATTTTGAATATCAATGTTTTTATTGATTTTCCATTTCTTACTTTTGTGCGTTTTGTTAACACCAACATAAGTTTTCTTTAAATATTTTATCCGGGGACCCTTCGTTGTGGTGGGTTACAGGGTTTCGCATCTTGCTTAACGGTATGGTTGCCCTAGTAACGCCATACAAAATGATGCTGATCGCCACTTGGCACCCGTTGCTAGGCAACGTTGGTAATGTGTTCAAGTGGTGGACTGCCCGCAAAAAGTGAGTGTTATTGCTAATACTATAATTGCTCGGACAATCCTCGGGTTCACGAGCTGTCGATAGAAGACTTGTGCTCGCTTAGCTCTGTCCCATGCGTAGTAGTGTTCATGATTGAAGGTGGAGAGATGGTTGTAAGTGTTCCGATTAACCCCTATGCACGCTTATTATGAGAAATGTTTTAACTACAACGAATTTATTGAAATCAACACATGTAGGGATTCAATGTGAGTTAATGAGGTGGGTTGGCTGCTCTGCGTCGAGCACGCTCTTTGCGTCCTGGCCGACGAGTTGTGGGCTGATTAGTAGGCTGATCTGTTAGCTGAGGGTTTTTGGCGCCATCTGGGACGGGGCGAACACGAGCGGGTACGTGACCGCTTCCCCCTCCCGACATACTGCTAGCGCGACTTCTAACCCCGTATTTGCGTACGCAGGCTCTGATTGAGCTGCCGCTCCTCGGTCCAGCCTTTCTGTGCTGCGGTCAGGCGGTGGTACAAGGTCTTTACTTTCCCCGGTTCCTTCCAGGTTGCTTTAATCTGTTGGATTTCGCGGTTCAACTGAATAACTTGGGCAAGTAATTCCTCATTTGCTTGTCTTGCGTGGTCTAATTCGGTCTGCAGGATTCTTAGGGAAGACATCACTGTAATTAAATAAGTCATTTCAATTTATGATTGGTCAGGTTAAGTAATCATTGATTTCATTAAACAAATCACGAATTAATTCCAGTTACATGAGAAGAAAAACACAAATTTCTAATTATTTTAATCAGTTACTACATTATGTTGTCCCTGTTATTTCATTTGTCTGGGCAATACCTCTCTAGGCTTTGCTTGAGGGCTTCCACGGTATATGGTCGCATGGTGTCTCGAACTGGGCGAGGTAGATAGGCGACTGCGATCCGCCCGGCAAGGATGTCCTCCATCACGTTTGCGAGATACATCCTTGCCTTGACTACCTGCAAGTCCACCCGCTCCTGCACCCGCTCCCATTGGGTGAGGAGGTCCTGTGCGTTGGAAAATATCTCGGCAGCTGGGTACTGTTGTCTATTGAGCCCGTCAGGGTCGTTATTTGGACCCAGCGCCCTTCGAGTGGCAGGGTACGGCCACTGTTGCTGGATTTTATCGAAATTTTTTCCCTTTGTGGTGTCCTCTGTTTGCCGGTTGCTTGATTTGTGGTTCGTTCGATCGGCATGTCCTACTCAAAAATAAATCATCATGGTCAGATACTCGCGTGTGAGGGGTAAAGATCAATTTATTAATTGTCCGCTTAATTTTAATAATCTTAACTGGGATGGTGTATTTATCAAGGGCTAGGTCGCATTACCTTTAAATTCTTCTATACTTTGCAGTTGAAATGAAACAGGCATTTGTCCGTGAATTTATTAGGTAGCTTATTTTGCTTAGAAGTTCGTTTTTGGGAAAAACTATTAATGGCAGGTTTAATTTACACGGACATCTTGCAATCGGTTAGGACTATTGTAAGGATACGTGGGTTTATTTATTTACGTTACGTCGAATCGATAAATGAATCTTGTAATGTCGATTTGGTGGTTCAACATTTTTATACGAACGGCGATGGTCAATTCGGGTAGTCCATACCCGGTGTTTGGCTTATTAAGATTTTAACTACAGGATGTATCGATTGGCGGCGATAGTCGAATTCAGTCAGTCTGTATCCGGTGTTTAGCTTATTGGGATTTTAACTACAGGATGTATCGATTTGATCTTAACTAAATTCACCGGATTCGATTTCACAATTGGGTTGAATTGCTTTGGTAAGTTAACATTCTAGCTGTTTAAATCTATTAATGTGTTTTAGAGAGAATTTCTGGACACTATCGCAGATCTCAAAATGGATGCTATCAAATATATGTGGGCTCTTATCCTATTGGATTTTTATTCTGTATTTTACGGAATGACCAAACTACATTGTGGAATTTATATTTATTTCTTTACCGTCGGTAAGCCTTACTTTCAGCTGATAAAATGTTAACGTTACTTTAGGATTATTTATTTTATGTGTCATCAATATAATTTCCGATTGTTTCTCTATTTTATTTGGTTTGATTGTGTCGATTAATCTATTTTAGCAACCACCTATTCGATCCTAACTATAATCGCTTCTTATTTGGTCTATGAGTTTACATTAATTACGAAAACTTTTGTCTCTAACCAATAGAGTCTATTTCTTTTGCTCGAGGAATTGTTTTAATCCAAATTAAGGGATCACTCTATGGATGAATTACTGCGAGTTTTTATCCATAGTAGCTTTAACTGAAGTAAAGGATTATATATTGATTTTTTCACTCGGATTACTGATTTTGCTTTAAAATTTATTTTGATAAATTACTCTAAGTAATGGGCTACCGTAGTTTAATAAATTAGGTAAATATTTTACTCAATGGGTCGAAGCTTTTACTTCCCCTTTTCCCAAAGATTTATTTGACCTTTAACCAAGAATTTTCTACCTTTGCGGTACTTAATCTAATGTCAATCATTGATCTAATTAGGGTTAATCAACGGATCATTTATTCCTTTCCTCAATAATTACTTTAAGGTCCTTATACTAAATTATATTCCTTTGACTAAGAATTACTTATTATTACTTTAATTTTATAAAAACGAATTGTAGTAATTTAATTAATGGTTTACCTATTCTTACCCAATAACGAATTAGTTCAATTTAATCAATGATGTATTTGTGGTCAGTTTACTTTTACTCCCTTATTTAATTTAATCAATGAGGTATTTGTAATCAATTTGGTTTTCAATCAGCAATATATGTCGATCAAGTTATTAAGTTGTTAATTTAATGATTGTTATAGTTTTATTTCAAAATATAAATTCAATTTGGTACGTCAATGATTAAATTAATTCAAAATATTAATTCAGGTTAGCTATATCAACGAATTCAGTTTAATTTATCCCCGTACCCTTTCCCTTTAATAGATCCTAGGCGCCTTTGTGTTTACTTTATATTTATTGAGTGCCCACTGGACTACTCGGTGTGATGATTTTAAGCCGTATGTGATATGATTTTAGGTCGATTTTACAGAACTGAGAAACGAGGAAGCAGCCAGAGACTTCTTCCTTATTTCTCGCTTCAGCTATAGGGATATATATTGACGTTACGACCGCTGCGTTGCGCACGCTGAGTCTTCACTTACATGCATCTGTACTATGTAGATTTTGCTTTCTTGCGTTATGTGTCGGCTGTGGGCCGGAAAAATTTCGACATTTTAATTTATAAAAACATATAAAATAATTCATGTAAATAATATTTATTAATTATAAACGACAATAACATAATTACCCTTTTCACCATTCCAAAACATGTAAAAATTAGCATAAAATAACATAAATACCACTCTCCCCACGCCGACGCCGAGCAGAGCTCCATTGAGATGCAAGGAACGTGACGTGGAAAGAGGGTTCCACCATAAATATTTCTCACCTAAAAAAGGTTTCCAAAGTAGTCTGAAAATAACTTTCTAAAACAGTTTAAAATAGTCGAAAACAGTTTTTAAATTGACTTCAAGATTTGAAAATATGGTTAAGTTTTCAAAAATGGTTTGAAAAATGGTTAAGTTTAATGTGAAAATGGATCAGTATTTATACCTATTTTTCTCGCGTGTGAAATTTGATGTAGTAAAACAAAATTCGACCTTGTTATTTTTTAGCAAATTCTATTATTTATTTTTATTATTTTTTGATTTATTTTTATAATTTTTATTTAGAATTTTTATTGAATTATTACTAATTCAAATTTTTCAATTTAACTTTCACTTTAATGAACTTTAATTGATTTTTTTCAATTTCGTCGAATTTGTTGTGTTTTCTTGTTGTATTTGTGTAGGTATCGTGCGGATCTTGGTGCGTTTTGTTAATATTTTAATTTATTTTTATGTTTATTAATTTATATTTAATTCTCTTATTTCTCATATTTTATATGGTTTAATTGGTGTTTTAATAGGTTTATTTAAATTGCATGTTGTATTTGCGTGTGTGTTTCTGATCCATTTAAACATTCTTCAAGGCCGTTTACGTTCTGGCCCAACAGTTGTTTTTATTTTATTATATTTGAACTCGTCTCATCTTTTGGCATACGCCGAACCAATTTCCTAGCAAAATATGTATTTTAAATTTTTGTAGTTTTTAAATTAATTTTTGTATTCTAATTTTTTATTTTGAATTTTGTTTTTATTGATTTTCACTTGATTTCTGGAATTTTCCTTTTATCTTGTACCTGTTTTATTAAACACCGAAACCACCATGAAATTAACAGATTCCAACAAATCTACTCCGTATTGTTTAAATGATAGTTTTTGGCCGTTTTCAGATTCATTGCCTTCTTTGATATTCCACGTAGTAACCGTGGACTCGTGTATTTCATCATTATAATTTATGTTAGTTTGTCTTGGATTTCTCATTATATTTTCTACTTGTTTTTGGTTTCTCAATTTGTAAATTGATCTGGTCAAAAGAGGTTTTATTTGTCAGAACTTAAAAGTATTAAAATTATAAAAATTACTTAATCTTGAATTTTCAGTTTCAAACAATCAATTTTCATAATTATATTTTTAATTCATTTCAATAATTCAAAAAATTCTTTTCAATATCTTCACCAATTTAATAATTTTGCTATCACTTTTGATCACTTCGATAACTATTTTCGTTACTTTTAATTGGATTATTAACTTAAAAATTTTCACCAATTTAATAATTGCTTCTTCAACTTTGTAAAACATCGGTTTTATTCACCTATTTTAATGAAAGTTTTAATTCAATATTTTCTTTTTCACCGACCTTTTATCAAGTCGAGCACACCAAATATATTAGGTATTTACAAGTTGGTATTCGTTTTTGACTCCTTGGTGCCCTTATTTAAATAAATCGAACAGCTCAACACAACTTTTATTCAAAATTACCACAATTGTTTGTAACACTTATATCCATTCGATTTATAATAATACCTTTAATCTGCACAATTTTCAATAACACATTAAATTTTTCTTCGTCCAACGGGAGATCTTCTGGTAAGCTAAGAATTTATTTTCTAATATTGACTGGCACCAAGGTATCTTTGAATTTTATCTAACCTTCAAAATTTCTGAAATGTGACTTATACTAACTGGCGATTTTACTAACTCATCTTCTTTTTTTATGCCATTCCCATTATTGATTTTCACTTTTCATTTATTTATTGGTTTATTACAGTGCGCCTCTTGATGTTATTAATTTTGTTTATATTACATGTTAGATCTATAAAAAATTAACTATTATTAATATTGATCAAAATACTAATTAATTTGTCATCACATGAAGTTCAAAGTTCTTGATTTATTATATTATTATACTTTTTAAAACATTATAATTTATAATTTTTTTTATTTTAATGGAAACGGTAATGAGGAATTTAATTTTATATTTTTAATTTAATCTAAGTTTTTTAGGTGAGATCAGTTTTGATTATTTTGTGTATAGTATTATGGGTTATTGTTGTTTTACTTGGAATAGCTTTATATTGGTAAGTGTTTTACAGAATTTCATTTTCTAAATTTTTACTATCCTTTAAAGTTTTACCATTCATTTAAGTTAAACAATATTCTTGTGAGGTAATTAAAATGCTTGTACTATATAATTAGTCAAAAATGACCAGAAAATAATAAATTTTACAATGTTTTCTAGATCAACTCCATACAAATATCTTTCGCTTACCACTCGGCACCCGTTGCTAAGCAACGTTGGAACTGTGTTCGAGTGGGTAGATCGTCCGCAAAAAGTGAGCGTTATTGCTAATGCTATAATTTACCGAACGATCTCTGGGTCCAACGAGCTGCCGATAGAAGGCCTGTGCTCGATTTCGATTCTTAGGTCCCATTATTCTCCTCTCTCTGTCAAATGTTAACCTATACTCTCATATCCTTCATTGTTATGTCCATTCCCAAAGTCCTTCTTATCGTTGTCCGTGTTGATGATTATTCTTTGGCCTGTACCCCATGGTTAGATTAAATATTCTCACATTATCTCTCTTACTCTTATCCCTATTTTAACTACTATGCTTCCTATTATTGTCATTAGCATTATCATGGTTACTATTATATATATTACCTTTATTAGTTGTTACTAATATTACCTTTATTATTATCTTTATTACTATAAATTACTGTTATATTTATTTTTATTACTACTATTATTTTTTCTACTATTATTATTATCATAATTATTATCATCATTACTACAAATACCATGATTATTATTATTATTATTATTATTATTATTATTATTATTATTATTATTATTATTATTATATTATTATTATTATTATTATTATTATCATTATTATTATTATTATCATTATTATTATTATTATCATTATTATTATCAGATAAGAATAGAAAGAATGTTTCGTTCAAGACTCCTTTTTGATCGTGTATTTGGGGTTTTTGGTTGAGAATAGATATTCTTGCTTTTGGTTGTTGACTCTCTAGCGTCTTGAAACTGGGTGAAGTTCAACTGGGTTCTGTGGATAGATGATCCGTTATCATATTATCTCGTCTCGATTGTTTGATGATAATTGATCGGTTCGGTATTATTCATGATTCCTTGAAGTTGGTTTAGGTTACTTCCTTTTGGTTATCGATTTCGGCTATTTGTTTTCGATTTTCGGTTCTTTTCTGTTATTTTGTAGGGTTTCTAAAGAGCATCTATGATTATTTGAATATGATTTCCTTGATGGGTGTTTCCTTTTCTATTGACTTTCGGATTTGATTTTCTAGAGTTCTAAGGGTTTGAACAATCTGTCTAAGTTTTGGCTTTGTTCACTTTGATTATCAGTATATTTACGTTTCTTGTTTTAATCCTTTTGGCATTGGATATATTAGATATATTCTAATAAAAATTCCAATCAATAAGTGCTATAGTGCACACTTATACAACCGGTCTCCCAGTGAGACGGAAAATTGCAATTCTAACCAAGTTAGAAATAATACTGTCGAATAATATTTAGTTTAATTTTAGTTCTAGTACTTGAGCTTGCTAATTTGTATAAACACGTCAGTATATATACCTACAATTTGGCCTTAACCTTGCGTGTTAATTTTATTGCGATTAAACAAAATTCGACCTTGAAATTATTTGTGTTATCTAAATTAAATTTTTATTTATTTATTAATTTAAATTGGTAATTTATTTTTAATATTTTTAAATAAATTTATTCAGCTAAAAATATTTTATTTTTATTCATTAAATTCATTAATTTTAATTTTATATAAATGGTCATTTTACGGTCGAATTCTCTTGTTATTATGTTATTTTTTATGTAAATTTCGTGCGGTTCTTGATGCATTTTGTATTTATTTTATTTTACTTTTATGTTTTTTGATTTTATATTTATTTATATTCTCTCAGATTTTAAAATGTTTAGTTAATGTTGTATATTGTATTTTAAGTTATCTTGGTGCTGTGTTTTCGTGCTGTATTACTGATGCATTTAAACAATTCTCAAGGCTATTTGTGTGCTGTCCCAACACAAGTCCGACCTTTATCATTTGCAAGTGATCTGTCTCCTAGTGAAAATGCTAACCGATACGTTATTTTTTCTTCTTTCTCACTTTATATAGTAAAAATTCGTATTCATTTGAGCAAATTTCATCACTCATATGTCTCTATAATATAAGTTTATTGATTCATCATTACTTTTAGTTATTCTTTTCGTTATCAAGTTGGATTTACGAGGCAACTTGTATTATGAGAGTTGTTATTCAACTGAAAGAGGTTTATAGAAAGTAAGGAACTAAAAGAAATAAACTTTGCACACAAACACAACACAGTAAAAAAATAGAAATAGAATTGTTTGAATCAATAATAACTCTATATTTAAGGTACATATTTGAAAATTAAATAATAAGAGTAAATATTATTTATGCCAAATATTACTAAAATAGTATTTTTAAATTAACACATTAAATGTGTAATGTAAATTTTGAATGTTTTATTAATTTAAAATAATAAATTTAGTATGGTAATGTGAATGGAATGTTTGAAGAATGAAATCTGTCTTTCTAAAAAATTTTTACACTTAAGAAAAAAATATATCGTTTGAATAATATTTAAAAGATAAGGTTTTTGAATTTTCATGAAATAAATTATTTCCGCAGTATTATTAATGGAGGTTATAAATACAAAAGTTACCGTAGCTAAAATTGACCACAATTCATTTGGATTATTTGAAAAATGTAACACATGCCTAACAATTTTGCAATGTTGCCAATAAAAGTTTTCCTTTTTACAAATTTTAAGTATTTGAAATTATTTGACCTAGAAGTGTTAAAAAGAATTATGTGAAAATCTACTATTCACCGGTTGGAATAAGTTCTTGTGACAGACAAAGAGACATGCATTTTCTGTATTATAGTATATAATTTAAATTTAATTCATTTTACACATTTAAATTCAGTTCTTTAAATTTAATTAAAATATTTTTATTTTAAATTTGGAATAATTTACAAGTTCCCTGTAATTTAAGATTAAATTTATTTAAAATATTAAATTAACTTAGTGTTAAGGTTTATTTCTTTCAAAAAGATATTCAATCAGTTCATGTAAGCAGAATAGCAATTTTAAATCGGCATTATAACAATGTAAGATGATTTGCAATTAAAACTAATTATTTTGATTAAGATATGTCCTATTTGCCATGATACCTTTGAAGTAGGCGAAAAGATTTTCAGAACAATTTGCAAACACGCATTCCACAAAGAATGTCTAACAGAATGGTTCAAATACAAAATTACATGCCCCATTTGTCAGAATCATTTAAATGAGCCCATTTACCAATTGTGATAGATTAATGTTTATAATAAAATATTCATATATCTAACTTCGTTTTCAAATTGTGACTTGTTAGATTTTTAGTTTGACAAAGCTTTTCTTCTAATGTATGTGGAACTTTAAAAATATCATTTTTCAAATTGTCATTTGACTCAAATTGAGAGAAATGGAACTCATTGTGTTCATTTAATAATTTATAGGTTTGAATTAATTCTGCATTCACCTTGAAATTCATGTTGCAAAGTCCACATTGGATAGACGTAGTGAAATATGAATGCTGCATTAAAATATGTGAATGCAATTGATTTCGTTTTTCAAAGTAACTCCAGCAATACACACATATCGAGTCTAAATCGACATGATTAGTCATACATCCTTCTTTAGCCAATTGAATTGCTAGCTGGCGATAAAGAAATGAGTGTGAATTGTTTACATGCATTGCAAATTTATCTGAACTCCAATAGGGTATGTTGCAAATTAGACAAACATTCATTTCTTTATCATACTCATTTTGGGTAGTGTGTTGACAAATCACGTGGGCATGAAATTGATCATTGCCATTCAGTATTGTTGAGCAAGCTATGCAAGAATACGGATGCCGTTTTTCAGTGTCTATGTTTAGTTGATAAATAAATGATAGATCATATCCATAAACGTGATTTTCTTCAATGTGTTTATCAAATGATTTATCATATTGAGGTAAGCAATATTGTTCTAACTTTTTATTAATAATTTTTCGTTTAATTTTAAAAGTGCAAATTCCACATTTATTCGATTTGACTACATTAGGGGAATGATAGCATAATAAATGAACAAACAATACAACTTTCGAACGAAACTTTCTCCCATGGCAAAGTAAGCAGATTAAAGGTAATCCATATTTGATCGAATTGCAGCTTATATGTTTAATATGAAGAGACTTACTTCTCAAACAATCGTGATCCTCCAGGGAAAATTCATTTAATTTGAATTTACATCTTAAACATGTAAAATATTTCTTACTTTTATGACATTGAGTTACAATATGACTATAAAGATCATATTTATTGTCCCCATTTGTAATTACACAAATAGCAAGTTAAATCTTCAATCGTCTGGCTGGAAAAATCACATTTATTATTTGATTCATAAATTTTGTATTTTGTATATGCTTTAAATTTTGAATGCATCAAATTATCGATGGTCAAATTTTTTGTAAATATGAACTGAATAAATATCATTTAAATATCATTGTTTTCGCCTCTGATTTCTTTATAAGTGACATTTCATCAATAATTATTAGAGGCTCTAACACAAGCCAAGCGGAAAATAAAAACTCAGAACAAAGAAATCCTCGAGTTGAAACTGAAAGACGAGATCCGAGCTGGACTCGTAAAACGCGGAAGTCAACTATCTGCCGAGCAAGAGGCGATAGTTATCCGTAATGTCGTAGTGAAGGACATTGGAGTGAAAATACTCCAGGAACCTCACGCAGTCAGATGAAGTGCCGAAGAGAAACAGGTAACGAAATCGGCCTGGCAAGAAGGACCGCGAAAGACAATTCAAGCTCAATAAGGCTCGTATGGTGGGTCACATTCTCAAATCAAATGGTTTTTGAGTGCGCACGATAAAGGCATAGCAATTGTGATATTTGTTTTTTGTTGTTAACTTCAAATTATTAATAATAGAGTTTTTTGTGTTTAATTTTGGTTTTATAGTTGAACATTTAAAACAGTTTAATAATTGAGAATGGGGACCGCTAAAATTAGAGCATAACGTCTTCTACGACAGCTCATGAACCCAACCGAATATTCGTGCATTGTCAGTCTTTGAAAAGAAGCTTACCCTTTGCTAATATTCACCCACTAGCGCATAGTACCAACGTCAATTTTTTACGGGTGGATAGCGGTTAAATTCTTATGCAGGCGCTGGGTGTTGATTAGTTAACCCTTAGGCTCCTATAAAAATCTTTTATTACCCATCAGTGCCCAGCATGTGGTAGGTAGT
The DNA here is from genome assembly GCA_022537955.1 of Schmidtea mediterranea. NCBI lineage: Eukaryota > Metazoa > Platyhelminthes > Tricladida > Dugesiidae > Schmidtea > Schmidtea mediterranea. The sequence continues at coordinate 297,728,358 of CM039679.1, read as the reverse complement.
AAAAAAAGCAAGTAACTCGCCAAACGGCAGTGGTCTGAAACCGAACCCGCCGTATGAGCGAGGTATAAATGTAATGAAAATAATCAGCAACAATAATGCCATCGAAGGTAATGATAATAGCAAAAATGACCTTGATAATAATAATGATGACAACAATAACACTAATAATGAACGTAATAATTATAACAGTGATAGTGCTGGGCACCTGATTGGTAAAAGGTATAAGATTTTCGCGGTCACTTGCAAGGGATTCCCACCAGATGCGCGCACAAGAAATATAACAATTGGATACCCGTCAAAATAACGTTGGAGATGTATTCCAATGGGCGGTCTCTAGTAAAAGGTGAGCCATATTACTATGACTGCTAATACCCTAGAAAACCTTTGGGATCATGAGCTACCATAGAAGGTATTCAAGATCATTTTAATTAGAGGTCTGTTATTAATTTAATTGAAATAATATCGATCCTTCGATCACTTTATTTTATTTTAAAGGTGCTATTTATTGATTGTTTTAAAAGATTTCAAAAATACCACAGACTCAAATCCAAGACATTTTATTGATTATTATAAAAATTGAATCAAGATTATTAGAGATTGTCAGGAGATGAAGGTCCAAATTTCTTTTTCTGGTCCAGTAAACGAGCGGTCTTCAATTGTAGTCTTCTTTCCCTTTCCGCTTTGTTTGAGTGACATTTTTTGTGATTTGGTTTCGATTGTGGATCACGATCCTTTGGGTATTAGTTAGAATAAAACTTGAAATGGGCCAGGCGACACTCGGATCAACTTTTGAAACTGTGCTGGGGTGATTTCCGATCTTTGCTCTGATCGTTTCCTTCAACTTTAGTTGACTATTTTCCTTCTTTAACTTCTCGAGTTCGACGATCATCTCTGTGTTTTGATTTCTGAGTAATTCACTTTGTTGTTTCAATTTGGTCGCCTGCTCCGGCCGAGTCCAGGTCTCCTCCATCCGACGACATCTTCGGATCATTGACTCAGCTCGCTGATCTGTTTCAAGGCCTCATTGTGATAATGAGCTACGTCTCGTCTGAACCTTTCCACATCCAGGGTTTTATTATTATTTGGCTGCACTAAAATAATTGTAAAAAAAATTTAGATTGAATTGAGGATCATTTTGGGAATAAAAAAAATAGACTCATCGATGTTGACTTTTATTCGTTTACTTTTAATTAAAGGCTACATTAAAATCGAAAGTTGGTTAACATCTTTGGTAACTAATTTGAACCCTCAAAAGAAATAAAATGGAAGAATCTGACCCCTTTTACCATCCTAAAATACGGTAAAATTCCTATTGGTCAAAGTCGAGGAATTTATTAGTTTCTATTTTTAGATCTTGGAGAGAAAAACTGCTCAATTTTAACACCACTACTCGGTGAGAGGTAAGATTGTGGATTATTGATTTTTTTATGAAAATTTTTATTTTTAATTTCCCCTTATTTCAGCAAACTTTCCTGTTTAATCAAACCATTTTATCTAAATCCTTGGCGTTCCTATCCAAAAGTCGTTTCAATTTGACTGGGAATTTTTGGATGAAGAGGTATAAGGTGTAAGTAGGTAATAGCTTTTAATTTTTCGTCATTTAATGAACCATTAACAATTACATTTAGTTAAAAATAATATCAATATATTTAATTATTTTAGTTAAAATTCATTCAGTTACAATTCGCTATAAAATTTAGAAACGAACAACAAAAGGAATTTCTATAATTCTATTTTATTTATTCAGAATTCAGTTTATCTGATTTTGTTCTATTATAATTTAATAGATTCTTGAATATCTTTGTATTGGATTTATATCTCTTTTCGTAACTCTTGGACCAGCGAGTTTTTTTTGGAATTTCATGTTGACTTTGTTAGAATTTCGAATCGCCTTCTCCAAAATAAAAAACAGGACAATCAATAAATGATTATATGGAAATATTTTGAGGTAGATCACCATTATTTCTTTACAATAAATATATGTTAAATTTGGTTATTTTCTTTCAATATTATAATCATAAAGTAAAATAGTATTTTATGTATATGTAAATGTGATTATTTTCTTTAATAGTTAGATTGTAATAGGGAGATGGCCCTTTTGAAAAATAATTAATTGCTATGATATAATAATCAATTATCAATAACGTTGCAAACCGAACGAGAAGTATATTTTTTTTCCGGATCGCCTGAAAATATATACGAAAGGTACCCAACATGAAAATTATTATGAGTTTTTATTAGCAATTTCCTGAAATTACGCCTAGAATAATTATATAAAATTCATTAATATATTATTAAAAATGATAAGAATAATTATTATGATTATAAAATAACCTGAAATAATTATATAAAATTTATTAATATATAATTAAAAATAACAAGAATAATTATTATGATTACTCGACACAGTTTCAGAATCAGTATATATTTTGCAAATTTTCAACTTTCATTTTATTTCTAATTGGGAATATCAGCTTTTATTAATGTTTTATTTGTTAACTCTCATTCTTGACAGATATTTTTCTTCTATGAAAATAAAATTCACTTTATTTATTTTCTTTTCTTTGAGTTAACATAATAATAACATACATTGCACGGAAATATACATCTTCTCTCTGAGTCGTTCTACTAGTATATTTTTCATTCTTTTTATATTATTTAAATCTTCCTCATGATCCTTCGTTCTCTACAGAGGGTCTGACGTTGAGGTTCTTGGAGAGGAGATCTGACCCGGCGAACTACCATTCACTACGGGTACCTCCCACACCGAAGTACTAGCTTTAAGCTAGTTGGTGAGAATTTAATTTTTCTGACTTGCATGCATGTGATCGTAGGAAAATAATGGTCAATAAAATTAATAATAATGGTGGATAAAATAACGTTCAGATTTGCATCATTTGGATTTTCAAAACGTTTTTAGATAAGAGGTAATTTTATGAAATTAATGATAATAGTTAAGCCTATAATAATAATATTAAATGCAATAAATGATAATTATTAATACATCATTATTAACTTTTCTCGAGTGATGGAAAATATTGGTCACGAGGCATCTCGTATAGGTCAAGTACCATGGAAGCGAAGATTCATTGGGACTTGGTCGATACGAGGAAAAATCATTCTGTTTTGTCTTTCATTAACATTGTTTTATTGTTAATAAACTGACGAAAATTAAAAAATTAAAAATAATCAAATCATTTATTAGAATAAAAATATTTTAATATACACAACCGATACATTTATAGGCCTAAACATTACAGGTGATAACTTAAATAGAGTTTCCTATATAAAAATTCAATCTTTTCAAATATGATAATACTTATCTAAGATCATTCATAAAATAAAAATAAAATAAGGATAAAATAATAATAATATAAAAATAAAGAGACTTTCACTTACTTCAGCATGATTCCTTGAAGTACAACAAAATTTTCTTGAAAAATAGCATTAAATTGTGTCGATTTGGCATTGACTTATATAGGGGGTTTTACACGAATATTTTTGATGCGGTAAAACAAAATGCCTACACGTTTTTACCATATTTCATCACTTTTCCCCTAGTTGTCAGATTTTCGTGTTTCTTTTTGTTAAAGTTTCTAATTACATTTTAAGCTCTGGTGGTTACTGGGTGTTGATTTTTGTTTAAATCATGTTGTGGTTACCCAGGTAACGCCATATAAATATTCCTTTGCTGCCACTCGGCACCCGCTGTGTAAGCAACGTTGGAACTGTGTTCGAGTGGGTAGATCGTCCGCAAAAAGTGAGCGCTATTACTAATGCTGTAATTGCCCGAATGATCTCTGGGTTCAACGAGCTGTCGATAGAAGACTTGTGCTCGATTTGAATACCAGGTCCCCTTATGTCGTAAATTTTATCCTTCGAGTCTATTGAATTCTTTAAACAACGTTTAAAATATCGACAAATATATATTAAAAACAAAACAAGTGGCTACATATTTTATAAAAGAAGCGATGCGTTTTTTAGTGAGTCGGCTGCGTTTTGTTTAATATTCGAGCGGCTCGGCGCTTGGCCCGCTCTTTTCGTCCAGGTCGATAGCTGCTTGTTGTTGGTGTAGTTTTCGGAGTCGCTACCGTCTCTCGGTAGGCCAACTGGGCAGGGCAAAAACTAGTGGATATGTCACTGCCGCTCCCTCTTGACAGGCTGACAGTGCTACTTCCAACCCCTTTATCTGAACCCTTAGGCTCTGGTTTAATTGTCTTTCATCCATCCAGCCCTTTTGTGCTGCCGTGAGCCTTTTATAAATCAGCTTGGCTTTCTTTGGTTCCACCCATGTGGCTTTGGTCTGCTGAACTTCCTTGGACAACTGGATAATTTGTTCATAAAAGTTTTTGTTGATTGTCCTTGCGTGTTCCAATTCCTTCTGTAGTACTTTTAGGGATTCCATCTCTGTAAATAATATTATCAATTTTTGTCTGCGAATCTTGAGTTATTAATTAATCACACAATTACATAGTATTAACCAAACAAACAAAGGAAAACTCGTGGACAGTAATTAATTATTTATTTAACTTTAAACCTAATCACACTCAGGTCATTGTAAGTTCGTGGCCGATTCATTCACCGAATTGAGGACCTGGATGGTGTCTCTCAACATAATCATCTGGGACCGGTGGAGCGGGAGAGTGCTCGCGATATACAAAATCCGGTCGTTTTGTGTTCCGAATACGACTGGCACGGATCATTGGGGGAACGTCGACATTAGTTCCCATTCGCCCATCAGCACGATCACGAGTGGGACTGTGCGGCGGTGTATACCCATCGGTATCCGCAATTCGGCCAGCCGCTATGTCCTCTTCCACATTTGAAAGGTATAGCCTGGCCCTGGCTATTTGAAGATTTACTTGGTGCTTATGATCTTCGAGCCGAGAGAGGAGGAACCGGGCCTGATCGTGTATCTCCTGGGCCGGACTCTGACCACTTTTCCGTCGGCCTGACACAAACGGTCTCCCACTATCTTCCAATGGGTGTAAGGCGTCCCATCCCAAGATTTGATTACATTAATTAATTTATAACGCCCTGTTTGTATTATAGTTCATCTCCGGACTCTCCCAATTATACGCTAATTTAAAGTACCTAACGGAATTAAAGATGTAAATATGAAGTAATCAGATTGAAACCAACTGTTGGGTTACTGGGTTTCGCTATTGGTTTGAATCTTCCTATTGTTACCCCGGTAACGCCATATAAATATTTTCTAGCTACCACTCGGCACCCGTTGCTAGGCAACGTTGGAAATGTGTTCGAGTGGGTGGATTACTAATGCTGTAATTGCTCGGACAACCCTCGGGTCCAACGAGCTGTCGATGGAAGACCTATGCTCGCTTTGTAAGGTCCCCTGTGTAATAAGCTTCGAGATCAGACTCATATTGATGTGTAGAGATGGAACGACATTCATCTGACGAAGCGTGAATACTCATGATTTTTCTTTAGTAATTTAATATTATTCGCATTTTAAAATATCACTTTTAAACGATTGAACAATATTTATAATTTAATTCCATTCATGAATAACACAAGATAAGTTATTTGAGTTTATTTGCTAGGCGGGCGGCTCTGCGTCTGGCGCGTTCTTTGAGCCCCGGCCTGTAACTACTTGAGGATATTATAGAAGGAGTCGCAACCGGCGTTGGATTGTTGGTTGAGTTCTGATACGCCAATTGAGATGGGGCGAAGACAAGAGGGTAGGTTACCGCCTCTCTCTCTCTCGACTGGCGGACAAGGCGACTTCTAACCCCCTTATCTGCGTCCGGAGGTTCTGATTTAGTTGCCGTTCCTCGGCCCAACCTTTTTGAGCAGCCGTAAGTCGTTGATGGAGGGGTTTGAGCTTCGCTGGATCCACCCAGGTGGATTTCACCTGTTGGATCTCTTTCGTAAGTTGGATGATCTGCTCACTCGATTGTCGGGCACGGGACAGTTCTTTCTGTAGGAGTTGAATAGGCTACATTTCTAGTAATGTGAATAATTAAAGGTGGGATTTTACTAACAAGCCATAATTACATGAGTTACATTTAAACAAACAGACAAATGGAAAAAGATCATTTACGTTTTAATAAAAAATCCAAACCAAATTTTAAGAGTACACTTAATTTATTTATTGCAAAAAAAAATTATCAAAGTTTGAGTTTTCAACTGATTCACACTGGGATGGGTTAGGGAAAACCCTTCTCCACCCACTCTTCCGGCGTATAACCAGAGATGAACATGATCGGCCGTCTAGTATTCCGAATTCGGGCCGTTGCTGGTCGGGAGGCTCGTGTGGTAGTACCTTGTCGAGGGTGCCAGTAGTGGTTGGCGATCCGACCCGCCAGTAGGTCCTCTTCGACGTTCGCCAGATACTGGCGAGCCCGGACTACTTGTACGTCCACCTGTCGTTGGTGGGCCTCTAGTTGCTCGAGTAGACGCCGAGCTTGCCGGTGAATTTTTTCGGCCGGGCTCCACTCTTCGGTCAGCCCTTGACCAAAATCGTCTTCGGTGGAGTTAGTGCATTGGAGTCTCGACGGGGGGAATCCTGCCTGAAGCGCTCCCACTCCCATCTCCACCGATCCGCAAGGTGAGTCGGCATGTACTTCCTTGAACTAAGGTTTTCTGAATGAAAATCATTAACTACATGTATGAATTTTTATCAAAAGAATTGAATAAATAAATAATTAAGACTTTTGATCCACTTCCCCGCGAGACCATACTGGAAATTCAGATCTGTCCAAGCCCTTTTGTTTAATCAAAAAAAATCTTACGGTTCAGTGGGTATTTTACTCTAACCGTTAACCTTGAATTACTTCCATTTCCTTCGCTGTGGTACATTTTCGGCGATATGTATATATATATTTTTTATTTGTTTTCCAAATGTCTTATCGTGAATACCATTGATTAATTTACACGTAATTTATTTTATTCATTACTCCTCCTGATGTATATAAATTTATTATCATCTTCGTGCTGGCCATTAAAAATGATTTTCTTAACTGTCTACCGCCATTGGAGAAATACCACTAAGATTTGTCCGTCGAAATATTTTGCAATATAATAATCTCTTAATTCTCAACTAGAAATTAACGTTTTACGGCAAAAGAACACGACTACATTTCGTTATATCTAATTAATTGTATGAATTTCAAACAAAATAGCCGATAACCCATAAACTAGTTACTTATCTTCATTGAATAAGCTATTTCTCTAATAAAATTGATTGAAGATTAATTTCAATGAAAATATTGCGTTTTGGGATATAATTAATGATTTTGTGAGAAACTCCTAGCAATTTTCCCTGATTAATAAAATACTAAACACACAGCGGATTGACGAGTGACGTATGGGTGGGTTTTATGGTCATAATGATAATCAAGAGGTGAACAAAAGTAATAGCCATAGGGTGAGGTGAATAAATTCTATGGGGGGGTCGCGATGCAAAAATCCAATGGACTAGACTTAATAGATCGAGGATCGAATCGATAATAATGAAATGTTATTCACGGAGGGAACAGGGTGAATGATTTTTATAATCAAAAAAAAAAATCAAAAAAAAATATATGATGAACATATCGGAGACCATTTAAATATTATAAAAATTATCTATGAATTATTACTAGCTATCGCTTATAAATATTACAAAAAATTCTTTATGACTATTACTAGCTATCGCTTATTTAATAAATATAATTTAAAATTTTTTACCCTCCGTTGTTATATCCAGCTTTGCTGCAACCTCTTCGTTTGGCATCTTAGGCGCTGATTCTGTATTGTCCGACATTTGTGGGAATGCAAAAAAAAAAATATCCAAAAATTTTCTGTTAAATGGTATTTATGATTGATCGATTGAGTGGGTGTCTATGCACGTCCGGTTGGAATTATTTCACACGACACCGAATGGTGATTGATTAAATTAAGTTTGTTTATTTGGAGACTAATCGACGTTCGGATGGATTGGATTATGGTAAACAATCGCGATATCCGCTCGAATTTTACAATTGGATTTATCAAGATATTAATTGTTTAATTTTTGGAATGGCTATTGAAATTCGACGTTGGAAATCGGTAAGTTTTTCTTCTTTGGAAACTAACGGCGGAAAATTCGCGCGTGTCATCGTCCACTTCATGATTTCACGGCGAGTGTTCCCACGTTATTTCTAATCCTCGTCAGTTTATTTGATTTTTTATTTTATTAATATTTAATCCATGCATTCATTTAAGATTTCGTGAGTTTACCGTGCCAGAAAAATCATGAGCATCTTTTCATCTACAAATGCGGGATTTTAATTACCGGTTTATATTCCTACTCACTGGATCTTTACAGTATTGAGTTATTACATTCAATTATCATTCGATTTTTAGGAAATGTCTAGCCATTATGTCTTGTACCATTACCGGTTTAATATTCAATGCTGGAATAATGGGGGTAATTTAAGCTACTGGCGAATCGTGGTCTGGTTTGTGATAGTGATCGGGAATTGGGGAATCATTTCTTATCCAAGACTTTGTTGAACATTTTTAATCAAAATTAAACTGTTATATTTTAGGAGAATGATTATAAACTGTGGATGGGCCTATGTCGTGGATTTATTCGTTAATGCTGCAGTGATATAACGGTAGAGGAACAGATAGGTCGGTTAGTTAGTTGTTCGAGAGGGGTTATGTAATCTTCTTTATAATAAAATTTTCTTATTCTATCGATGTTTATACTTTGGATTTAATTATTTAGGCTAATTTATTTTTATGCGCCCAATTTCGATTTATGGTTGGGTTTGATTTATAAGGGAGTTCGATAAAGATGCCTCTATTAGCTGTATTGATGGATATCCTCTGGATTAGGATCTGATTAAATTCACTACCTTATTGGAGGTTTAGGGTGATTTGTTTAATAATAATTTAAAATTACTATTTAAGTTGCATTAAGTTAAATTCATAAGGTTAATTTATTTTAGTTCATAGCAGTGATTTCACATTAATTTTATTCCCCGTCACCTTCCCTTTAATAAGCCTTAAACGCATTTTATGTTCATATTATATTTAATGAGTGCCCACTGGACTACTCGATGTGGTGATTTTGAGCCGTGTGTAGAATAATTTAGGTCGAATTTAAAGAAAACTAGAAACGAGGAAGTAGCCAAAAGACCCCTTCCTTATTTCTCCTTTCTTCTATACGGAATAATATTGACGTTCCAATCCCTGCGTTCCGCACGCCGGGTCTTCACGGGCACAGATCATCGGCGATATTCCACGCACTTACACGAATCTGAATAGTATGTTGATTTTACTATCTTGCGGTGTGTCTTTGGCTGTGGGCCGGAAAAATTTCGACAATAAAACAATGAATTTATGAAAAAACAAAACTGATTTTATATATTATAAATATTTATTAATAGGTTAAGACAATATAACAAATTACTTGCCAAAATCATCATTCAATAAAAATAAAAAAACATCTCCCCCACGTCGACATCCAAGCAGAGCTCTACCGAGGTTGCGAGGACGGGACGTGGAGAGAGAGTTTCCAAATAAAACTTTCGCTCACCTAGAAATAGATTTAAAAGTAGCTACAATTTTTATTTCAAAATTGGTTTGAAAAATGGTTCTATTTTATTTGAAAATGCATCGGTATATATACCTATTTTCTGTCCCTAACCTCGCGTGTTCTTTTTGATTTAGTAAAACAAAATTCGACCTTGATATTTTCTAGTGTATTCTAATCTTTATTTTTATTATTTTCTAATTTATTTTGATAATTTTTATTTGGAATTTTTATTGAATTATTTCTAATTCAAATTCTCTAATTTAAATTTCATTTTCATGAAATTTTCCATTTTTGTTAAATTATCAAGTTTCGGTCGAATTTGTTGGGTTTTCATTCTATGTTTGTATTTGTATCGCGCGGATCTTGTTGCATTTTGTTATTATTTTAATTTATTTTTATGTTTATTAATTTATATGTAATTGCTTTTTCTCATAATTTACTAGGTTTAATTGGTGTTTTCATGGGTTAGATTTTAAAGTTGTAGGTTATATTTGCATGTGTGTTACCGATCCATTCAAACATTTTTCAAGGCCGTTTGTGTTCTGGCCCAACACAACTATAACTGAATGATTAGTTGTTTAGGGCCGTTTAATACATTTCAATTTTTCCAGTTAATAATTATAATACCTTCTATATTAGATCCTGTAATTTGTTGTTTAATCAAATCATAAGCGATAATCCCTAGTTACTAAAGTTTAATAGAATTCAAACCCTCCGTTAATTATATTATTAGTTATTTCTTATTGCACTTACCATAAATTTAACACTTCGCTTTCAACATTTATTAAATATTTATTTTTTCTTTTATTATTTCGATCATAAAAGCAAATAATTTTAACTTATTATATTCGGTCGCCTAGGAACCATCGATGGCAAAAGATTAAAATTATAAATTGAATATAAAATCGCAAATTTATAAAATAGTACAAATAAATTATTACCTTAAGTTTCATATGTATAAAAATATAAATAAACATATTGACTGTAAATATCGATACCATACAATCTATGTAATATCGTCATACCTCTATGATACCTAAACGCAAGTGTAATCGAGTTAACTTATACCCAAAATTTAATTGAATGTATCTGTGAACAACCACTGGGAAAAAAACAAAACAAAGCCAAATGGTTTTGGTTGATATATTTCAGATCTGTACTTTAGTGTTGATTTAGACTTTTCAGGTTTTGCAGAAGCATATATTTTTCATGTCCATATCTAAACTTATACGAGCTCGGACAAAAATTGGTTTGCGGATCCATTTCAAAGTTGGCTTCGGGGCTGTCCAGGCCTATCTTCTATCGTAAATCAAAAATTTATCATTAGTCTTTAAATAAAAAGATTAATTTCTAAGAGATTGAAGTTTACTAACGCGGTTGTAGAAAGAAATCAACAATCTAACCTCATTATTAATCTTCAAAACCAATGGTTAAAGTTAAACCTTACTAATATAGTTGTATATCAAGAATCAAATCAAAACTCATCTTTAAAATTTAATTTGCAATTCCTAAAAATCGAAATAAGAAAAATCAATTATTGAAATTACAAAATTTGATATATTTATTGAAATTCGTTATTTGCAAATTTAGGATCTTAAAGGTAAAAGAAAAAAAAATTTTATACAATTCAAAATTTACCCCAAGTCGGTGGGTTTGGACCCCGAACTATTTCCTCACTCGACGCACTGATCGTAGTGTTCTCATTGTCGAAGTTTCGTTGTTGAGGCATATTTACACAAAACTTTAAAAAAAAATATTTACTGATTGATTGGCATCGTCGGATCTTCTTATAGAATCTGGCTGTCATTTCTTCGGGTAGGTTTGGCTGTCTGGGTGTGTGCATGTAGGTGTGTGATGTCACATTTATTACCAATACCTGATTAAGTAATGGTGTCGTGGGCGCGTGTATGTTAAGACAGGACTTCATAACCGCACACAATCTGGGGAGGTATTCAATTTACCCATTGCCATGACATTTACGATCTAACACCCATTAGGTATCGATTTGGCAAACCGGTCTGTTCTGACATTTACTGAAATGTTATACTCTCGGAATTTCTGTGGGAGCATCCATAACATTTGGTTTTTTAGATTTATTTATGAAAAATCCTTTTTTACTAATCAGCTGTTTGATCGATTGGAAATCTTTGTTTTTGTAATCTACATCTCTTCAACTACCTGGTAAGTTATGTCATAAGTTTAATTAGTTAATATCGTTCTAATTTTTAGGGATTTTTGATGATCCATTTACTAATTTAATTGGGAACAAATTTCGTCAGGTTTGAATTTTATTCTTTCGATATCGTTAAATTAATTTTTAGACGGGATTTTAGTTATTTACTTGATGAATTTTATTGGGGAGCGTTTGATCAGGTTTTAAATTCTAAATCCCTTTAATATCGTTGGTTAATGTCGATTCAGTTTTTAGACGGGAACTTTGGCTACGTAATCAATGTTATCGGGAAGAAATCTTGTCTGATTTTATGTTTCCTTGTAATGCCAATGGAAAAAGTTAAAATAAATCAATTTGTATTATTGTGGGAAGGAAAATAAATTAATTTGTGTTATTGTGGACTTCTCCTAGTTATTTATTTATTAAATTGCATTTTTAATAGACTCCTCTGAGTTCGGATTTTAGTTCGGTAGTCTCGTATTTTATAGACTTGGCCTTGAACTAAGGACAAAACTGTTTGAGAGTTATTATCTGGTGTGGGAAATTTATATTAATTCATTTATTTAGATAAAATTCTGACTTGCTCTTGGGTTTGAGTAATGAAATGTGGGTGGCTATCATGAATGCGGATTGAGCTGTTGGTTCCTTTATAATATAGTAAGAATTTGTTGATCTTAATATTCTTTTAGACGATTCTTAACATGATAATGGATGTATAAGTTACCTCGGGAAGTTTAAAAGTGAATCATTTATTAGCCTCTTGGAACTTTACGGATTTTAGGGGAACTGTCGTATCAATTCTATTCGTGCATAATCTGGGTTGAATCTCAATTATATTATTTTGGTATTTTGTTCTCTTTTGGATTTAATGTTATTGATTTTTATCGTTGGTCATAGTATGCTTGTTAATTTTCATTATTTTTAATTCGGTTAACTGGTAGTTATTATGCAAAATTTCGTAAATAAAACTTGAATATCATTCTTGTTAACTGATTTATATTGTGGGATCACGTTCTAGGGGAGTATTTACCAGTTTTCCTAGTCAAGCGGAGCGGTATTCCTCGTCTTGATTTAGGGATTTTACACTAGGTACACGTTTGGGTAAACATGAATGTAGATTACACCTATGGGCTATTTCATCTTCGGCTTCGGGTTTTCCTTAAGGGATCGATAAGTTGGGTGAATTTCCTATGGCGTTAAAGTTTTATATACTCTTGTGGTAACAATCGGAGTAATTGAGTTTAATTATGAGGTGTCGTAAGTTTCTTTTAATTTAATAACCTTTTAATAATTTTGGAATTTTCATAAAGCTGGGTATCTACCAGGGTGGCGTACGGGTTAGTTTTCTTATGGGCTTTGTTGCAATCTTTATATTTTAATCTAAATTCTTTCTGGGTTTTCGTTAAAAAATCTTTTACGAGATCTATCATGTTTGGTCCTATCGCCTCTAGTTACTCCTATAACTGTTATTTTGGTGGAGTAGTATCCAAAATTGATGCTATTAGGCGAATTAAATTAACAAGTGTTGGAGGCTGTTAATAAAGATTTTATCATAGCAACGATTTACATTGATCTCCCAGTCACCTTCCCCTGTTTGATCCTAGGCACACTTGTGTTTATATTATAATTAATGAGTGTTTACTGGACTACTCGTGTGGTGATTTTTAGCCGTTTGTGAATATTATTTTAGGTCGAGTTTATGGAAATTGAGAGACGAGGAAACAGCCAAAAGACCACTTCCTTACCCATATCTTCCCCTATACGGAATGATATTGACGTTCCGACCCCTGCGTTCCGCACGCCGGAGTCTCCACGGGCACGAATCATTGGCGATTTTTCACTCACTTACACGAATTCGAATAGTATGTTTGATTTTGATAACTTGTAGTGTGTCTTTGGCTGTGGGCCGGAAAAATTTCGACAATAAAAAACAAATTTATACATTATAAATATTTTATTAAAATAACAAATAAATTACCCGATCTAATCATAAACAAAAATATCATAAAAACATCACTCTCCCCACGCCGACATCCAAGCAGAGCTCCATTGAGGTTGCGAGGATGCGACGTGGAGAGAGAGTTTCAAATAAAACTCACACTTACATCGAGTAAAACGATTTCAAGTGTTGAAAAATTGATTTCAAGTCTGAAAAACTGATTAAAATTGTGTAAAAATGAATCGGTATATATACCTATTGTACGACCCTAACCTTGCGTGTTCTTTTTGATTTAGTAAAACAAATTTTGACCTTGTAATTTTCTGGTATATTCTAATCTTTAATTTTATTATTTTGAGATTTTATTTGACAATTTTTTCTTTAGATTTTTAATTGAATTATTTCTAATTCAAATTATTTGATTTTTATTTCATTTTCATGAAATCTCGCATTTTTTATAAATTGTCAAATTTCGGTCAAAATCGTTGGGTTTTCGTGTTATGTTTAAATTTATTTCGTGCGGATCTTGTTGCGCTTTGTTATTATTTTAATTTATTTTTGTGTTTGTAATTTTATATTTAATTGTTTTCTTCCTCGTATTTTGGTAGGGTTAATTGGTGTTTTAATAGGTTTGAATTTAAATTTGCATGTTATATTTGCATGTGTGTTACCGATTCATTTAAACATTTACAAGGCCGTTTGTGTTCTGGCCCAACAGCTTTATTCTCATAGTTATTTCCAGAATATAAGCGTTTTCTATATATTTGGAGCCAATCTGATGAAATAGGTTGATTTTGCTAAAATTTTAGATTCTTCTGTTGGGCCAAAACTCAGTTTGTTTAAATGAATCGGCAATATCACGCAAACACAGCAAGCAGATTTAAAATCGGACCCAAAACACCAATTAACCATGCAAAAATATGAGAAAGAAATAATTAAAATATAAAATTAAAGACATCAAAATAAATGAAACTATTAACAATATGCAACAAGATCCGCACGAAACAAATACAGAAATAACATGAAAACACGAAAATTTGACCGAAAATTGACAATTTAATTAAAGAAACAAGAGTTCATGCAAATTAGAACTAAAATAAAATAATTTGAATTAGAAATAATTCAATTATTTGTCAAAAGAATAAATTGTCAAAATAAATCAAAAAATTATGAAAATAAAGTTAGAAAATACAAAGAAATTCTCAAGGTCAAATTTTGTTTTAATACATCAAAATTAACACGCAAGGTTAGGGTCACAGAATAGGTATATATACCGATTCATTTTCACATAATTTTAATCGGTTCTTAATAACCAACACACTCGTTTTAAATCAGTTTTGAAAAACTCGAAGCAGATCATCACTTTTACACTGAAACTCGAACTATTTGTCATTACTAACTAAAACGCTATTCAAAGTCGTGAATTTATCGAAGTAAGCAAGAATGACTTGCTGTTATTGCCATTGTGTATGAGATGAACATTAACGATAAATGGAACCAAAATTGGTATCTGATAAATATATATTATAAATATTATGAAACTTTTCTGTGTCGAAATTTTTCCGGCCCACAGCCACACACCGACAAGTTATTAAAATATCACATAAATAGTCGAGCAGTCATTCACTTTCATAGGGGTAGAAGGGAGATCGGGAGACAATCTTTTGGTTGCCTACCTTTCTGCCTACTCCCGAAACATAAAATTTTCCTAAGATCAATTTGAGGTTTACGGGAACGGGACTTGCGGAAATCGATGCATCGAACTTTTATTAATCTGAAAAGATCATTGGGATTTGTAAAGAATAAAATTAAACTGTTAATTAACAACTATGGGAAATAATAATATGACTTAAACGAAACCAGTAATTTCATTAACCGCAAGTCGACGAATTTAGATAGATTCCAACTAAATAAATAAGTGAATAGGATTTCCATACCTCACCAAATCGAGCATGGCACTATAATATACTAATAAAGAATAAGACTAGCCGAAAACTCGCCGAGCCATTATTTCCCCAAATCAACCCGTTAATAAATTTTGACCCAGAAGTAGCACTTTACCTACACCAGTAAGTCGTAAATAGATGTTCAAATTGTTTATTGCTTAATAGTAGATTCAATTTACAAAAATTATGAGGTCCCAGTTATTTAGTAAGATAAAAGAATTCGAAATGCGTACCGACCCTCCCAATGACTATGAACTACACCCACAGTATAAATTATTATAATCCAAAACTTAGTTGGTGTTATGGAATCAAAATAGAATTTGTACCTTGATCATTTGTTAGTTGGCACGCCCTGCGTAATTCGAACCGAGATTTAAAATAACAACACTACTAACAACAATTCTAGAAACTTTATTTGTTAGAACACATAAAATTTGCGTGCAGCCACAAATGTGCACGGATGGGAGACCAAGAATCCCGTGTAGTATTCAACGATCTCTGGAGGAGGTTTGAACAACGATTCAATAAGGCCGAATGTTGCTGAAGAGTTGTTTTCCGGACAACGTGGAACCTAATAAATTTAAATAAATTATCCGAGAAATGATAGAAATTAAATCCGACCTATAATAATGCACAAGTGGAAGTAAAATGGATACCGAGCAATGGCAATTGAACTAATTATGGCGGATCGGCCCACGTTTAGCATTAATATACCAGAATCTCCGAAAGAAAACATGCCCGCTTACGGAGTGGCCCATGATCACCGAGACCCAGTCCTTCTAGACAGTGACGCACCGGTTCACTTGGTGGTGCCGAAAAGTCTCCTCCAACCAGATATACGAGACATCCTAGAGGATCGGGGTGTCGAGGAGCACACGTACTCGCGGCTACGTTTCGTGGATAAACGGCCACACGACCATTGAACATTTATTCTGTATGTTATAGTTGTAATAAACTCATTGTATCAGCAACTTGTTTTTTCGTTTTCTTAGTATTTTAAATTACAACGATGTCTAGGGAAATTGAATAAGAAAATGGGACTAGATTTCCCTGAATAAACGAGACCAGGAATGATGATGGAATAGGACTGAAGTGTTACTCCTTTTATTAAAGATAAAAATTATTTTGTTTTGTCGCCGAAGCTCATCTTAATTTATTTTATTATTAAGGTGAAACTATGAACGAGGCTATGCAGAGAATTATTAAAGAACTAGAGAGTTTCTGGAAGGAAAATGTCAACTTAAACCAACAATGTATTCAATTAAGCGGTGAGCTACAGAGAGTCAAGGCTACTTGGTCCGAACCGACTAGAGTACAGTGACTCTATCAGAAGATTGACGCAGCACAGAAGGGCTGGCAGGAAGAGAGAGCCTTGAACCAAGCCCAGAAGGTTCAGATACGAGGGCTGAAAGTAGCCGTAGCGGCGGCCCAGGATGGACAGGCGGTCACCTACCATCTGGTGTTTGCCCCAGCCCAAGTGGCTTATCAGAACGCAACCAATCCGGCACAGCTGTCGTTCCAACCAAAATCTCGCGCAAGACCAGGACGAGCCGAGAGGAAAAGACAGAAACAAGAAAAATTGCGAACGAGAAAGAAATTAATGTAAATGCTCGATATAGGAACAAATTAAATTTTTCTCTTTTGTGGGGCTTCTAGTTGGAGTGACCTTGACCCCACACAGTAATAAAATTTTTCCTAGTCCCCAATAGACACCCGTTGCTAGGCAACGTTGGAACTGTAACCATTGGTTTTTGAGGTCGCCAAAGGTGAGCTCTCGAACGAACTACTCTGGCCCGACCTCAAAGCGGGTTCAACGCACTACCGATAGAAGGTGTGTGTGCGCTTTACTTGTTTCTGGTCCCATCCACATTGTTGCGTGAGATAATTTCCTTTTTAGTTTTTTATTTACCTTATTTATCTCTCGACGTTATAAATATCAATTACGATCAACCATTCAATCAACACCAATTTATTTAAAATTAACAGGAGAACATGTCCTAATCAGCTGGTTGAGCGGCTCGACGTTTGGCGCGCTCGTTTCGACCAGGTCTGTGTCGAGGCTGTTTACTTGGAAGTTTGTAGTTTGAGGTGGATTCTTTGTAAGCCAGTTGGGCTGGAGCAAAGACCAACGGGTAAGTCACGGCATTGCCCTCTTGGAGGGCAGACAAAGCCACTTCCAACCCGCGGATTTGGGTCTTCTGATTTTGATTTAATTGCTTTTCTTCAGCCCAACCCCGTTGAGCTCCCGTCATCTTTTGGTATAGAACCTTGATTTTCTTTGGCTCTAACCAACAAGATTTAATACGTTGGATTTCCGTCGTCAGCTGCACAATCTGCCGATGCAACTCTATTTAATTTTTGAGCTTTGGTCAATTCTTCTTGTAGGATTTTGTGGGATTCCATGTCTAGAACGTGATAAATCATTAAGCTCTCCTTCATTATTTTAATTTCTAGTTTTAGCCACAAACAAAATGATTCTTAATCTCCTTGTGGATCTTATAGGTAGCAAATTCGAATAAGGAATAACAAAACATTAACAAGAAATTCCAATTTTTATTTACAATTAATTAAATTTCCCATATCTTCTGTTTCCGGATCGTCTCGGTATTTCGCGAGCATAAGAGTGTTCCTGGTCTTGGTGGGAACGTCTGTCTGCGTCTCTTATTTCACTGGGCAACATTCCTCGCGGGATCACCACATTCATGGCTTCTGTTTCTCCCGCCAAGTTCGGGTCATCAAGATTGTACGAGACATTGTACGATGGGGCGTACCCATCCGTACATGGAATAGCACCAATTGCTATGGCCCGATTTACTTCTGCTAGATATTGTCAGACTCGGTCCACTTGTAGGTCGGTTTGGCGCTGGTGTTCTTCCAAACGCGCTAACAGGAATTCCGCTTGCCCTCGAATTTCTCGGGCTGGATTACGGCCCGGCTCTCTTTTGATAGCCACAAAAGGGAGCTCTAGGTCCGCGTCGTCTCTATGTGTCCCGCGCGGGATTCTCTCACTGGCGAAACTGAGAATCCCGCGTCCTATAGGGCCTGTCGATTTTTGGCGGCTGATCGTGCGGGAAATCGCACAGTGACACGGGACGCGTCTATCCAAGAATGATCTACAAAAGGTTAAATGTCAGATTATTGAATAATTCATCTATATATGTCTTTTATTATGCACTTTTATTACCAATTTAACTTATGAGCGGCAATTGCATGTACGAATAACCTATATCTATGAGATGGAAGGTTACCTAGGAATGATTATTGGGTCTTCGGACGTGTAATTGTGCGGATACTTTCCTCGACGTAAGCTATTTCCTACTCATCGTGTTCTAGAAAATATTTATTTACCTGTTCTAATTCCTACTTGCTCGACTTAGACGGCTGTTCATAATTATCCTAGGGGTGTTTCGGAATTCATCAAAACTTGCCATTGTCTGCGAGTTATTTGCGATATCAGCGTGGTATTCGTCGTATTTATGGTTACTCGCTATCAGGAACAAAACAATCGTCATCAAAATTATTTGGTTCTCGCGACAGTCTAAATCATCCGTAATGGGCTGCGACGTTACCAGTATTGTAATCGTTAATCTCTAATTTTTGCTACAGACCAATCCTTT
Source organism: Schmidtea mediterranea (assembly GCA_022537955.1). Classification (NCBI taxonomy): domain Eukaryota; kingdom Metazoa; phylum Platyhelminthes; order Tricladida; family Dugesiidae; genus Schmidtea; species Schmidtea mediterranea. The sequence goes on along the minus strand of CM039679.1, from coordinate 297,709,154 downwards.
CGCGAGTACACTGTTCTACTTCTGATTTGCTGGGCATCGGGTAGGTGGACGAGTCAAAAGATGGACGTTTTAAAAGAATAGCCTCGTAAAAATGGTTCCATTTAACGGTGTCACAAAAATATAACTCCACAACAAGATTAATGATAATTTTATTTCAACTGTCACATCAAATCCTCGTGATCATACGGACATTACGTTGGCTGGCTGCGAATTTTCTCCAGAAGTCAAATGAAGTCTAACTGTTTCTGCTTTCCCTGATGGCACTCATATAAAGATATAATTTAGGAGGATTTAATGATAAGAGTAACGCTTACCGTCTTCTGGCGTATATCGCCTCTTTTCCATTTTGATGCCAGGTTCTCATCGAAAACCGCTAGTTCCTCCATTTCCCTGCCGATTATCTGGAGCGTGCATATTAATCTGTTTCAATCACGTATCAGGTAGTATCGTCACTGCATTCACATTTATACCACTCTCTAGGGACGTGCCATGTTGATATTCTGTTCATTTTAGCAAATACGTGCAGTTATTCTCATTTTACACGATTACTGCCACGTTTATTCATATTTAAATTGATCTTCGTGCTATTTTCCTGCCCAGATCGTCATGTCTCTATGGATTTTCTCTCCTCCCCAATATTTGTTTACTTGGCTATTATCTATGTTTCGCTGTTGGTGTGTTGGGGAATTTCTGTCTCGTGTGGTTTGTTATTTAATCCATGTGGAAATATATCAATTCTCATTTTCAATCTACTTTCAATGTCTATGCGTTGTAAATTAGCTATCTAGTGAGTTTATTAGTTTTAATTAATTTTTAATGAAATTTGAACTGGTTTTAGTTCTCTCAAATTGCCGAAGGCACTATCAAGTCAGTCGCAAAAGATTGGTATGACAGATTCGCTTCTAAAAGATTTGTCGTTTGTGGCAAGGATTTTACATGAATACCAGAGCTATTGTTCAATGGATTCAGTTACTGCCCCGATGAAGATGTTGTTGGGATTTTTTCTGAGAAGATCACCTTCGAGAGTTCCTGAAATTCATCTGCCTATGTGCAAACTATCTGTGATATCTTATGTGAAATAATAATGCTTATGTGCAGGTCGTTTTATTGTTGCGTTTCTTTATCTGGGTAGTCATTATAATTGTTTGTATTTTAATTAAAAGGGTTTTTATTTAGAATTATTATTAATTATTTTTAACGCGGGTAGTTAAAGTTATATTTCAAAATTTGATCTACCAAGACTTATTTTAATTTGCTTCCTTTTTTACTGCATTTACTTTGATTCATTTATTATGCTTAGGGTTATACATTCTACCATTACAGTTACGGTACGGGAGTATTTGTTTTAATCGTTTGGGTATTTTTCGGGGATTTAACAATGAGGATTTTTGGTCGTGGGTTTTCATAAGTACAAATCGTGATTTTAAACATTATTTCAGCTGATCAAAACTTTCTAAACAACGGGACTATAGTGATAAAATTCGTGATCGTTATTTTTCTAGATTTGATTTTTATGATTTAATCAAGAAGTGAGGTCGTCGACATGAATTTTTGGGATCCTTCTTTTAAAGTTAAGGTTTAAAAATCCAAACTACAGTAGTAATCTTTATTTTATCGTGATTTTTAGACTTTGATCAGGATTGGAGCTATATCAGAAGTATTCAGAATTTTATTATTATGATTTTTTCATCATTTTTATGAAATTTTAGACGATAGCAATGATTTTTCGACGCCCCTTCCAGTCATTCCCTTTTAATTGACCTTAGGACCAAGTATGTTGATATTAGAATATTACGAGTGCCCACTGGACTACTCGGTGTGGTGATTTTAAGCCGATTATCAATTTAGATTTTTGGTCGAATTTTCAGGAAATGGGATGCGAAGAGGTAGCCAAAAGACCACCTCACCACTTCCCAATTTCCCCTATAATGGACAATATTGACGTTCCAGCTACTGCGTTCTCACGCCGTAGCCTTCACGGGCACAAACTATTGCCGGACTTACACCGCACTTACACAATTTGGTTGGGGTGTGTATATTTTACTGACTTGCGGTGATGTGTCGGCTGTGGGCCGGAAAAAATTTCAACAGAGAAGTCTATTCATTTAAATATACATATATTTTCATATATAATTGGTTTCATAATTGTTATCCAGCCTGATCATACATCGTAAAACATAAATTTCTCTCCCCACGCCGAAATCCAGGCAGAGCTCATTCGAGGTTGCGAGGATACGACGTGGAGAGAATAAGGAACATTCTCTCACTCACATCAAATTTTTTTAAGAATTTCACTGGTTAAGACTGTTTTCAAGTTTCGTAAAATTGATTAAGACTGGCTGTAAAACCGATTTAACTGCTTTTAGGTTAAAACCGATTACTGGTTAAAACTAATTAAAATTGTGTAAAAATGAATCGGAATATATACCTATTGTACGACCCTAACCTTGCGTGTTATTTTTGATTTAGTAAAACAAAATTTGACCTTGTGATTTTCTAGAATATTCTATTCTTAATTTTATTATTTTGTAATTTAATTTGACAATTTTTCTTTTTGAATTTTTAATTGAATTATTTCTAATTCGAATTATTTGATTTTTATTTAATTTTCATGAAATTTCGCATTTTTTGGAAAATTCTCAAATTTCGGTCAAATTTTAATGTTCTCATGTTATGTTTAAATTTATTTCGTGCTGATCTTGTTGCACTTTGTTATTATTTTAATTTATTTTTATGTTTTATAATTTTATATTTAATTGTTCTCTCTCTATCATTTTGGTAGGGTTAATTGGTGTTTTAATAGGTTTGAGTTTAAATCTGCATGTTATGTTTGCATGTGTGTTACCGATTCATTTAAACGATTCTCAAGGCCGTCGGTGTTCTGGCCCAACACTTTGTTAATTTTCTTTGACTTCACGATGTGAATACAGCATTTATGGTTCTATGAGGGGTAAAGACAATGAGATACAAAGGCGAGTGAGTAAGGGACCTAAAGCATATAAGACGAGCATAGACCTTCTAACGGTAGCTCGCTGAACCAGCTGTAGACAGGGCCTTAGCAGTTTTGGAAACAAAGCTCACCTTTGACGGTCACAGAACCATTGGTTACAGTACCAACATTGCTTAGCAACGGGTAACCAGTGGCAGGCAGATAGAATTATATGTTTGGGGGTCAAGGTCACATTAATCTCCTATAACTCCAAACTTCTAAAAGGTTTTTATTTATTTTTTATATATTTTTTGTATTTTTCTACTTTTTGTATTATTTAAATATAATTAGGCTATTTTTGATGATTTTTCGTCCATTTGCATTTTGTCCTCCCTAATTTTATCGGATGTCGTGCCAGATAAACAAAAATTTAAAATATTTGTTTTTGACCAACAATAGTATCAGCAATACTGATAATAGCGATAATGATTAGAATACTTAGAATGATTAAAGATATAATAACCATAGTAATATCAGTAATATGAACGACGACAATGAGAATTATGGGAATAGATGTAACGATTTTAAAGGGTACAAACGAAATTCGATAGTAAGATAAGGCCTTACAGTTGGTATATCTATCACAAGGGTTAGTTCATGACAGAGGTACTCGGTAGGTTTCGATTAAAATAGGAAAATGATGGAACCTTGAAATCAAATCGAGCACATGCCTTCCATCAGCAGCTCGTTGGACCCATGGATCGTTCGGTAAGTTATATCATTAGCAATAACGCTAACTTTTTTCGGACAATCCACCCACTCGGACACGATTCCAATGTTGCTTCTGAAAGGGTACCGAGTGGTAAGCTAAATTATTTGTATAGGCTTGTTACAAAAATAATTCAACACCCAGAAACCCACAAACTATAAGCATTTTTCAAACAAAAAATTCAAAAGATTTTAGCGATGTTAGACCCGACTATAATGAAATAGACTTAAATCCAAATTTAGGACAACATCAATGCTTATACCTTTCTTAATGTTCAACTCAATTTTATTCTCATTGAAAGTTCACTTATTTCGGGATTTAGATTGCGTAACAAGAACTGTAAAAATCATAAGTGATACTCCGAAAGTCAAAGAATTAACAAAAGTTTTGCGATCAATGTATTTAAAATATGATACTATTTAGATAATATTTTTTTTGTATTTAATTAAATTACTTGTTTTTATTTCGAATAAATAACAATTGTTTAAATAAGTTATTTAAGTAGTTTACTATTAAGAAAAGTAAGTTGGAATTAGAAATTAACCCAAAATCCCATCACTACAAAGCAGTGTATTGTCTATTTATGCTTATTTATGCAAAATGAATCAATTTAGTCCAGCTCCGTTTTCCAATGAAGAATGTGCATTGAAATTATTGAATGATTGTAATTATTCAATCAAAATATCTTTAAATCAAGCTAAATCTGGATTAGGTATCATGAACCTTTAAAATTATAATTTATTTAAAATACTATTTTCAGCACCAAGGCAAATTAGAGTCTATGCAGATGGAGTTTATGATATGTTTCATGCTGGTCATGCAAGACAGTTGTTACAGGCTAAAAATGCATTTCCAAATATTTATTTAATTGCGGGGGGTATAATAATTAAAATATTTTATAATATTTTTAAATACAATGTATAGTTTGCAATGACGCTGATACAAATTATAATAAAGGCAAGACAGTAATGACAGAAGATGAACGCTATGAAGCTGTCAGACATTGTCGATATGTGGATGAAGTTTTAACAGATGCACCTGGTCTTATGGATTAGATTTTCTTGAACAACATAAGGTAATACGATTTTCAATTAATATTAAAGTTAAATAAATTTTGTTTCAAAATTTAACTTGATTTTCTCAGATTGATTTTGTTGCCCATGATGACATACCATATGAAGCTGGTGAAGTTGTGGATGTTTATAAATTTCTTAAAGAGAAAGACATGTAAGAAGTGTCTTTTATTTAATTCAATATACCTGATATTTATATTAAATGTAGAGTTAATTTTATAATTTTAAATAACATTTAAGGTTATTATATGCTGAATTTAATTGGCTACATTCTGATGTTGACTCTAATCTGTAAAATTAATAGTATTGTTAATTATCGGGAACTTATTATTAACATTAATTTATATTTCAGTATGTTTTACAAATTAGATTTGTTATGTACAATTGTTTATTTGGAAAGTGTTCGAAAATTGGATATTTTCTACATAAAATTGTGAATAAAACAATCTTTACTAGTTATCTTTGTTTAGTTAATTTTATAATAAGACTATAAACTTCAGCTTTAATGAAAAAATTTAGAAGGAAATAAGAATCCACTCTGTAAAAAATAATTGTTTTCAATGAGCCAATGAAATGAGGTCGATTCCTTATTGGTCAATATTAGAAAATTTTATATAAAATCATCTAGAATTTGATGTTTTCTCTGATCATGAACTTTTGAGATATATGTTTTTATAATATTCCTCATTTTAGCTCATATAAATCTTGTACTATATATATATATATATATTAATAAAAATAATTAAAATTAAATTAATTAAAAATAATAAGTATTTAAATATATAATTACATGTAATTTAAAATGGATGTTATTTAATTGGTAAGTAAAAATATTGAAATTGGCAGTAAATCATTTTGACAGTAAATTAATACGTTTGGCAGTTAATTTATTAATAAGCAGTTAAAAAAAGGAATTTATTGTTATTAAATATTTTTAGCGGTAAAAAATTAATATGACCAGTTAGTTAAATTAATTTGCTGTTAATTACAAAAACATGCCCAAAAATTTAATCTCAAAATAGTGGCCAAATTTTTTTTATCAAAATAATCTGCAACTTAAATGAAAGCTTGACATTAAAGATTAAATCGGGGTGGTAATTAATGTTAATTTAAATCCTTAAAGTTAATATATATGTCTAAATAATGCAAATACACATGATGAATCATATGTGATTCATGGACAATGAAAGGGTTAAGCAAGTATTTCTAAAGCTCTCCTAAAATGTTTTTAAGTAATAATTTTAAGAGAATTTTTTATGTGATTCTAGTAATTTTCTCCCTATTCCATGATTCTAATCAAATCTGAATATTTAACTTTCAATTTTTTATATTAAAGCTTATAAAATGTTTTAAATATATAAACTCTTTATAATTAAAATAATTAAATTTCTCGAAAATAAAATTATTTTTACTATTTAAAAGACATATAACAATTACCAAATATTTTAATGAAAAACGAGAGAAATAAATGAAAAATAAATTGATCTTCAAAATGATACAATTAATATTTCGATTAAAAAATTTGGAAATAATAAAAATCTTTACTCAAAATAATTTAAAAAACTATTGTGATTATTTGGAAATGTTGCATAAAGACTTATTCAGGAGAAATACGAAGATATTATCATTCTGAAGATTCCAAATTGTGTTTTAGAATTTTTTTCATGTGTTTCATGAAATAGAAATTCAATTATAAGAAATGTGTATTGAAAAATGGACGAGTTTAAACTCAAATTTAATAACGTTAATTTAATTTCTGGTAAAAAAACCCCTAGTTTATTTCTTTCCCTGGACTAGTTTTTTTGGACAAACAGTTATAAGTTGAATTTATAGCGTAATATTTCAATCAATGGCTTTAGTGTCGCTATGAACCTTTTGGCGATACAAACAAACCGATTTATAAAAGCTGCTTATTTTTATAATAGTTAATCAAATATTTTATATTTGCTTTAAAATATGAATTTTGAAATTTCGAAATTTATTAAATATATATTTATGGAGGAATGTTCAGAAAAGTTGAGAAAAGTTAGAAATTAAAATATATATTGGTATGCAAAATCGTATTTATACGCGATTTTTTAAAGCAATTTTGTAATAACGAAATAAATATTTTATTTATATTTATTAATATTTATAAATAAATAATTATAATTAAAAGTAGATGAAAGATTAAATTTAAATAGTATTTATTGCATTTCGGTCGCCCTAGCAATATTCTAAAATAAAATTGAAAACAGACGAAAAATTGCATTTATTGAATATAAGTTGCCTTACTAATTAGTTGCAAAACGTTTAAACAATTAATTAATTAGTTAGAACTCAAAAATATTTCAGTGAGGTTTCAAAATTGATTTGTTTAATATTTTCTTTGAAATATAAACTAAAAATCCTTATAAATCCTTATAACCAAATGTGAAAGTTCCTATATTACAATTTTTAAGCAATCTTTTCTGAATTGTAATGAAAATTAAATCATTTTTGATTTTCTTGGTAAGTTTTTAACTAATGTTTTTAAATTAATTTATAAATATCTTATTACGTTCTAGTTTATTGTTTTTAATTAAATAACTCAACAATATCCTTAAAATGAAATCAAATATCATTGAGTTTTCTAGGAGATTTACATTTTTGACAAAAATTGTTTTTGGTGTAATAAGTTTACTTTCGGTATTTATTTATAACTTTACATTAAAATATCTTTGTTTTCTTGTAAAATTTTCATATTAATAATAAAATGCATTGACAATGAAAAATAATCAGTAAGAATATTAAAAAAGAAAATTAAATACAAAATGGAGCACTTGGAAGTTTTGGAAGTTTGAAAGAATTGTTTTTATTTGCGTGCAATTTAAATGATTAAGAAATACGCTAGATCAATAAAAAGGCCCATGACAATATTTCAGGTGATCATGTTGACAAGTACAATTGAGTTACATTTACATAAAAGAGAAACACGTAAAATTCAAAGTTTGGTAACAATGGTTTTCAGGAAATTATTATATTTATTCCTTAAACAGGAAGCCTAAAATATTTTATTGAAAAGGTTTTGATTCAAATTTTTGATAAGTATTGAATTCTCGTTTAGTAAATAAAATACAATAATGGAAACAAGTCGGGAGCTTGTTTATTTATAATGTATTCAATAATATTTTGTATCATATTTTCATTTTCTATACGATCCAAAGTAGCTGGATTTTTAGTCATCTAAAGTAAGTTAATAATATGTTATAATAATAACTTTAATTTCTTGATAGAAGAAATATTTAAATGAAAAGTTATTTGTTAGAAATTTGTATAATATTTTATTAAAAACTTTTATTTCAACAGTTTTAACTATAAAACACTTAGACATTAAGCTAACAGTTGTGCAGCTTTTTAATTCCAATAATTAAGAGATTTATAAATGCAACAATTGGTATTATATACAGTGCTTAATTAAGTTGATCATTTGCCATATCGATTAACCATAAGACCAAAAGTAGAAAAACTTGATTAATATGCATTATAATAACATTCAAAAATTACTAATATCAAGCCTATTTGTCAACGAAATTTATTTTAGATGTATAAAGAAAAAACCAATATTATGTATTTTGTTCATTTTTTACCCGATGATGACAGTGAGTCTGTCGAAATATTTAAATTGTATGTCACAAAGTTATTAGGCAATTCAAATGTATTTAAAATAGTATCAGAATCGTTAAAATCAAGAAATATGTTTAGTAATAAATCTCAAACACCAATAGGTTTAGTTTTTGATCTATTATAAATTTTCATGTAATGGATGCAATGCCACATACATTGGAGATACTTACCGTCACCTGCGCACACGGATTCAGAAAAAGCCGATAGAAAGGCGTTAGTAATATTATTGAGCATAGAAAAATGTGCATAGCAACAAGTGAGTTAAAAGATTTTAAAATTTTATTTAAAAACTTCAATAATAAGCGGGAAAGAATTTTAGTGAAGCTTTGGTGATTAAATCACAATTCCCTAAAATAAACGTTCATCAGCAACAAATTTATTAAGATTATTTAATTAAATCATAACTATTATATCATATTTAAACACACACACACACATATATATATATATATATATCAGTTAAATAATATGGATTTTAATTTATATATTTAATCAAATTATTAATTTTTCAATATCTTAATCTAATTTAAAAATTACAAATTAACTTTAAAAATTATGTTATTTGTTAAAATAAATGTTATAATAAAAACGTTATCAGCTTTTTTAAGGCAATATTAACATAATTTTAACTTGTCCAAAATTTACCAATCAAACTATTTACAAAACAGTCGTACTCATAGCATTTGGCTCATTTATCTTTACATCCAATGACCTTATTAACTGCGCTTCATATGTAATACGTTTCCAATAATTATTAAAAAATTTTAATAAAAATTTAAAATCAGATATTGACCCTTATTGTTCTCACTAATATTGGTAAATTACTTCAATCGACAATATTCACATATATGACCATGTTATTTCAAAATCCTGGGAAACAGGATTGGGTATATGTGTTCTATTATCTATTGAGCCGTTTAAAGTCTAAAATAATTTACTTATTTCTTTATATTTTTTCAGATTTCAGAGCCAAACCACTAGATTGACGCCTAACCATTTACATCCAAAATAAATTTCCTTGATAAATATGCTTGATATTACTTATTTTTTTGAAAGTTATTTTGATATTTATATATAATTTTTTCTACTTTTGGTCTTATGGGTAATCGATGTGGCAGATGGGCAACTTAATTGTGTACTGTATAATACCAATTGTTGCATTTAAAAATCCTTTTAATTATTGGTATTAAAAATTTGCACAGCTGTTAGCTTAATGTCTATAATTAAAGTTTTATAATTTAAAAACTGTTGAAATATTGGAAATCTCAATTACTGGCGTCATTTTGATTTAAGAATACTTTAATAAAATAATCACAACTAACAGTTTTCAATAAAATTTTCATTAAAATATTTCTTCTATCAACAAATTAAAGTGATATTATATATTATTAACTTACTCTAGATGAATAAAAATCCAGCTGCTTTGGATCTTATAGAATATGTAAATATGAGGCAAAATATCTGTGCTCACAACTTACTTTTTTTATGAACATTAGAATTGAACATTTAAAATATCTTCAATCAAAGTTATTATACTCAGCTTTCCCATTTATATGGATTGTTAGTTTTTTTTCAAGAAAAATATTAAAAAATTTTGAAATCCCACTGAAATATTTTTGAGCTCTAACTAATCAAATGTTTTAACTTTTTCAAATAAGTAGTAAGGCAACCGAAATGCAATTTTCAATATTTTTTTAGATTATTGCTAGGGCGATCGAAATGTAACAAATCAATAATTATAATTTAAATTCAATTTTTCTTATATTTTGAATTATCACCCATAAAATAACAGTGAAAGCGAAGACAGAAGCCGAAAAATTAGAAATATTATTTCTCTATCCGATAATTTCAAAAAATTACTAGATAAAAATTTAACTATAACGAATATCTCGAATCTGATATTGAAATTGAGTATTTTGATAAAAGAAATTTTCTGCTTATTTTATTTTATTTGCAATTTTAATGCTACATTCTAATTTTTAATTCAATTGTTCGGTCGCTCTACTAGCTAATCACGTAAATAAAAAATTATTTTTATTTCAAAGTGGATTATAGGAATTTGATAAAAAATTTGGAAATAATTGAATTCTATTTCGGTTTAAACTGTATATTATTATTGTGAATATATCAATTAGACGGGTTTTACAAGAAATTTGGTTTTATTAGACAATTAAAGCTATAAAAAATTTTTAAATTATATTGATTATTATTTTGTGGGTCTGTAAATGGAGAATTTTGAACCATTAATAAATTATCAAAATAATGCATACACTAGAGCCTCGAGTTGCGTTGTTCCAACTTGCGTCCTTTCGAGTTGCGCCACAAAAATTTTGATAACCTAATTTTGAGTTGCGTTGCTAATTTTCGAAATGCGTCGAAAAAAAGTTTTAAAATAAAATTTAATCAAAAAATAGCATAACGTCTATATTCAAAAATTTATTTTTAAATGCATCTGCAAATAAAATAATTTTTTATTCGTATTTATTAGTATAAAAGTTTAGTTCTTAGTTGTTTGTATAACTTATAACTTATATTGAAAGCTGTTAAAAATATTGGTGATTTTTGGGCAGAAGTAAAATCCTCTTGTATGAATGGTGTATGTCGAAAAATATGACCAGAATGTACAGCAACTTTTACGGAAGTTGACGATGTGCCATTAGTTCGGACAGAAATAGTTAACTTAGCCCAAGAAGCTCATTTCGAAGGATTGGACGAGGCCGATTTCGATGAAATTTTAAATGTAGAAGAGGATTTTGATGTCAGCACCGGAGATTTAATTGAAATGGCTCAAAATATTTATGAGAATGATGACAATTCCGTAGAAGTGCCAGAAGTGAAACAATTAACAACAAAGGGTATGGGGAAAGCAATTAAATTAAAATCTGAAGATCCAGATGCTGATCAAAGTGCAAAGGTTACTCAAGCTGTAGAGGCCTCCATCAGCTGTTATAAAAAAATTTACTTGGATAAAAAACAAAAGGCTGTTCAAATAACTCTGAATAATTTTATAATAAAACAACCAAAAGAGAAGCAAACGCCAAATCCTGAACCAACGTATTAATTAGAATCTGAATAAATTCTTTAAATTTATGTTGTTTCATTATTTTACATTATTTTAAAATTCTATTAATGTTTGCATTAGTTTTTGGTTTAATAAAACATATTAAATAATAGTTAATCTATTCATACCTATTTTTTATTTAAATATGTAGCAATATAACTATTTTTTTTAAAAAACATGGATTTCAGATTTTATCGTAACCTATAGGGTGGCCCTTAAAACAAAAAGTTTGAAATCATCTTCTGGCACCCCACTAATATGTTCCACTTACAGAAATAAATTTATGTGCAAAAAATCGTGCAGATTGGGCAATATTTAGAGGTGGCCCTCAAGCTTTGAAGTTTGACTTAATCCGTGAAATTTAAATAAATCGTTAAGTTTTAAACCTGTTTCGTGTTTTGTATAAATATGATGTATTGTAACTGTACAATATATTAACTTACATACTACATCATCATTGCATCATCCCAATGACAAAATAAATATTCTTTGGTACAGTAGACACTGTGCAAATTTGCAAAAAAGCTTACAACCCTTAAATAATAAATAATTTGACTGCTATCATTGAATTGCTTAGTCAATACTTATCTGTGCCTGCCAAGTCTTTAATTGCAGCACTAGTGCGCTAGATTGGTCTCACTGGATTGTAGTGGATTCAAGTGGATTGCTTGCATTCAAGGTAAATGTAATTTTTTCTATTAATCCAATTTGTCTATTATTTGAATGGGTTTAATTACTTCTGTTAATTCATTATTCTATCATTCGTTACTCATTACTCAATACTCAATAGTCATTATTTGAAGTGATTAGTAAACGCCTAGTCCATAATTATGTGTTGTCACTTGTCAGTTTTTGATATAATGTTTATTTTTATAGATTAAAAATGGAGACCAGAGGAAAATCAAATGTCTACTTGCTCGGTTCAGCGGAGTCTGACATTCTGGGAGCAAAGTTGCCATCGCATCGCCAAACTTTTGGTTATTTCAAGCATCTTCACAAAGTTGAGAATCTGACCGTTCGTGACTCTAGTCGACAAACCATCGAAAAGGTGTTTGGATTTTGGCATAAGGCTGGTATTCCAGTTCGAGCAGCCAAACATTGCATCGACAAGTTGGAAGCATTTTTGCTGAATGGAAAGGTCTCCAAAAGCACAAGAATCGGATTACCGATGGACACAAGATGAAGGAGGATGAATTCACTTCACGCCTAGACAATCTCTTTGACATCGCACATTCGGATGCACTGACTTTGATTACTATTCCTGAAGATAGAGCGTTCCTCCTCTCTCAAAGGCAGGAAGGCCGGCCAGGTTCAATTGGAGCTGTTGACAAGGTGGAAGAACTGAAGACACGCCGTCGTCAGGATCGGAAGGAGCAGAACTGAAGCACAAGCGATCAAGAGGATTGAAGCATATGAGCAGCTGCTCTTAAATGTTTATCTTCAGATGATGATGCAGTTGATGAGTATGATGATGATGAGTACTTCGATAAAAGTAAAAATTGCAGTCGATCGGATGAAGTCTGTGTTGGACCCAAAAGAGCAAAAATCAATGTGTTGTCTCCTGGTTTAAGTTCAGCTTTGGACAGAACTAAGATTTCATCACGGAATGCTACCTTCGTTCTCAGTGAAGTAGCTTGGCCATGATGTGAACACTTTAAACATCAATCGAAGCTCAATACATTGCGCTAGAGCAAGTCACCGGGCTAGCAGATCGAGCTGTCTGCGATCAGAGTTTTCAACAACTTTACCTTTAACGGTTCACTGGGACGGCAAGCTGATGGAAGACTTATCGACACATGAACATGTAGACCGTCTTCCAGTCCTTATCTCAGGTGTTGGAGTCGAACAGTTACTTGGCGTCCCAAAGCTGTCAGCTGGGACAGGTGAAGCACAAGCATCTGCAGTCGTTCAATGTTTGGAAGAGTGGGGTGTTGCAGAGCAGGTCGCTGCAGTTTGTTTTGACACGACAGCATCTAATACTGGTCATCGTTCAGGAGCATGTTCTCTGATCGAGCACAAACTAAACAAAGATCTTCTATACCTGGCCTGTCGTCACCACATTATGGAGTTAATAGTTGGGGCTGCATTTGAGCCAACATCAGTTGGCACTTCATCTGGCCGGAAATTCAGATATTCAAGAGGTTCATAGATTACTGGCAATTCATAGATCGTGACGGTTTTCAGGTTGCTTATTCAGACCCGTCGGTTGAGTTGTTAGTTGCACCATATCGTTCTGACATCCTGAGTTTTGCCAGAACATATTTGCAAGCTGAACATCCAAGAGATGACTACAGAGAATTTATGGAGCTTGCAGTCATATTTCTTGGAAATGTTCCTGATCGCGGAATTCGATTTCAGGTGCCTGATGCAATGCATAGGGCACGATGGATGGCGAAAGTTATCTACTCAATCAAAATGTTTCTCTTTCGCAGTCAGTTTAAGATGACTGCTTCAGAAGAGCGTGGTATTTGTAATGCCGCCACTTTTTCCGTTGTCATCCACCTCAAAGCCTGGATGACTGCACCACTGGCTGTTGAAGCACCTCTGAATGACTTCACGCTTATGGGACAACTTAGGAGCTATCCGCATGCGGCTATTTCTGCTGCTACCAGCAAGAAGCTCGGGCTACATATGTGGTACTTGTCCGAAGAGCTTATTGGTCTGGCTCTGTTTGACTCCAGACTATCACATGACTCCAAGAGGCTAATGATTGCTGCAATGGATGAAGAAGCTCCAGATCATCCATCGAAGTGACCCAGCATAAAGTCCGATGCATTCCTGGGAAAACGAGGTTGTGAACAGTTCTGCACAGTGAACTCCAAGAAACTGTTCCAGTTGCTTGATCTACCTGTAACATTGGTCAACAAGGATCCATCTGTTTGGGAACAAGATGAGTCATACACGCGAGCGCTGGGCATTGTCAAGAGCTTGGCAGTCGTCAATGACAGGGCTGAGCGTGGAGTTGCTCTCATTCAGGATTTTAATAAGAAATTGACCAAGAATGAAGATCAACTCCAGTTCCTTCTCCAAATTGTGAATGAACATAGGCGCCAGTTCCCTGACTGTACCAAACGAAACCTGGCGACTTGTGCTAGTGGTCAACAATCTGACACTGTGAAATTGTGAATGTTGTGAAATAATAATACAGCGAAGAACAGTTGGCAGAGAGACATAATTCTTAACATTTTCAGTTGGAGCTATTTCTGAATCAGTGACATTATTGTTTTTTGTTGTACAGTAAACTAACCTGTTCAGGCTGTTGTGCGTAGAATAAATGTGATTTAAAAATGTAAGAAACCTTTAACAATTTGCAATATCGACTATCGAGCTTGAAATTGTGGTATATACAAAACTTCAATGACTGAGGGCCACCTCTAAATATTCTTCAATTGTAATGATGTTTTACACAATTCATTATTTCAATATTTGGCACAGATTGGATGGATGCCAGAATTCAAATTATGATTTCATTTTTTGCCCTATGCTAAGGGCCACCCTAGTAACCTATTATATAAAAACAGGTACAAATGTATACAAAATTAAAATTCAAATTGCGCTGTTTCGAGATGCGTCGCGATTTATTGCAACGCATTAACGACGTAACTCGAGGCTCTAGTGTATATAGATAATATCATGTATAAATATAAACTTAGACATTTTTCTAAAAATTAATGAAGTAATAAAGAAGAATGCAATTCGCACAATTAAATATACATCATTATTATACTTCGAGAGCTCAATCATTATAATCAGATATTTAAAAAGTCAAAAAAAATAATGATAATTAAATTATCATGTGTTCGGGCAATCGATGTACCATCAGAGGTTTTAAGGGTGCAGCGAAAAAAATCTGACAAGAAACAAAAAAATTATCTTTTCGATAAATTTTTAAGAGCTTACCGGTTAAATGTAATTTAAAATTCAAGGGAATCTGCATTTAAGCCGAAAAAAGTGGAGTAATTTGATTTTACAAGATTATACTAAACATAATTAAGTTTTCAAGGTTATCCATTAGTTCATGGCAATTCCTCTGCGATCCTGTATATATTTTCCGCCTTAAAAGAATCGACTGAATCAGATTACTAGTGTCTTCTCTATCACACTGAAGTTCGCTGATTTTGAGAAGAAAAGTTCTTCGCCGTTTTGTTTTAAGTGTCGAGTATATTTCATAATTTCATACAGGGATGCGAATTTCCAGTTTCCTTGCAACAACATTTGTTGAGTTAAAAGCCTGAATTTTGAGTGATCTTTTCGACAAGATTAACGCCTTTATCTAAGTTTGTAAGAATCACCAGAAAATTTCATCCCTCACTGGCTAGTTAAACTCGTTTCATAAAAAATTATTTATTTGCCGATCAAGAATAAGAAACTCGCAATTTGATACCTTTACAATTCTCTATGCTAATATTTTCAAATTTGAAATCAAAAGGCAAATCGAAGCAACTTTGGACAGTTTCTCGGAGTCTTTTTATAAAATAATTCCCAAATTTGAATGTTTCAGAATTGGAATGGTTTGGGAATCAAATAATCTTGATTTCAAAGAAGAATAAAAACCTTGTAGACTTGAGAAACGACCTTATTTATAAAACACTCTTTGCTGAAAAATAAAGCGATAGCATGTTTTTACCATTAGGAACATCATATCTTTGCGAGCATAGATTTTCAGTGCCGACGGAAATTAAATAAACGTCTTCAAATGGTTTATGGTGAAATGTAAATTTGCTTCCCTGATATTGAGCCTAGCATAAACGTAGCTTGCAACATGAAATAACTGTAGGTCTCGCATTACAAATATTTTCCTTGCATAACTTATCTTTAAGTCGTTATATTTGCAAAATATAAATTAACAGATATTTTATCTAATAAAATTTACAATAAATTTATTGCGTAATATTTTCTACAAAATTTGACTATGAATCAGATTTTGTATAAAATATTATGTCACTTATAAAGAAATCAGAGGTGAAACACAAAAAGTCCTAATAAATTTGTTTTTTAGTTGATTCTAAAGAAATCAACATTTATAAAGGGTCCGGCCTGAAAAAAACGTTACCATATACTGGCGTAATATAATTAAAGTTATTAATAATATTAAAATCGAATAATGTACATGATATTCGAATTCATTAATTAATTTTATTATTGTTTAGCATAGTTTTTTAAATGTACACATAATTATTTAACCTTTAAATAGATTCTTTTTTTTATGAATTTGCAATTATATTTTAAAAATCCATATTTTTTTTATATTTGAAGTTATTCTAAAATTAAAACACGGCAAATCAATGAGTTTTTGAACACATTTTAAAGACATTTATTCAATACATGAGTTTATTTGAGTTATATTTTTTTATATTAAAAATTAGCTGAAATGCAGAAACTATTATGAAGGATTTTAAAATAATATTCCGTAGCATCAACTGCATTAAAATATTGAAATTCATATTTCTATTAAAACCTAATTAAAAGTAATGAAAATGAATCGTAACAATTTTTTAAATTAAAAAAATGATTTTTTGACGTGTTGAAATATTTATAAAATTATTTTAGAAGTATAACTTAGTTTTTTGGATTTTTTGCAAAAAAACACGTTTTATTTCTAAGAAATGGTAAATTTTATTTTAATAATATTTTTAATCGTTAACTATGATTTTCGACCATCTTTCCGGCAATTTATGGATTCCATCGAAAAAAATTGTTTGTCTTGATGTTATTCATTCTTCGAGCAATTCTTGATTTCTTCGTGGTTTCTGAAGTGCTGGTATTAAAGAGCGTTTTTCATTAATAGTAACAAGTAGTAATCTGATGGAGCACAATCTGGTGAATAGGAGCATGCGGTAGAATTTCCAATTTA
This sequence comes from Schmidtea mediterranea, assembly GCA_022537955.1. Taxonomy (NCBI): domain Eukaryota; kingdom Metazoa; phylum Platyhelminthes; order Tricladida; family Dugesiidae; genus Schmidtea; species Schmidtea mediterranea. The sequence continues at coordinate 297,691,823 of CM039679.1, read as the reverse complement.
AATGCTTCTAACGTGTTTTTTTTACCTGTTTTTTGACATCACTTTACGCTGTATGTAGACTAGAATATGACGTTTTTCTTTCAATGTATGGTTTAAATCTATCAATTGTTGTTAGTAACGTTCAGCAGTAATAGTTTCGTTTGGTTTTAGCAGCTTGTAGTACACCCCTTCTTTTTGACCCTTCAAATGCACAACATAACCTCACTTCCATGAATGTTTCGTTTTTCTGTTGATGTAGATAATTCGCTTGGATGAACCCATGATTTTTCGCGTTTAGGGTTATCGTATTAATTTTTCATCGCCAGTCACAATCTGATTCATAAAATGGCATCTTGTAAGTAAAGAGTTGCAAACCATTAAACGATTTTTAATGTTGGTTTTAGTCAGTTCATGTTGTTTTCACTTTCCTTTTTGAATCATTTTTATGGCATGTAAATGTTTGCTTATGTCTGTTTGAGTGACATTTAACTGTTTTGCAAGTTCTTCTGTTTGAGCTGAGTTTTTCTTTAATAATGCTTCTAATTCTTCATATTCAATTTTTTTTGGTTGACTAGAACGTTGTTTGTCACTGACATCAAAATCACCACGTTTGAATCGTTTAAACCAGTTTTCGCTAGTTTATTGAGTTGGTGCATGTTCACCGTAAGTTTCTTGAAGAACACCAAAGCTTTCACCAGCTTCCCGCTGTTTTGTTGGTACAAAATTCGACATGTCTAAACGGGATTTAAAAATATGTTGTTTACGCTTTCATGAATAATGTCATACTAATGTGGAATTTCAACGCTTTAAAGCGCTGTAATTGTCATTGTAAAAGAATGTTTAGTACAAAAGTTACGCCTTCTTTTAGAAAATCCAAAAAACTAAGTTATACACAGAATATAGTTAAACTCCCTAAATTAAAAAAATCCCATGAAACATATTTTATAACATAATTTCTTAACAAGAACTTCTCAATTTATATATTGAAAGTTTCTGTAAATATTAAATTTGATAAAAATAAATAACTAACTAATTTGATTTGAAGAAATTTAATTATTAATGAATAAAAAATAATTAGATGTAATCAAAAGAAAACTAGTTTTATTGGTAGATATTTTTTATTTGAAAAAAAATTAATTGAAATCATTCAATTAGTTATCCAGTAGCTACTGCGAAGACCTTAGTGTAAATAAGTATATCAAAGTAGCAATGATATAATCGTATTTATCATATACTTAGTCGTACATCACATTGGTATGGTTCTCTATTTTCATTGATATTATCTTTATTGTTTTCTTATATATTCAAACTATTTCTGACATAAATTCTTATTTTGACATTTTTTCTGGTCTTGATAGAATTTCTTCTGATATTTAATATGGCCATTTTTTGGAATATTTTGTATAATTTACATTTCTAAATTTGATTTTGAAATTATTCACTTTCGACATTCTCGTCTCCTCTTCCATCCACTCTCAGTTGATACATTTATGTTCAGTTTGTCATATTTTTTTGTTTTATATATTGTTCTGCATATGATTTATTTTCAATTATAAATTCCAATGCAGGTTCCTTTTAAAATATATCTTTAAATAATCGTACTTAATGTAATAATGATACATAAAATATTATAATATTAGTATAGCATTATCTCTAGATATCTTCTTAAGTATATTGAGCATAAGTGCACATGTCACATCCAGTACAACCCCTCCCCCTGCCGGTAGAAAATTTTTCTAAGTCCAAAAGTATAAGTTTTTTCTAAGACAAGACTCATTAATGGTCATTGAAACAAAGACAATGAGCCATCAAAAATTTTCAAGGTCATTTAAACAAAGACCATGGCTCATTCAAGGTCATTGGATGAGTCATAATAATTTCTCAATGTAATTTAAACAAAGACCGTGGCTCATTCAAGGTCATTGGATGAGTCATAATAATTTCTCAATGTAATTTAAACAAAGACCGTGGCTCATTCAAGGTCATTGAATAAGTCATGATATATTCTCAAGGTCATTCAAAATTTTCTCAAGGTCATATTATTTTTTAAAAATTTTAAACTTAAAATTACTACTTATTTTTATAAGTAGTGTTTTAATTATTAATATATTTTAATTTTTATTCTATTACTTATTTTTATAAGTAATGTTTTAACTATTAATGTTTTTTAATTTTCATATTATTATTATTATAGTTACAAGTTTTATTATTATTATTATTATTAATAAATAATTAAATAAATTTGGCAACGATTTAATTAAAAGATAACGCCAATAAAAAACTTTTCTTACTATATATTTCGACAGCATAACTGTCATCTTCAGGTACTCAAAACCAACTAAAAATATTGTGAATTAACATTTAATTTAAACAAATTATTTTTTATTAATTTATAAGTCCTTGGTGGAATTGTGTTCTTTATTTTCTTTTTAATACTTTGTCTAAGCTTTCGGAACTTTTAAGCCTGGATTTCATAAACATTTTTACATGTTAATGTTTTCAACTTTGTTTATAAACCATGGCACCTTCTTTATTGAAAATATCTGTTTTTACCGTAAATCATCATTGCACTGTTGTGTGAAATCAAGAAATATATATCCATGTGATGATTTTGTAGCATCTTGAAATGCATTGATAAAAAATTACGATTATTAGGGTATGCTTGTCGAGCAAGAAAATCAATAACTGTTGCATCTCTAAGATTCTTGAAAATAACTAAATATTGAACATTTAAATTCCTTGTTCGATGTGCGCCACCCTGATGAAAAATCACAGTAACACCAACATGTCGACTGATTTTTGTGAATAAATTATTGAAATCCTTTTCTTTATTAGCTTCCTGATACAATTCATCAATAATGAAGACATCACCTTTCCAGTTTTTATCGAAACCCTTTACTATTTTCATGTTTTTAAATTTACAGAAATTAGCTTGAGTAAATCCATGTTCTTCATCTGCACCTCTGTGCCAATAAATCTTGTTGAATTTTGTTTGGAATAAATTAGATTTCAGTAATTTACACACAAACATAGTTTTACCACTACCACTCGGGCCGACGATTTGATATACCGCACCATTTCTTAATTCCATTATTAATTTGTATAATTATAGGTTTTTGTTTATATTATATAATTTAATGAACTCTTTCTATTATGTTATCAAATATAAATTATAAAGGAACTTTCGATGTATCAAAAATGACGTTTCCGACTGGTTAACTCCAGCAAATTGTTGATAGGAGTGGAAAATACTCTATAATATTTTTCAAATCCGGCAAATGCAGAATCATGGGATGCAAGAAACCTTTAGACGTCAATAAATTAAAATATAGAACGAAGGATATTAAAATACAGTCAATTACGGTTACCATGGATATGGGACAATCTATACAACATGTCTACAAAATGTCTTTGTATGTTCGAGCCAGAATTATTTCCTGCACTGAGGCATTTAAAATACAACCCAATGTGTGTTAACGTGTTTGCCAGTGGTAAAATAGTCATATTAGGGTTGCGAAATCCAGAGTACAAAAATATTGTTACAGACATACACAATGAATTCATGGGATTGGTCGATATCTGATTGGCTATTGATTAAAACAACTTGGTTATTCAATTTATTAAATTTTTAAAATGGAAAATACTATGCCGATGACAAGCTCAATATTATCAAAGAAGAAAATTGAAAATTATGGTAAATTTATTATTTATTATTATCATTATTTACAGATAAATATCAAGAAATAATTTTAGAGCGTTTGTTCTTTTACCCTCAACTGCGAACAATTCTGAAAGAACAACCAGAATCAATGATTCCAGATCTCGTATACACCGAAACAAATATCTGGATATTCAATATCATAGATCAAGCTTTTTGGAATTTAAAGCTTGATCGAAAAATGAAGGACATAGAAACCGAATACCCATGTATTCTGGAATGCAGCTGTTGCAATTTCAGATATCAAAGGTATGTCGAATGGTGTCTAGTGAAATCGGTTAGAAATGCTTGTAAATTTAAATAGTAAATTTTTAATAGTTTGATTTTATTATTAGAAATCTATTAAATAGTAATAATATTAGTATTTGTTTAGTTTTAATAGTATTAATTTTTTAAATGGTTATAATATTAGTGATTACAATAATGTGTAATAACAATTTGGCACATTAAAACATACATAGAAGGCAATCATAAAATGCAATAACCATGCAATATTCATGTATGATTCTGATTGGTTAATCAGTATCTAACAAGGGTATAAAAGCTTGTCACCACCTTATAAATATCATAAATCAAACATGGCCAAGAAAATCAATGGTATCATTGTCCAACCAGTTCAGATGTTCCACAATTATAAAATGTGTTTTTTAAAGGAACCTATCAATATGTAATTGGTAAATTCAGTCAAACTCAATAGAACTCAATTTCAATCTCTCACTGGGACTCTCAATGATAGATACCAAGGATATTGCTACGGTTTTCAAAAAGATCAATTCGAATTTAAAATGCAATGAAAATGCATTCTTCACCACTCAATATACCAGATATTATGATGCATTTATAGAAATAGGTTTCAAAGAACAGGAAAACTGGTATTTAACAATAACAATCAAAGGATATAAAGATGATCAAAATGATGTGCTTTCTCCAATCTGGAAAGTTGTTATTGCTAGACTTTCACAATTATTTTAATGTATATTTTAGTGTTTAATAAATGTATTAATGTTTTGTTTTCTTTGTTATTCTATAAACAAAATTATAATTAGTTTTAAAATTGTTTAAAAATGATGTCTGAAAAAGGACATACGCATCTTGTTGAATTTTTACCTTGAACGGTTACAACAATTAAGTTAGCCATATTAAAAACACAAAAATCTTATTAAAATTTATTATTATTAAATTATTAAAATTTCTTTAATAATTTTCAAATCTATCTAAATTAATATTTATTGTTTATAGCTAAGGTTTGTGTGTGTTTAACTTCTCATTGGTTTAAATTAATATAAAAGTAATTGTTATTTCAATTTTTATCATTATAACGGATGTTATTGTACCTAGCGCAGTTCAATCAATGAACGAAATGGAACATTATGGTAATTTATTAATATTATTTTTAATTTTTACGTGTTTTGTAGATGAATATTTTAAAGTTTTCAAAGAACGTCTGGACTTCTATTATCCAGATATACATAAAATATTGAAGGATAAGCGAACATCAATAATTCCAGACTTGTTCTTTAATCATACATCTATATGGATATTTTCCGTAATCGATGAGTTCCTATGGAACGTCAAGCAAAACAAAATGTTAAAAGATATGGAACCTGAATATTCATGTGATAATGGATGTCATTGCTGTGCTGCCCGATATAGAAAGTATGTAGAATGGGCTTTGAATAAAGATCTTCGAAATATTATTATAGTCAAATTATTTCTTATTAATAAAAGTTTTTGTTGTATGTGACTTTGCTTTTTATTATATATTAATTATAGTATAATAATAAATATTATAATAATAATAAAAATTAAAAAATATTAATAGTTAAAACATTACTTATAAAAATAAGTAGTAATTTAATTTTTTAAAAAATAATATGACATTGAGAAATTTTGAATAACCTTGAAAAACATGATGAGTCATCCAATGACCTTGAGAAAATTTAGAATGACCTTGAGACATGAGTCATCAAATGACCTTGGAAAATATGATGAGTCATCATATGACCTCGAATGAGTCATGGTCTTTGTTTATATGACCGTGAAAAATTATTAGGACTCAACCAATGATCTTGAATGAGTCGTAGTCTTTGTTTTAATGACCTTGAATGAGTCATTGTCTTTGTCTCAGAAACATTTGTACTTTTGGATTTAGAAAAATTTTCTATCGGCAGGGAGAGGAGGGAGTGTGCTGGATGTGACACATCCCACTACTAACAATATATTCATTTTAATGCAAAGATGTGGTGCACCGAAAAATTTTGGGGCCTTAAGTCACTTCGACTTTATGTATTTTATAATATTTAGCGGTTGCTTGAAAGTCTCAAAGGCTTTGTAAATTTTGATAGAAAGAGGATCTTCATAATTTATAGCACTCATGAGTTTAATTAGATTTGACTTTATATTCAGCACTACAACACATTTCTATCCAAACTGTAATGTATTTTCCGATTGCATAAAAAGACTACCACATCAGTTTAATATCATGTTTTTCCATATGCCACCCAAAAATGATCAGATGCTTTTGTCATGTCACTGTTCTGTGCTCACTGACTCCACTGCTATCACCATCAAGTTGAAGAGTCGTTGATGTCCCATTACACTTCACAGGCTATTTTTACAAACTTGAGAGTAGAAAATGAGCTTTCACATGAATTAAAACTTACTGGTAGAGTTAAAACAAAGAGTTAAGAGAATACGCTCATTCTGTACCATGTGTAAATACACCAAGTGAAGCTGATGATTTTGTAAAGATTGCCCACAAAATATGCGATAAAAAATATAATTATAAAAATAAGTTTATCAGCTCTATGCAAATGCTATAAAATCCATCTGTAGCAAAAATTTGGGTGGTCTGGGCCCCTTCAGCGCGATGCCACTTTTTATAGGGGATGTGTGTTATAAAAAATGTTTAGAATACTGATTTAGGTAATATATATCATAAATTTAATATTACTAAAACTCAACCTATAAACTGCTCATTATAGCTGCATAGTAAAAAATTTGTTAATAATGCTTCGTGTATAATTATAATCATTGAATTAATTTGATAATCGTCAGAATATATCCAGTGAATTTGTACTCCAGTTGATATGCATATGTTTGTATTATGACCTGGATTTAACAAGTAATCGTATTTTTCCTAAATACTGTTTCAGTTTCTTAAATAATGAATTTTTGTAAAAAATTAAGGCAGATGTTTGACATTTTAGATTATTTGCATATTATTTCTTTCCCATTTATGAATTATTGACGAATACTTGGAATTCAACTTAGAAATCAATCGGAGAAATCATTGTATTTTAATTGGTTACAAAAATTGGCATTTGCCCTTTGAATTATAAGTGGATGATCACGTCTGATATCACTGTAACTTATTAAACTATATTATGGCATATAAAGGATGTCAGCATGAATCATTAAAATATATTAAAATAATACAATAATTTTATTTACAAAATTTTTTTTATTTGGTTTTTCTTGTTCTTCGTTGAATTGCTGTAAATTGAAAAATTATAACTGGTTCATTAAAAAAAAGGGAAATCGTTCTAGTTACTATGATATATTACAATGTACATTTCAATCAGCGAACAATATATACAAAAATATATTATTATTTTAATTAATATAAAGCAAGAGGTTTAATTTTTAAATCGTGAACATGTTTTATAAATTTACGTTCGTTTCGAATTTCAAACAGTAGTTTAAGAGCTTTGTACACATAAACAGATGTATATTTTCATTTATTATTTTTAGACGTGTAGGTGTAGGTGTGTAGAAATTTGTTTACAAATTGATTTATAACGTCACAGCAAATTTTATCTCAATTCAGATGGGTCTCTATTTAGCAAAAATTAATTTTAAAATTTTTAATTATTCAAGATTTAATAACTGAACTACATTTTATTAAACGATAACGCCAATAAAAAACCTTTCGTACGATATATTTCGATAGCACAGCTATCATCTTCAGGTACTCAAAACCAACTAAAAATATTATGAATTAACATTTAATTTAAACAAATTATTTTTTATTAATTTAATTTTTTAATAAATAAATATTTTTAAAAATATATTAAATTCACTTTTAATTATTTTAAAATTTTCACTTATATTCTAATTTTTAAAAATTAAGGTAATTTAAAATTTTCAATTATTTTAATAATAATAAAAATAACAAACATGATTTAACATACGTAAACTATTTAAAAACATTCGTAGTCACAGCACTTTGCACATTAATCTTTGGATTCAAAGACCTTATCAACACTGCTTCACATATCACTCGTTCCCAATAACTATTAAAACTTCTCAACAAAATTCTAAAATCAGACATTCCTATATCATTTTTACAGCCTCTATTGTGTTCACTAATATTGGTCAAACCCTTCAATCGACAATGCTCTAGAACTCGAGTACAGAGATGACGGGAAGTCTCTCCAATGTATGTGGCATTACACCCATTACATGTAAATTGATAAACGAGATCAGAACACAATCCAACCGGAGTTTTTGATTTATTAATAAACATATTGCGTACCTTACACGAATTAGAGACGATCTTATACTCTAAATTTCCCATCTGTTTACTTAACTTCCTTTTATAATTTTTAAAGCCTTCAGAGTACGGCAATACTAACACATATTTAGGCTCAATTTTTTATATCCATTTTAAACATCACCCAAACCAACACTCAATTCACACCCATCCGACAAATTACATTCAGACTTTCCAAAACATGGATCCTTAGGATTTTTAATCAATTTATCAACAGTCTCTTTTATCATCAACAATAAAAATGATTTAGAATATCCATTCTTTATCAACAACTCAACCAATTTATCAACACTTTTTACCGAATTAGCAAAAGTAGAAGATAAAGCCCATGAACGATAAATCAATCTTTTCACCATATTTCTCTTGTACTTAAATTCACAAAAGCTTTCTGGAGAAGTATAAAGACCAGTATCAGTTGGTTTTCTATAAATCTCTGTCTCATACTGTTTATCTTTGCGTTGAATTAACAAATCTAAAAACGCAATTGATGACTTTCTCTCCGTTTCACATGTGAATACAATGTTCTTATGTAAACTGTTCATAAAATGCAAAAACGGTTCTACATGTTTCTGGTTTTCAAATACAAGAAAAATATCATCCACATACCTTTTATAAACAAAAGGTTTTTCAAATTGGAAAGAAGCAATTTTCTTTTCCAAACTAGCCAAAAATATTGATGCCATCGTTGGTGCTAAAGAGGAACCCATAGCGACTCCATCTATTTGTTGATACCATTCATCATTGAAAAGAAAATTGACATTTGAAGTAGCAAATTCAAGAAGTTTACGAAATGCCCTTCTATCCAAAATGTGAGGTTCCGAACCATTTTCATTCCACAACGCACAGCATAAGTCAATTGTCTCAACCAGTGGCACATTCGTAAACAAACTACAAACATCAAACGAAACCATAACATCATTCATACTTCGTTTTTGTAGCTTTGCAATACAAGACACAAACTCAAAGCTATCCTTACATTCAAACTCTGATCGCATTAACGGTTTTTTTCCATCTAAAAACTTTGCTATTTTATACTGGGCAGTACCAACCATCGACAAAACTGGCCTCATAAGGACACCATCTTTATTGATTTTTGGAAGCCCATTTAGTTTTGCTGGCTGCGATCCTATTGGACGAATAGACTTACCTACCTCTTCATCAATAAGCTTCTTCTCAATAAAACCATTTAACATTTTTTGTACCAACTCTTCATCCTTAAGAGGAGGCAATTTTCCATTCTTCCGACCCTTTGGCAATTTCACAAACTGAGGAGAATTTAACAAATCATTCAACTTATTTACATACACATTATGGTCAAGAATAACTATCCCATTTCCTTTGTCAAACTTACAGATATTTATATTTTTTTTAGCTAAGTTTTTTAAAGTCATAAAATCCCTATTATTCTGGTTTTTGTTTTTATCGATATACTCCATCGTACTTGCACTTAACGAACTCTTCACATAATTACCATTAATGCCTTTTATCGATCGGGCTATATGTGGAAAGGTTATGAGAACATGCTTTCCGTTGATTTGCACACATTTATAGTGTAAGAAACTTTGTGGCAACTTTATGGGAATTGAGGTTCTGTAGAAATTGCCCCCAGCTGTCTAGTCGTTACTTGACGATATTGTTCTCATTTGTCGAGGATATAGAACGCCCTAATCTTCATTCACACTTTAACATCTCTCATATTCTGCAATTCAGACACATAAAATCATTTATCTTTATATTTTCAGTTTATACCTTTGTAAATAACATTTATGAAATATTTACCATCAAACAAAAATTGTGATTTCACAATTTTACATTTGCATACATAATTTTTAATTTATTAAATAATCGTTTCAAAAATTTTCTGTCCACAAATTTTATTTAATACAAAAAAATTGGTATTTAAAAATAAGTTGGAGAATAAGTTTTTAATAAAATAACAATTCAATAATTCATTTAATCGAAAATTATTTATTGATTATTAATCGATACTTTGACTTGAATCAATAAATTATAGGATTTTCACACATAGGCCTGTTTTATAATTGATCTGGCACAAAATCTAATTGTGAAAATCACACTAATTTCCCATCAAATTGATGATTCACTAATTATGTTTTAGAAAAAAATCTTAATTAATTTTAAAATGTCATTATTTAGTTTTAATTATGAATATAAATAAGCCGTACACTGTTAAAATATTTTTATGATGTTTTGGCAATAGTAAGTCATAAATTTTCTATAAATCGACATTTTCAATATTGACAATTACAAAAATATTAAATTTTTCAATGTCAAAATTTAATTTATTGTAATAATTGTTGAATTAGATATTAAAATTACAAGGTAACATGAAAAAGAATATTTAAAGTTATAAAATTACAAGCCATAATTATTATATTTCAATTTATTTTTAAATTTTTTCTCCTGGTGATTTTGAATAAAATAATTTTTTTATAATCGAAAGAGAAATTTTTCAGAAAAGATAAATACTTAACTTTAAATTTACCTGGCAAATACGTTTAATTCGTATAAAATTGTAATGCCATAAGTGTAAAAATGCAATCATTAAATTTTAGACTGCGAATAAAATATAAAGAAAAATTGTATATTTTTTTTAATGAATGTTGAATTTTTAAGTCAGAGATCTAGTTTATTCATATATTAAATGACGTGTATTTTCTATACTATATTTCAATTCATTTATTAAAATAAAAATAAATTGACAATAAATACCAATCTTTATTAATTTTATCTTAGCTTTTAAAAGCTAGGATTCATTTCCTTACTTTTGCAATGATCTCAGTGATTTTTTTTATCATATTGACTAAGTGCCTCTTATTGTTTTCTAAATTGTCATGTCTCTTTCAGTATCATGATATACAATTCATATTTGAATCCATTCACAAGTTATGTTTGCGGTAATTTTTCTTTGCATTGTCAGAACTGTCGGAAAGTATTTCTCTGGTGTTAACGGACACCTAACATTACTAAGGCCTCTAGATTAGCATCTAGATTTTTCTTATACCCAAATCACTATTCGACATCTATAATATTAAAATCATCGAAGCTTTTCTCATAATGCAGTACCAAAATAAACTAAGGTGTTTTGAAACTTTCGCTAGTGTGTCGCATAAAGTTTTGAAAATATTTAAAATCGCTAGTATTATTACAAATCTATACAAATTCATATATATTCGAGCTACTGGATCTCATCAGTACCATGCCCGGAGGCGCTCAGATTTCTCTGGAGCGCCAGGTAAGTGCAAAAACAGTGTCAAATGAACACTGTTATACACTTATCCTGACGCACTGGACATCAAATAAGTTTGTAAAGTTTGGTTTTAAGGCAAGACAATAAGACGAATCTTTATCTTTCACTTGAAACCATGGTAGATTACAATCATACCTCTGTGGACTACAAGTTCAACACAGAAAATTATATATATCATTAATTTTCTTTATTGATTTCTAATCTATATAACTAATAGTTTACTATAAATGTTGTTTTGTATCTGTTAAATATGATGAATTAATTAAAATAATTAAAGAAGGAACTGGACAAAAATAATAAGAACTGCATTTCATACAACTTTCGTGTCATGAACTTTTAAAAGTTGTTCCAGGAGTGTCACGTAAAATTTTATGATTTATTTAGATTGAAAACTTTACTCTAATAGAAAATCTATACATTTTCGGTAAACAAAACCTTTGACTAATACTTCCAGTTTACATTTAAAGTTTTTAACTCCTTTAAATTTCTTATCCAGTATTTAAGTTTTAAATATTATATTTTAAAAACTGCCTAAACCGAGGAATAATCATTTCATTCAAACAGCATGTAATTGTCCAATGGAATGTAAATATTAGCGCTTATATTAATTCTAATAGCTTCCATATCTATCAATTGACTTCTTTTAATTTACAGGTTTCTAGCCACTCAAAGAACTGAGGGAGTTTCTACTACTGATGTAATCAGTAGAATAGTTAAGGATTACGATAGTTATTTACGACGTAACATACAAAGAGGACTTTCTCGCCAAGATTTAAACATTAGCTTTGTTAAAGTAATTTAGGAATATTGATAAATGTTTGTTGATTGTATTCAATGGAAAATTAAAATAGGAAAAAAGTCTTCAATTTCAAGAAAAATATCGTCATTTAAAGGAGAAAGGAAAGTGCATATACGACAACACAAAACGTTCGATAATTGACAAATGGGAATCGAGAGCCAATGATTTTATAAGATCTTTCACTTACCTTTTTGAGAAAACCATGTTGTTCAGAAATAAACCTATTGAAGTTAATATTTAATTTATTCATTTGATGCCAATGAGTAATTGCCAATATATAATTAGCCAATAGATATTCTGACACCAGCCAGTTCTCCCATGGAATCTGACGAGGAAATGGAGCCCACTTTGAATAAAATTCAATTTCACGTTGCTGAATAAATGAATCTGAAATCGAATTCAGTTTGAAATAGAAATATAAATTTGTGATCTTATTATATATATTAATATATTGGTTCATTCATATTAAATTACGATTTAGTGTCCACTTGTCACATACACTTAGATATTTATTATATTTTAATAAAATTTATTAACTTTTTCATTTATTTAAACAAAATGTCAGTTTTTGATTTTGTAATTTTTTTCACATTTATTGATTTGATAAATTTTGCCAAGTTTTTTGTATCAATCTAAGTCAAGGAAATTTTTTTGTAAATGATATCGATTGTCCAGAAATCACTTGAAATTTATTATTTTAAAATTTGCTTGGGTTTTTAAAGTTTCGGCCATTTTATCTCATGGACAATTACACATAAATTGATGACTGAGTTCAATATAAATTTCACTTAATTGAATTCACAATTTGATAAAATGTTTTAAGTTTAGAAATTCTCAACACCTTCTCTGCTGACCACAGTTCTACATTAATAATTTTGGTTCTGCGAGCTAGATAAATACCAATTTCACAACGCTACAACAGCTTTATAAAACTATCGTTTCTTGTTAAGCTTGGATTATTCTTTATCTTTTCCACAGAAAAATATTGATTTTAACATTTTAAAATGATTCTGCACTCAAACTTTGAACTTTGACATCTTCAAAATTTTACATTAATTACGCGCTCTGGTTCATTTTACATAGTTAAGAATTTTTATAAAAACATTATAACTCTGTTTAGCTTTTAAAGACTTCTATATAAAATAATTGCACAACATATTCGGACGTATACCGGTGAAAGTATTTGGGAAAATTTATTTCATAATAAATTTTAGCGGTGATAATTAATGTTAAAGAAATAGTAATTTATATTTTATAAAGTTTTAATACTCAAATAATTTCTTTATAAAAATATGTCAAACAGAAAATTCTCGTCTCATTAAGTTAAGGTAAGTTTTATGGCTAGTAAGACTTCATCTCATTTATCCAATCCACTCATTCAAATGTTTACTTATTCCCCAACAACTTTTACTCATTGTCAGCTACTAGAGTACTACAGCAACCATGTTATGACATTGTAAATATATTAATAAATTTAATTTAATTATTCATTTTACTGTTTACTAACACCTTTAGGTTGTTCGACTGCTTCTGATTTGTGATACAACTTATCCTTTTTAAGCAGATTTAGATAAGTAAAGGAGTATTTGCTAAGGTTTGTGAGTACCCTATTATTTAATAAAATTTATAGGAACGTCAAATCTTATTTTTATATGATCAGAGATGTGCTTTGTAAATGAATGTTTAAATTCTTTTGTTAATGTTCTAATAACTTTCTGTAATTACTCAAAAACACAATTTAATGCCTCTTCGTTCATTAATAAATTTGAGATTTAGATGCGTTTTGCGAACACGACAATTTTCACAGGTTCTAAAATCGAAAGCAAAGAAGTGTGATGTTCATAGACTTTTTCATTCTAAATCCACCAAGGACTTAATTATAATAACTGATTTCAAACATTTTGAAATATCAATTACCGGATCGCTCATTCGAATAGTCACATTCAATAAATAATTAAATGGTTTTCTCTCTTTTATGATTGCATGTTTTAGTAACAATTCTGATAAATTTTATATTTTATCATTTTCATGCTGAAGTTCAATCTCATCATCACATCACTCTTCAGCATCAGATCAATCTCAGTGTTGGACGCACAGGAGTCATTAACTTCCATGATTTCACTCGTTATACTGAGGGGACTTTCATCAGTAATGACTAGGGGAAATCTCCTGATGCGCCGCACGATTTTAGTAACCATCATGTACCCGTGACCGAAATCACGTTGGTACCGTACACAATGGCCGAATGCCATTCGAGCAGGTGAGCGCTATTACCAGCACTACTCCTCGAAGGACCTTCGTCTTTCCCGAGTTGTTTGCTGCCGTTAGAAGGCCTTACGCTTTCATATATTGGTTTTCATTTCGTGCCAACCCTCGGAGAGAAAATTTTGGGTGATCGTTAAGTCCCATTACCGGTTTACCAAACTTTATCCCTTTTTCTCCCCCCACACCTCTCATGAATCAATTCGCTTAGTCTATCTCAACATGAAGAACAAAACGACAGGGAAACATCATATTATCGGTAAATTAAGTTTACAAGATTAAGAGAGTATTGTACACAATTTCTAATGATAAATCAACAGGGATGAAATATCCACACAAGTCCTTTAACTACGTCGAGGCCGTTTTCGGTTTGCTCGTTAATCTTCTTCGTCGATATCTGTTGAGAAGTATTTCCTTTTCATTGGCCTGTAAGGCGGAGGACTCGAAAATTGACTTTCTTCTCTTCGAGTCGAGGGACCCGCGATTTCTTGCGTGACGATAGCGGTAGGCACTTCGCCCGTGAGAACGGCGATATCCTCAATTCCGAGCCCAAGTCTATCGAGGGTGTGGATGGCCGGGGAAGATTCCGGATCCTCGTCGATCAGATTAATGTGGATGGACCGGGTGGGTGATCGGAACATTACGTCGGGAGCGTAAAGAATATCCGGGTCAAACTCCGGAAATTCGAACTCCTGGTAAGGTGGAGGCGGACCACTGATTGGACAGGGGACCCCAGTGGGTTCCAATCCGGCGAGATCCTCTTCCACTCGTCGGCGCCGTTCGCGACGTCGCCGATTTCGATTTGGTCACCGGCGTGTTTAAGTGATGGCGGCACTCTCTGCGTTCCCGATAGATGGTTGAGAGATCATAGGTTCGACAGGTAGACTGGGAGTTTCAGGGATTGGGTTCCTAGAGACTGAAGGGGAAGACGAGACATTGGCAGTGGGAAGATGGTGGGCTGGTATTATGTCCAGTTGACTGGCCCTGATGCTTCCCGGGACACAAGCCTGAAGTTCAGTGTCCGTAAACGCCCGTCGGAGCGCGGTTGACTGCTCCTTGATGAGTAGTCGCTGAGCGCGGGATTCGGTGATTAGCTCATCTCGCGCTCGAGTGAGCCGCTCAATCTTCCGTCTCAGCACTTTGATGGCATCGGGCGGAGCCCAAGTGCCCTTTATCCGATCGTACTTGGCCTGGAGCATCTCATGCTTCTGCTTCAGCTCCTCATATTGATGGCGGACGGCCACGATCGAGGGTGGGAGTCGCGGTATTTTTGGCAACCCAGTTAATCCAGAATCGTTATTATTGTTCATCCTGAAAAAGGAAAACAAAAAAAATTGAAATGAGGTCCTCTGAGAGGCGAAGTGGTGATAAAATACGGAAACATTGGTGAGGGGCCGGATAGCAATTTTATGGAGGAGCTCTTGTTTTTGTAAAATTTCCCCCCCGTATTTCATTTTAATGTGACCCTTCCTCTTCATTAAACGGGATTATTATCCTTTCTATTCGTTCTATGGTGATCCAATCGATGGGTTCCATGGGATCTATTATCATGGTTTAAATATTTTATTACCGGCTAACTATTAATTATGAGTAACTTTACTATTGCTAGTTGGTTTATTTCCTTTTAATTTATCCGTCAAGTATGACCTTATTCGACTACCATTGACTTTGTGCAGGCTATTAGAAAATTTACCATTCATTATTAAAAATTTACTATTAATATTATTTTATTTATTTCGTTTCAGTTTAATTATTAATTATTACTTGGTCAATATTATTATTAATTTTATGTAACTCCTTATACTTCGACTATTAATTGTTGTTAAATTAACTATTATCAATTCGATTTATTTCACTATAATTTAACTAATAGTTATCCCTTAATAAAAATGTTACCATCTTTATGTGCTCTATGGTTGAAGTAAATTATTTGCGTACACTCCTGGGGGTCTTTACCCGGAGAATTTTTATAATTTGGGGAGATTAATTGATAGTCAGAGAACTGTCACTCAATATTAACGTTTATGTCCATTTCCCCCGTGATATTTAAATATATTGTTAAATTTGTAGGTTTATTTTATTTTCCGTGAAAACTCGGATCCTGATTGATGTTGAGATTTTAATCTCAGTATAAGGTTATGTAGTTCATCCGTCTGGACAAGTCGGGACACCTCTATCACGAATCTAATTCAGTTCAGATTAGTTAATCGTTTATAATCACTACTCAAATACTTAATGTGCACTTAAGCGTGACTGACATTATCGTACATAGCGCTATTATTATTGATTTGTAACATTATCAAACTAAAACTGTGTAAGGTTTATGCTTTATATCGTGTAACGATTCTCTGATTCTGGAGCCTATCTGGTGGATTTGTGGGTAAAAATTATGGCGTTTACGCGTGTTGACACTCCCACCGGCTATCTTTTCTATAATTTTCCTTTCTGTGACAATTCGTGCGGTTCAATTAACTGATGTATTCCTCTTTTACTTGAATCTGGTTCATTCTACATCCCACTATTCCTATACTTAACCCTGTTACCCCTTTCCTTGTAAATTTGTCCGAGAATTGAAAAATTCGGTATGATCGATTTACGATTCTGCTTAAATTCCCCTTGACTCTGTTGTCGCATCTTCCCTGATTTTAATTCGACTCGTTCCGGCCACTTTTCAGTAGCCGCCCCGAGTGTACAACGGCGCCCTGCGTAGCGGTCCTGTGCATTTATTCGCCAGACCCGACTGCGGACTGCCGAGGGGTCCACGAGGCATGACCCACGGGCCCGACCAAGGGTTTTCACCCACTAGCCAGCCCGAGATCCGCCCCATGGACCATCTATTGATATACGATATATATATAAATTTAAAGGGTCGGACAATAATTATACATATAATTAATTAACATATAAGTGAATGAGACATTAATTTAGATTATGATAAAACAAAAGTTACAATAAAACATATACAATCACAAATAAAAATTCCTTACGGTCAAAGTTTTCTAGTTTTCTCAATGAGTAAGATTTTTCAAACTTGCATAAAAATTTTTAAAAGTTAAGTTATGAAATTCATCACTGTATTTATACTATTTGTATGCATGTGTGCGACCAATAGGCGATTTTCTGCCATTTTTAGGGCTTTTTAATTATTTAATTACTTTAAAATTATTTTTATTATTTTTTGTATATTTTTCTTAATTTTTTGATATATACTTTATTTTATGTTTGGATTCTATTTTTATTATTATTTTCTGATAATATTATTTTTAGCCCTTTATTTATTTTTCTGGTCGCCACTTCTGCCTGTGTTTTTTCTGAACCTTATTTTGCAAGGTTTTGGCAGTTTATTTTATTTCTTTATGTTTTCTTTTTGCTTCTGTAGGCATTTTCGAATTGTTATTAATTATTTGTTTTATTTAATTTTTGTTATGTTTTTATTTTGTTTTACTTATTATGTTAGTTATTGATTTTTAATATCTTGGTGCGGTGCATGTTTATGTGCAGTGAATCCTTTCACAACTTTCACTCTCATTCTCTAATTTTAATTTTTATTTTTTGTTTAAATTGTGGCTCTGAGCCCAACATCAGTCAAAGTTTACTCCTTACTATCTTACACCTTACTCAATTGAATAACCTTAATATCACGAGGAATGCTTGATTAACTCATAATATCTATTAATTATTTTTTATCTAAACAAAAAATTAACAAAATTAATATCAGTGCAAAATTTTTTATGAATATTAAACTTTTTAACTATATTTAAATAAAACATTAAAATAATGAAACAATTTAAAGAAATCTAATTTTGTAAATTTTAATTTAACAAATTACAAATAATATTAAAAATTTTAAAATTGTTAAAACATTAAAAAAACATTAATTTTTCACATACTCAAACTATTTAAAAACATTCGTAGTCATATTACTTTGCACATTAATCTTTGGATCCATTGACCTTATCAATAATGCCTCACATATCACGCGTTCCCAATAATTATTAAAACTTCAACAAAACTTTAAAGTCAGACATTCCCATTTCTTTTTTACAGCCTCTATTGTGCTCACTAATGTTGGTCAAACCCTTCAATCGACAATGCTCTAGAACTCGAGTACAGAGATGACGGGAAGTCTCTCCAATGTATGTGGCATTACACCCATTACATGTAAATTGCTAAACAAAATCAGAATACAATCCAACCGGACTTCTTGAATTATTAATAAACATATTGCGTACCTTACACGAATTAGAAACGATCTTATACTCTAAATTTCCCATCTGTTTACTTAACTTCCTCTTATAAATTGTAAAACCTTCCGAGTAGGGCAATACTAACATAAATTTAGGCTCATTCTTTTTATATTCCTATTTACTATTATTTAGACTAACACTCAATTCACACTCATTTGTCAAATTACACTCAGACTTTCCCAAACATGGATCCTTAAAATTTTTAATCAATTTGTCAACAGTCTCTTTTATCATTAATAATAAAAATGATTGAGAATACCCATTCTTTATCAACACCTCATGCTGAATTAGCAAA